>CM062805.1:754526038-755126038 GCA_031772625.1 Pinus tabuliformis | reverse complement strand
CTTATCGAGGCGGGGTGCCCCTATCTCATTATCAGGTTCGGCCCGTGGGGGTGAATCTATGAGAGATTACATTCGTAGGTATTGCAGAGAGGGATCTCAGCCAAGTAAGGACGGAAAGATCATTATCTGAGATGTCACTGACAGGTCCCTGAGGACCATTCTGTTTACTTTTGCTAGAATGGCTGGTAGTGCGGTCTTCACATGGCCAAAAGGTCTTACATGCAGTATGCCTTGGAATGCCTTGAACCAAAGGTGTTTAACTGGTGTGATGCAGTACTCTCTGTGATGAAAGAACAACTGACCAAGGTGAAAAATGGAAGATTGAAGAACTTTGGATATGGTTCTATCTTGACAGCTTTCGCCTTGGAAAAGATCCCGCTGATGCAGCCGCAGTATGTTTCACTTGGTTTACCTCCACCGACTGAGCCACGGATGCAGAGATGGGTCAACCTTATGGCCAGACATGCTGGTCAGTCCCAGGTGTCCTATTCTGATACCTTTTTTGAGTGGTTCAACCAACATGAGATGGTTTTTTCCGAGTATCCATATGTCGGTATGGATTTCTGGGGAGATCCGGATTTGGTACTACCTACTGGCGAGCAGTGGGGTGTCATCGGTAAATTCTCTGACCATATCTTTGTTTATCGTTTCTATTTATAATGTTCTTGTGCTTTCTTCTATCAGGACTAATCAAAACTCATGTGCTCATGCAGATGTTGGACCAGTTCGACCAGTAGTACGCCTAAGAGTGCCAGCTGCCACTCCAACAGGAGAGGGTGTGGGAAGGGCTATCCTTCACGACCTTGATGTGGTCAAGACTCTTTCAGCATTGGAAGATCAGGTCGAAGGCCTCACTCTTGGTATTCTAGATGTGAGGACCGACGAGCTGCCCCTGAGGTTGCAGCGACATACTACCAGCATGCTGAGTCGATGGACTAGGCTTTTACGCATGATTGCACAGGCGGTGACTTGTTATCACCAGCATCATTAGACTAGGGTGCCCCCTAGAGTTTTGACTTTTGGGTCATTTGACCAATTTTGTCTTGGTTACAGAACATTATGTGTAAACCATAAACAGTTATATATATAATTTTGATTTTCGGAGCTTTATTTTGGTTAAGTTACATGATCCTTATGCAAATATCGATAAAATGCTTCTTTTTATAAATGTTGCAAATGTCTATCTAACACATAATTTGCCAATGAGTCTGTTAATGTGTTTTAAGTTTCTGGAAATATGTTGATATTGAATAAAATCAAATTGTCTTTCCAAAATCTTGACCCTTAGGAACATGTGATAGATAGCTGGATTTCGGACGGAGTAGATACCAGTGAGTTGTGGTATGATGAGCTGTGAGTCTAGCCTGACGACAAGTCAGCTTATGCCATGTTTGATGGCATCAGAGAGAAGTTATATCAACGCGCTATATTCAGCGATGTTATTTGTTGACCGACCAATACATACCCCTCTGAAACTTACTAACTCACCGCTTGGATCAAAAATGGCCCAGGCGCAGAAGATAGGTTCCACGAACTACAACTCGCTCCGTCGACATATCCAACAAAAGATTCCAATGGGTTCAACATCTGTGACAAATGTAAAAAGTGGATTACTTGAACAAAACAATTACCCTTAGCGAAAACAAAAATGTAACAAAAGCATATGGGTTACTACACTGAATCATGCGTGGTAACGCTTAAGATACAACCCATTATGGGGTTGCGCCAGTGGAATCCTGTCATAATCCATTAACTTGTAGGCTCCTTTTGCTAATACATGTTTAACAATATAGGGGCCCATCCACAAAAGCTTGAATTTACCTGCTCCCAATTTATCGGACTCCTGGTCGTAAAGTAAGACCAAGTCACCTTCTGAGAAGACACAGGGTTTGACATTTTTGTCGAACTGCGCCTTGAATCGTTTCTTATGGGCTTCGTTAGCCAAAGTGGCATCACGACGGGTTTTATCCAATTGGATTAGTTCCAAGAAATGAGCCTCATCTTCTGAAGTCTCGGGGAGAAGGTCAAATGCGAGCTTGAGGGACGAGATTTCACACTGAACTGGTAAGATTGCTTCTAGGCCATACACCAGTTGAAAAGGTGTGAACCTGGTTGCATTCCTTACTGATGTTCGGTATGCCACAAGGCTAAGTACAGGATCAGGTGCCAACTCCTTTTGTGGACTCCAATCATCTTTTGCAGCATCCGCTTCAGGACTTTGTTGATTGCTTCAACTTGTCCATTGGCCTGCTGGTAATATGGAGTAGAGCTGTCGTGGGACAACCCCAATTTGGCAGCCAATTCAACCATCATGTGATTGCGAAAACATGATCCATGATCTGTGACTATAGCCTATGGAACGCCGAATCTAGCAACTACATGATTGAAAAAGAAAAGAGCAACTGTTCCACCAGTGTTATCTAATGTAGGCATCCCCTCGGCCCATTTGGTAAAATAGTCTACTACGACTATGATGTACCCATGCCCCTCGGTCGAGGTGGGGTTACATGTCACGAAATCAATGCCCCATTTGGTGAACGACCCAACTGCAACTATCGGTTGCAGGGGTGCAGGTGGTTTTCTGGTTTTGCTATCGAAAATTTGACAAGCATGGCAACTTCTGACTGTGGTTATGCAATCTTTGAACATTGTTGGCCAGAAGTATCCTGCTCGTAAAAATTTTTGTGCTGTAGTGTAACCGGATTGATGTCCCCCACACGCGCCTGAATGGAAATCATTCAGGACTTTTTCGGCCTCCTCATGAGTAAGGCACCTCCTCAGAACTGTATTGACACCACGACGGTAAAGTGTATCACCGACGATCATGTAGTATTTTGATTGGTATCGAATACATTTTTGTTCCGAGCGAGAGGTATTAGACCTATATCTTTGGGTTTGGAGATAGATGCTTATATCTCCATACCATGGATTGCTTGAAGATATCAGAAACAAAGATTCATCCACGATGGTTCCTTCTGATGTTTCATCGTTGGACGACGATGGGAGATCGCATAGTAATTCCACGAAAACCAGGGATTTCTTTGATTTGGATTTTACAAATTCCAAATCAAACTCTTGAAGAATTGCTATCCATTTTGAATATTTTCCCCCCAACAACTGTCGTGATAATATATAAGTCATGGGGTTGCAATCTGATAAAATGGTAGTTTTTCGAAAGAGGACATAGTGTCGAAACTGTTGTATCACTTGAACAGCTGCGAGAGCCATCTTTTCAACAAAGGAATACTTGCTTTCTATATCATTTAAGTTTCTACTCAAATAATATATAGGATGTTCAATTCTGTTGTCTTCTTGAACTAAAACCATTGCGATGGTTGTATCTGCTGTAGCTAGATACAGGTTAAAGTCTTTTTGATAATCAGGAGCGTACATTAATGATGCTTTCATTAGGGATTATTTTAAAGCATCAAAGGAAGCTTGCGCGACCTGATCCCAGACGAAGGGCACTTCTTTTTTCAATAGACATGTATAACGTTTAGCAAGTTCGGCATAATTTGGAATGAACCTCCTCAGAAAGTTTGCTTTCCCTTGGAGTTTCTGAATCTGAAGCAAATTTGAAGGTGGAGGAAAATTTATGATTGCCTGAACCTTACATGGGTTGAGACGAATCCCGTCCTTAGAGACTACAAAGCCAAGCAAACAACCAGAACTGACACAGAACACACATTTGTGTGGATTGAGTCATATTTTGTAGTGTCAGCAACGTAGAAATATCGCTCTCAAATGCTGCGGATGATCGGTCCACTTTCGCGAATGAGCCGGAAGGTCGTCGAGATATGGTTGAACGATGTTTTTGATGTCATGGAAGGCATAATTCATTGCCCTCTGAAATGTTTCCCCTGTGTTTTTTAAACCAAAGGGTAACATGCGATATGCAAATGTGCCCTTACGGACAAATAAATACAGTCTTTGACTGGTCCTGTGGGCAGATATTTATTTGATTATACCTAGAGAATCCATCCATAAATGAAAAGATTTCACATCCGGCGCATTCATCAATTATCTGGTCAATAAAGGGTGTAGGGTATTTGTCTTTCGGACAAGCTTGATTTACATCCCTATAATCGACGCACACTCTAATTGTTCCTTGTTTTTTCATTATAGGAATAATGTTCGATACCCAATCGGTTAGAGGAATCGGGTAAATAAAACTAGCATGGAGAAGTTTCTCAACTTTTTCCTTAGTGGCAGCGGCTTTCTTAGGGTGCACCTGCCATAGCCGTTTTCGTACCTGGTTTGACATCTGGATACATCTTGATTTCATGTTCAACTATACTCGAGTCAATGCCTGGAATTTCATCATATGACCAAGCAAAGACATCTTTGAATTCGCGAAAAAGAGCATTATATATTTCCAGTTCTGAAGGAGAACAACATTTGCCAACATAAATATTCTCTACAATATCCATTTTGGTTGAGATATTTATGGCGATAGTCTCTTCAATATTGGACAAGTTTCGCTCGGAATCCACCGTGTTTACAGTATTTGATAGGAAATAAAAAACTGAAGGATGATGAAGGTCATCAGGAGTATCTTCTTAACAATCCGGAAGATGGGAACGATGGTGGTAATCTTCCCATGGCGCCCCTCCAATTATCATTGACTGAACAATTCCTTCATTGGTGTGATGCACTTGCGACCAAGGATCTAAAAGGGTGTCATATTCGTTAGACCTATCTATCCAAACGCTTGATGAGCATTGATTTGGGTTTGTCTCCCATGCCAAAAACATTGATTTCTACAATATTTCTATTTGGCTTGGAGGCAATACCTGCAGATGATCCATGCTAATATCGTTTTCTGAGATCTTTTGAATAGAAGATATCATATTGCAGGCTCCTACCATTGCCACTTTCGCCAGATTGATTGGAGGTGGTAGGGAAAAAGTCCCCATTAATATAGGGTCTTTTAGTAGGCCTACTCCGATATTTTGAAGCGAATGGGGGCTTCCATGGATCATCGGAATGCTTCCCGTAACTTGGGAACTATTGGGGAGAAATGTTTTTTGGTTGACGATTGTAATTCCTCCTTGAAAAGGAAATGCAATCTTCCTAAAGTAGGTTGAAACAACTGCATCCATAGCATATATCCATGGTCTTCCTAGTAGGATGTTGTAATCGAGGTTTCCGTCGATTACTTCGACATCTATTTCTATTATTTTCCCCTCTAGTTCAACTTGCAAGTTACTTAAAATACCATATGGGGTATATGTTCGTCCACCAAATGCTTTTAATGTCGTCGAAGATTGTGACAAGGTTGGAGATCCTAAAGTTTTCCAGCAACTCATCGACATAATACATGTAGATGCCCCCTCATCAATAATTATTCGATGAATAGTTTTGTTGAGGGCTTTCACCTGAATGAGGAAAGCTAGTTGAGCTGGTAACTGAGGATCATATTCTTTGTGATTAAAGGACACAAGATTAGAATCCTTTGCATCTATCCCACCTATAGCTGATAGTAAAGCCTGCTTTTGGGATGGGCAATTTTGTAGTACTTCAAGTGTCAACATAGCAGATGGTGATTGGGCCAGATCTTCCACTATATTATAATGTTGTGCTGCTCTGGCACGAGGATTACATGTCGACTTGTGTACTACTCCCTTCGGTTGTTTTATTGTTAGCTCTGGAATGATGGGTGTCGCAACTTCTGTCGAAGTTGTTGTCGAACTACTAGGTTGATCTTTATCCTTGTTGTTCGACAACTGTGGATTCTCGTAATCTTTATTCCTTGTCGATATCAAAGCATCGTTTTTCTATTTCGAAACCGAAAACATCAGCACTTGGGATAGAGAAGAATTTTCACTAGCAACCAGATTTGTTCCTGGATTTGGAAACGGATCAGTCAATACCGTCGAGGTTTTCGAATTCTTGAAGAATTTTCTAAGCTCAACTTTATATGGACAATCTCTTGTCCAATGATCCTCATCACATATTAAGCATGGACTTTTTGGTTTCCTATCTCCAGAAGGGTTTGCAGAAGAATTTTCAGGTGATGATTCCTCTTGTTTCTTCTTCTTCCTTTTGTTTTTCTTCTTGCCTCCTGGTTGCTTGGTTTCTTTGCCTTTATCAATCGAGACGACATTTACTTCCGAGGCGAGAAGTTCTTATTTTTCATTTTGACTAGAAATCTTACAGGCCTTTTTAGATGTAGCCTTTGTCGATTTCATGTCTTTCGTACCAATCACGCCATCGCCGGCATGAGAGTCATTTTTTGATTTACGAGGAGGAGGGATGGAAAATTCCGGTCTGGGAGCGTCTGGGATTTTATCGTAGAGTGTTCCAGACTGCGTATAAATCAAGTCTAAATATTGCGCACGAGCAATAACCTGTTGTTCAGTGACGACTCCTCCTTTTGCCACATCTTCTGTAATGGAAGGTAATAATGACTTAATAAACCATTCAGCCAAAAGCTGATCAGGAACATACATTTTTACCATTCTACGACGATGTCGCCACTCATGAATATGATCGGATATGTGAGTGGCGGTTGTTTGCTTGAAATTGGTAAGAAGTTCTGTTCTCATTTCGTACCTTATCGGTAACTGAAAATGGGTTAAAAAGGTTGTGGCTAGGGCACTGAAGTTGTCAAACAAAGCTCTGGGTAACTCGATATACCATTTTGCTGCCAGACCAGTTAACGTCCTCTGAAAAAGGCAAAGCCTAATCGAATCATCGTTTAAGGTGTTTGATGAACACCACAGTTGAAATGTCATCACATGATTTGACGGGTCTTCACCTAGATTTCCATTAAATTTAGGAATATCTGACGGAAGTTTATGCGGAATCGCTGGCCACCAAGGGGCATAAGCAATTGGATCATTCATTAGCCGATTTAGATCTGGTAACTCTAAAGTTGCCACGAAGGGTAACTGTTGATTCAGGTTTGGCGAGGCATACCCAGGATAGGATGGAATGGCCCGAGCAGTTGGTCTTTGCATACCAGCATAATGCATTTGCTGCTGGTAACTTTGGTAATGTTGATGGGCATAACCATTGTAGAATGGTTGATTTTGACCATTTTGAATATACGACTGCCCATTATTTGTAAATATTTGTTGCTCAGATCCTTGGTATACTTGTTGGAATTGCGGTTGTTGGTATTGCATCAGCCATGGTTGCGAAGCCATGTGCTATTGTCCAATACTGACCGTTTGACCAAGATGAGGGGTAATTGTACCCGTTTGGGCCTGTGTCATTCCACTAGTTGGCGATTGTGGTTGATTCGTAGGTACAAGAGGTTGTTGCATTACAACCTGAGAAACCTGAGGTTGGCATACAACAGGCAACACTTGTACTTGCGACACCGTCACAATAGCCGGCGTAGTTGCTATATTTGACATAGGTAAACATTGTTGCATCGAATATACAGCTCTTGGTTGTTGAGGCAGTATTGGCACCTAACCGCTAGATGTAATTCCAGCATAACCTGAATTTTTTTGTGAACTCTCATATGGTTGTCCTCCCGGAGGAGATAATGAAAGGGTATATTGCCCCCATATGGTGGTAATCCGGTACTCAAAGGAATTATTTGTCCTTGAGGACCAGACTGCCCAAATTGACACCCTGAAGGATCAATTTGCTGAGACTCAACATAAGAGTTCCCGGATACTATTCCGGATGAACAAACAGGAACGGACCATACTGTCGAAATAGCCCCTGAGTGGGCCCCTTCTAGCAATTAAGAGCTAGTTGGGAGAGATGGTATGCCGGCGAACATTGTTGGAGTGACAGCAGGAAGTTCTGCCGTCGCTGTGTCGGATGACACAGTCCTAGATGTCGATGGTTGTTCAGACATTTCTAGTCTATCCAAAAGATTTCCTAGCGATTAAACAGGAGCTTCTGATGACGGTAGATTAATTTCTGATGAAGAAGGATATAGAGTGATCTCGACTCCAAATCGCGATGGAGTACTAAATGGAGGATCCTCCACAATCTCTTCTATAGCAATCAGACGAGGTGGAAGAGGTAGACCGTCAGGTCCATAAAATATTTCTGGTGCTGAAGAAGGTATAGAATCTGCAGCGATAGATGTTTTGGGAATAACACCTTCCGAATCAGCTGTAGATGGAGCTGGTTCAGTAATGCAAGTATTTACTTTCACACTAGGATCAGTTCTAATGTCCTTTGGTGGCTGCTGAACTTCTTCTATAAAGGCAGGGATACCAAAAATGTTTGGAGTAACTGAAGTCTTCGAAGGTGTTGGAACACTTGTTCTAACTTTACCAGGGGATTTGGAACCGATTAAATGAGATCGCTTTGTATGTAACAGTTTCGATTCTGGAGACAAAGACGGTTGACTCGTAAGCCTCCGCAAATGACGGGGTTTCAATTGACTTTCTTCCACGATTATGGATTACTCAATCAACTAAAAATAAAGGGGAAATATGTTTCTGAATTAAATGAATTTTAGATGCTTTGACACAACTTTCTTTTTCAATTTCTAAGAGTCGAGAAAAAACAAAAGATGACTCTAGTCGCCTTCAATTTTTAATGAGCCTGAAGTGACAAGTGCTCAAATGGACCTTTTCCTTTAAGGAGTCTGAAAAGGAATGAAAGAGACTGCTATGAAAATCTAGACAGAGGGATTACCAGACTAATCGCAAAACTGCAGAATAATTTTTACGGTACGATAGTCAATCTTCCCGAATGTTGTGTTCAGTGCATTGCGATCAATAGGGCGACATACATGGCTTCCTACGGATAAAGGATAAAGCCTATTGTGGTCTCCCAATATATACTCAACGGTATGTGGGAGCACAAGTCCGTACTGGCACTTATCGTCTCAAAGTGGAGGAATCACCCAACCATCAATGAAAACAACAGTTACCAGGCTTTACAACGCCGGAATACGTCTCTAGCCTAGACTTCTAAATGTTGTGCATTAGGTTCCAAAGCGTTTTTAGATTCATTAAATTTATTTTACAGTTGATCTTGCTTAAGAAATTTTCCTTTCAGGTTCACCGCGTGATGTAGACGTACAATTCCTAAAATGCAATCTAAGATGATAAACAGTCATTTAATCTTCTTTTTGCAATGAAAATCCTAGCTACTAAGGAAAGAGAGATGATATTCTTTCAACATAGAGCAGAGAGCACACATTATATGCATTGTCCTAAATCAAACCAACAAACAGTCTAAATGCAAATGCACATGCATGTATTTGTTTCAGCCTTCTTAATGTGTGAATGATAAAAAGAAAGCTAAGCGCAAATCTGAATTATTTTTCTAAAGCGACATTACTAACAAGTTTCTTTTCAAGACAAAATGAAGACAATGACGACACTTTGCGATTTGGAATTGAAAACTTTCTTTCGACACTTGAAAAACTACTAATTCAAATCAAATACAAGAGTAACAATGTAATCGACTATCAAGAACAATCAGATTCTCTTCTATGACTGCAAATGACTCTTGCGACACTTTCAAATCAAGAAATGACAGTTCAATTACGCTACTTCTTTGTAAAAGAGAACTGAAAATGGCTCAAAATACATAAAAAAAAAAATTACAGTTCTTTGCACAATGGAGGTGGAATAATGGCAAGGAAGGGGGTTTCAACAGAGGTGTACTGACTACAGGTAGTAAAAATCCTGAATAGAGCTGAAAAGAGTGAACACAGAAACCAAATTCTAAGAGCAAAAAAGGCCTTCTCTAATCAACGCATCTGTAACACAGGGAAAAAGAGATGCAGCGCACCTACTACACTCGGGAAGTGCGATGCATCCAGAATCCATAGAAGAGACAGTGCAATGGAATAGGAACGAGACTTTAACTGGGTTTCGGGTCACAGTTTGCAGCTCAGCTCATGAATTTAGGCCGAGCAAGTGGTAATCAGTAAATCAATCACAGGGGTAGATCTAAGGAGGTTACTAGAGCCACCACGAGGGCAATTAGGGAGCTTGTAAATCGATTGTTCAGTTCATAAACAAAACCCGGAGATAGACTGAAGAAACATTGATCTACTTTGCACTTGCATAGCAAATGCAGTTCGAAGGCTAGCTGGCTTGACTTCAAGCTCCGTCTGTAAGTTTATAAAGCAAACAAATGTAGACAAACAAACAATCTATTTGCTCCCCAGCGGAGTCGCCATTTTTTTATCGGGAAATCTAGTGTCTATGCAGAGCTACTAGTCCCACTAAGGCTGGTAGCTACCTTAGAAACAAACAAACTAAAACTACTTTCATTTTCCTTTATGAGAAATAGATAAGAGGGGAATAAAGGAGACCAACCTCTATCTTGCGCTTGGTTCCTTGCTTGATTCCTCTCCCTTCTGATAGATCTTTGCCACTCGCTTCCTCGTCTACCCAGCTTCAAAGAGCACCTGTAGAATCAAAGCAGCATAACACTATCCAAGAACATAGATCTATTATCATAAACAATATACGACCAGATATATATTGACCACACAAATGCGTATATCATCAATCATACAAGAATGTGGAGGAAAACGTGAATGGCTTTATTGATAATCAAGAATAGCAAAGAGGATTACAACCAATTGTTCTGACCCAGCATCATCCTCTCAGCAAGAAATCCCTTCTTCACCTCATGAAAAGCTTAGATCACCCAACACTATGATGTTACACCAAGAAACCAGCAACACTTCCTTACAAGATACAAAATTCCAGCCTCTGGATCTCTGGGATGAGGGATCCATATATAGATGTTTGCAAGGGGGGTGAGTCAGCTTTTGAGATTTTATTAGTGTCCTCTCTCTGATAGATCTTGATTCCACTTGGAGATTGATGATATCTTACTCATCCCTGGGCGAATGTAGAGAGGCAAGTGTCACAGGAGAAGTTTCTAGAAGATTCCATGATCCTCCACCTTGCAGATTGACCCTGCCATTTTTCCACTCTCGCCCATCGCACCCCATAGAAGGGCTTTTCAAGATGCATCGCACCTCCCATGTGTATTTAGGTGGGATGTGTTATCGGGAAAACTAGTGTCTATTCAGAGTTGTTAGTCCCACTAAGGCTGGTAGCTACCTTAGAAACAAACAAACTAAAACTACTTTTGTTTTCCTTTATGAGAAATAGATAAGAGGGGAATAAGGAGACCAACCTCTGCCTTGTGCTCGATTCCTTTCACTTCTGATAGATCTTTGCTACTTTCTTCCTTGTCTACACAGCTCCACAGAGCACCTGTAGAATCAAGGCAGCATAACAATATCCAAGAACATAGATCTATTATCATAAACAATATAGGACCAGATATATATTGACCACACAAATGCACATAACATCAATCATACAAGAATGTGGAGGAAAACTTGAATAGCTTTATTGATAATCAAGAAAGAGAAAAGAGGATTACAACCAATTGTTCTGACCCAACATCATCCTCTCAGCAAGAAAGCCCTTCTTCACCTCATGAAAAGCTTAGATGACCCAACACTATGATATTGCACCAAGAAACTAGCATCACTTCCTTACAAGATACAAAATTCCAGCCTCTGGATCTCTAGGATGAGGGATCCATATATAGATGTTTGCAAGGGGGGTGAGTCAGCTTTTGAGAGTTGATTAGTGTCCTCTCTCTGATAGTTCTTGATTCCACTTGGAGATTGATGATCTCTTACTCATCCCTGGGCAAATGTAGAGAGGCAAGTGTCACAGGAGAAGTTTCTAGAAGATTCCATGATCCTCCACCTTGCATATTGACCTTGCCATTTGTCCACTCTCACCCATCGCACCCCACAGAAGGGCTTTTCAAGATGCATCGCACCTACTGTGTGTACTTAGGTGGGATGCAGCGCACTTTGACCATGGAGTAGGTGAGATGGTCTAGTTTTGACCAGTTCTGAGCAGTTTTTCATGGAGAACTTCTCGGAGAAGATGTAATCAGTTGACCTTGTTCTTTTAGAGGTTGGAACAACACTTTTAGGGACTTAAGAGCCCTTGGTTTATGGACATTTATGATTGGGTTTGCAGTGCCCAAAAATGTCTATAACAGTTGCCCCCTAAAGCATGAGGTCGTTAATCTGTTGATGTCGGCTGAAATGCTTTATCATGAGGATATGAAATTCTTTCAAGCTGGAAGGCGACCTGTAATAAAATACAATACAATACATTATCTTCATAACATTTTCATGATCTAGTTGAGGTGGGCATTCCCATGCTCAGCTTTATAAATTCATTTTCATGTACATAAGATAGACAATCGTCTGAGTGTAGACTGATGATTCTGGTAGAGCCATCATCCCTTAGATTGGATGATTATTTGTGCAGTAATGATGTACATTTGATGTCTTTATTTTCCTGAATATATATCATAGCCCGGATGGATGAAACTAGATTCGCGGTCTTCAATCTCGTTCGATCTTCACTCAAAGTACAAGTCGATCCATGTGAGAGATGTTCTGGGGTCGAACATGGAAAGACATCACCTGATTACCAGCCAATGATGTAAGTTGTTAACAAGCGCGAGAGGAATCACTGATAATGATGATGACCCTCAAGGTACTACAGTACAATTCACGTGGTGTGAATAAGGGACTTAGCGTAGAACACCACGCAAAATCTTTCGGTCGAAGGCCATTGATGTAAACCTGTCACCGGAAGTGAGAAACTTGCCATTGAGGCATGCAAGCTTCAAAGTACTGAAAGGGTTGTTCCTAGATCGACTTCTTGGATAATGAGCTAATGTTGACAAGAAGCGATCCATCATAGGAGTGCCTTAGTGAATCCCACATCAATGACATGGAACGGAGCAAATGATTTTAATGGAGATGAAAATGATCTGGTGATTAAGGTTCAGGGTGGCAGTCATGAAAGAATGGAGAGTGAATGTATTGCGGTGGGTGAGACACAGGTGAATTCTCTGAGCAACTTCTCTTGAACATATCGGTGACACTAACATGATGGATTGGTAGAATTAACCCTAAATATGGATTGTGTGATGGAACCATGGTGATGTGACTAGTGAATGGAACAACCCAACCCGACTTGGATGCGGAGTGAAAGTGTCATGTTCAAGAGCGACTTGCTACCGATAAAGTTTCTTGAAGTTTCCTTCCCAATTTTTCCCCAGTCATTGCTGACTAGTACCTCTTTATTTTTGTCAAGATTGACGAGGATAACATATGCTTGTTCTATAATTTTCCCTTCGGGCAAACCCATCGCTATGTTTTAACGAGCCTAGTGATAGTGAAACTCGTTCTTGTCTGTATGGACAAGTTTGTCGCTATTCGGTTTTAACGAGTTTAACGACAAGGATAACTCAGTCCTTTTCAATTTTAGAGAGTCTGAAAAGGGACATAAAGAAAACTCCAATAATCCTTTTTCGTCATATAATCCCTTGAGTCTGAAAAAGTATAAAACAATACAAAAGGGATGAAGTTTCAGTACTTTTAACGAGCTGAACAAAACAAGCACTCGATATTTTTGTGTAATAATCCCTCAAGTCCAAAAAAGATTAAAATCTAAAGGAGAGATAGAATTTTTGATCCCTTTAACGAGCTGGAGAGGCCAATGGCTCGGAAATCTTTTCATATTTTACGAGTCAGTTGAAAAGATCTTAAAGAAGACTCGTTTTTTTAGGAACGAGTGATAAATATGGGTAGCAACTGATTCCAGGTAAGGTTTGGAATTTTCCAATCACGGCAGTGTCACAAGGATGGTTAACAGGATCACTCTTCGTAGCTATTCCTCAAAAGGGTAAACAATCAAATGGAGGTGAATGATCAGCGAGAACAAAGTGGAGGTGATGATGAGAACATGACCAAGGCTTTAAAGGCTGATGGTAATACATTCACAATGGTTATTTACCGGAAATTGGTTCATTTTTTAATGAGCTTAAACTCTGGGGGAACATTTGCTCATTGCTTATGTTTATTTTTTAACGAGCTTGAATTCTGCGTTAAAACTGCTTGATTAATCCAGTCGTATAATAAATATGTCTCATATATAAAAACGACATTTTTCCAAAGCTTTGCTCTGCATCCCTTCTTTATGCAAGTTAGGAAACGACCAATCCTACGATTTTAAAGGGTTAGAGGACCTATAAGTTTAAAAAATAAATGGTCGCTCTTCACTTGCAGGCCAAAAAGTTTTCATGCCCCCAGGTATAGGAAGTAGAGTTTCTAGGTTACCCCTCAATTTGCAGACAAAACATTTGTTTTATCGCGAAAGGCCTACCTTTTCAGGTTACCCCTCAATTTGCAGACAAAAAATTTGTTTTATCGGGAAAGGCCTACCTTAACAGAGGTATCTTATTCCAGTCTAATCCCATTTTCCAAAATGGATGGGTGTGTCAGGCCAGTCATATACTCTCTGCGGAAACCCACCCTATACCCAAGGTTTTCCTGTCGAAACAGGCTAGGGTGCATGCCCCCTGGATTTCATTCATATCCTCCGAATCACTTGTGTTCATCAGGAGGACGGACTGGGGATTGATGAGACATTCCTTGCGTGAAAAGACCATTCAGGGTTGGTATATGACTATTTTCTATGTGTGAACCGGGGAATGAAAGCTGGTCTACGAGCTTGACCACTCTTCCTTCATGCGGAAAACACATTACTCTAAAGAGTGAGGAGACAATGGCTCCCATGCAATAAATATAGTCTCGTCCAAGGAGTAGATTATAATCCAGGGGTCCTTGGACTACCATTACGTTCATGTGAATAGTTTTCCTTCTCAATGTTAGCGGCACATTGGGAAGGATCCCTAATGGTCGATTGGTTCCTTTGTCAAAGCCTGTCAGGTTTCTCATCTCAGGCAAAAGCGATGGTGAACCAAGCACTTTCCAAGCAGTTGAGGAAAGGATACTCACAGAAGCCCCTTCATCTATGATGGTACCAGCCATGACCATTCTATATATTTGAGCAATGATTCGAAATGGTATGCTAGCCAGTAAGCGGGGTCTGCCTAGTAGATTCCAATTGAAGGAAAAAACTAGGTTGCTTGGAGGTGGGAAGGAATAGATGGCCGGATACGAATCTGACGAACTTACTTCCTGTGGTAAAGGAACGGGTAGACTTCCCCCATGTTCATCGGAGTCAGTGCTGACAAAAAGAATTTGGATGGTGTCATCCTTGTTCTCTTCGGTGACTGTATCATCTGAAGATGGATCCTCTGAAGGCAAGACCGGGTCAACTGCTGCCTCGACCTTTTGACTTTCGTCTAGTGTGGATTCAGATGGTTTATCTTCAATGATAGACGCTTCAGCTGACCACAAGGGTGTGTCAGCCAGATTTTCAACTACTGACGGACTCGGCAAGAGCTTCTTATATCCCAGATGGAGTCGTAACGGTGAAACCGGATGGTCGTCCATGTTAGGATATTCCGACACATAGGATATAGTTAAGTTCAACTTGGTCTAGTTTAGAGTTAGGTATAGAGTTAGGTAAAGTGTGTTTCTTTACCGTTGTACATATTGTAACTTACAATCCGACGGTCACGATATGTAGTGATCCAACGGTTCATTCTCTCCTCGGTATTACCGACACTTGATCCGTGGCTTGACACCCGATTGGTCCATGAGTTCTATTTAAAGTGCATGGAGGGTCATTGTTCGGGTAATCCGTGCATGAGAGAAGCTTATGTAAATTTTCATTCTTTGATTAATAAATTTCCTGTAGTACCCACGTTGGGACAGGCCGTGGACTGTTTCCCTCCTTGCACTTTGAGGGTTTTAACCACGTCAAAAATACTGGTGTATTGATTTGAGATCTGGTTGTGAGCGGTGTCCTTTTGGTGTTCTTTCTGAGGAACTTACCCTGTAAATTCCTACATGGTATCAGAGCTATTTGAGGGCCGCGTCCGTTCGTGATCCAAATCTGAAGCCAGTAGAACTGCATGCGGCTGTCGTTTCCTAGATCTGTTGTTTCTGACTGCTTTCGGGCCAAGAGGACTGCTCTGTTGCATTCGGAGCATCTGTTCCAGTGAGGAACCCCTTTCGTTTCATGCGAAAAGGTTTCCGGTAGCCCTAGCTGCGTCATTTTTCAGATCGGGAGGTATACAATGTTTTTTTGCAGTTTACTGTTATTTTCTCTCTGCTTATTTCGGTTTCGGTTTATTTAGCCCTTTTTTTTAACTGGATCTATACCTTTCATTTCTACGTATGCTCTTTGCCCTGCGACTCTGTGCGATCTGGGCAAATCAGAAACAGAAAGGAAGGATTTTTCTCATGCGTATGCTCTTTTCCCTGCACCTTAGTGTGATCTCGGAAAATCAGAAACATTGAGAAAAATATTTAGTTTTTCGGCTAAAGCTAACTTTGAGATTTTATTTAAAATTTCTAGTTTTTTGGCTAAAGCTAACTTCGAGCCGCAAGGTTCGTTTTTCTTTGCATATTCGTGTTGGGTTTTTTGTTTTGTGTTTTGTAGGGAAAAAGAGCTTTCTCAAGGCAAGCACGCAAACCAAGCCCCCCCCCCCCCTCTCTCTCTCTCTCTCTCTCTCTCTCTCTCAAATTTTTTGTATAGATCAATTGGTTCAAAGCTATTTTAAGAGAGTAGAGGTCTTGGGTTCAAGTCTCCATTTTGTGGGGGCGGATTTTTTCATTCCCGCACATTCGCGCACTTTGCCGGCAACTTCAACAATTTTTTTTCAAAAAGCCATAACTTCTTCATCCGGAAGCCTTTTTCAGAGCCGTTTTTTTTAAAACCGCCTATTTTTTCGAGATCTATCCATTGGAACACTTACTTTCAGCATCTTCAGCTTCAGTTTTTTTAAAAAATGGAAAGTCCATGCCAAGTCATTCTTGACAGCACTAACTACTTCCAATGGGTAGCCTACATGGAAGATTTACTTAGAAGTAAAGGTCTCTTCAGAATAGCCACAGACCAAGAGAAGAAACCAAAAGATGAAGACAAGGTTGCAAAATGGGAAAATAGACAAGATCAAGCACGTGGTTTGATAGGGATGTCTATTTCTCCTGATCTTAGATTCCACATTGCAGAACTTGAGACTCCTCATGAAGCATTAGAAAAACTTGCTAAAGTTTTTGGGATTAAAAATGAAATTAGAGCCCATCAACTTGAAAATGAGTTGCTTACTTTGGATCCTAATAATTTTTCTTGCATTGAAGATTTCTTGTCCAAATTCAAGACCCTTAGATATCTCTTGGAAGGTGTTAAAGTTAAGAAAGAAGATGGTAACCTTATTTATTCCATCCTTACTAAGTTGGGACCAGCCTACTCTGTATTTGTTTCCACTTTCCATTCTACAAGGGAAGCTTTCATTTGTCAAGGAAAAGACTACAAGGCCCCTTCCTTTGACTCCTTTTGTGATTCCTTAATAAGAGAACAAGAAAAACTCTTACACCTTGGTCTTCTTAATCTTGGAAACTCTTCCACGAAAGCGTTAGCCGCCCAGCAGCAACCAAATTCAAAGAATCCTAAGAAGTCATATCCTCAAAAGAATGGTCCTAAACCAACTCAGCCTCAAAATGAAAGATCATTTCAGCAAAATGATAAGACCAATAAAAACAAATGGAAGAAGACTGATAGACATTGTAACTTTTGTAATCGAGATGGCCACTTAGAATCTAAATGCTTTAAGAAGATGGAAGCCTTGGAAGCCGCAATGAAGAAACATAACATCCATTTGGAGCCTACTTCAACTTCAACTTCCGGAATGGCACTTTCTGCATGTCGTTGTCAATCATCTCAGTCTGGTTATGCATTAAATGTATCTTCTTCTTCTTCTCATTCTCATGAGTGGCTCATTGATTCTGGAGCCTCTTATCACATGGCCAAAAACCAAGCCATGTTTTCTTCTTTAAATGATTGTAACACCAAAAATATATATGTTGGTGATGATAGATCTCTTAATGTTGTAGGGACTGGAACTGTTCATCTAGACAATGGTCAGTTTAATGATGTATTATGTGTTCCAACCTTATCCTGCAACCTTCTATCTGTCTATCAGATAACTCATTCAGGTGAAGGTAAAATTGTTGAATTTTCACCTCATGATGTTGTAATCAAGGATCTAAAAGATCCTAAACAGATTCTAGCTACTGGTCTTGCTGATGATTCCACAAGGTTGTATAAGTTTCACAACTTTGGGTCATCAAATCTTCCCTCAGTATTTGTTGCTCATAATGATGAAGTGAGCAAACTTTGGCATGAGCGATTTGGTCACTTAAACTATCGCTCCCTTCAGCATCTATGTAAAAAAAATATGGTGACAGGTCTTCCTATGGTATCTTGCAGAGATGGTGTTTGTTCCGGATGTGTACTCGGAAAACATCATCGGGACAGTTTTGACAAACGTGCCTCTTGGCACGCCTCAGCCCCTTTACAGCTTGTGCACAGTGATTTATGTGGTCCTCTTCCTGTTGCTTCATTCTCTGGCTGCAAGTACTTCTTAACTTTCATTGATGATTTCTCCAGACGCACTTGGGTATACTTCTTAAAACTCAAGAGCGAAGTATTTAACACATTTTTGGCCTTCAAAGCCTTTGTTGAAAAACAATCTGGACATCAAATTCTTAAGCTAAGAACTGATAATGGTGGAGAATATGTTAAAAACACATTCATCAACTTTTGCACCGAAAATGGAATTCAAATGCAACATACTGTTCCATACACTCCACAACAAAATGGTGTAGCTGAAAGGAAAAATCGCACCTTAAAGGAAATGGCTAATTGTATGCTGCAATCTAAAGGACTCAGTCTTAGTTTTTGGGCCGAAGCAATTAATTGTGCAAATTATATAATCAATCGCACTCCTACTAAGGTTCTAGAGAATATCACTCCAGAAGAAGCTTGGAGTTCCATTAAACCAGATGTAAGTCACTTTCGTGTGTTTGGAAGTGAAGCATGGGCCCATATTCCAGATGAAAAGCATAAAGCTTTAGAACCTAAGAGTGAGAAATGTACTTTTGTTGGATATTCTGAAGATGTAAAAGGTTATAGACTTATTCCATTTAAGTCCAAAAATGTTATCATTAGAAGAGATGTAAAATTTGATGAAAATAAATCGGCCTGCGAGCCTAGTCCGGCGGATGTGCCACCTCTTCCTATCTCTTCTACCTTTGAAAACATTTCTTCTTCAGATGATGAAAGCGAGGATGACAATCCTCCCCCACCTTCTCAGGATCCTCAACTTCCAAGATGGGTCCGTGCTACTCGGGATGCAGCAGGTGATCTTGCCGGTGATCCTACAGATCAGCGACGTACACGTTCTCAGTTTGAAAGAGCCTCTTCTTTACTGGCTCAAGCTCCAGTAAATCATGATCCTGACACTTTTGCAGAAGCTTCAGGCCATCCACATTGGGAAGCAGCTATGAATGAAGAATATCATTCATTGATGACAAATGATACATGGGATCTTGTTCCTCTACCAAAGGGACGCAAACTTGTTAGATGTAAATGGGTTTACAGAACCAAGTATGGACCAGATGGGAAAGTTGATAAACATAAAGCTCGTCTCGTTGCTAAGGGCTTTTCACAGGTTGAAGGCATTGACTACACTGAAACCTTCTCCCCTGTTGCCAAAATGAACTCTATCCGCCTTGTTCTTTCCCTTGCTGCCTCTTTAAAATGGGAAGTCCATCAGATGGATGTTAAATCTGCCTTCTTGCATGGGGACTTGCAGGAAGAAATCTATATGGAACAACCCATTGGCTTCATACAAACAGACTCCAGCCTTGTTTGTCGACTTAAGAAATCCCTTTATGGCCTCAAGCAAGCTCCTCGGGCTTGGTATGCCAAAATGGATAGCTTTCTTTTAGAATCTGGCTTTTCTAGGTGTCATTCTGACAATACTGTCTACACCAAGAAAGTGGGCAACTCTCTTATCATCCTTGTTCTTTATGTTGATGATCTTATTCTTACTGGTAGTGATCCCAACCTTATAAACCATGTGAAGTCCAGCCTTAAAAAGAAATTTGAAATGACAGACTTAGGACACTTACACTATTTTCTCGGTCTTCAAGTCTTGCAATCCAGGAGGGTATTTTCCTTTCCCAGTCCAAGTATGCTTGTGATATTCTTCGTCATTTTCACATGGAAGACTGTAAGCCAGCCCCTTCTCCCTTTCAGTCTGGAGTCAAACTTTCAGTCTCTTGTACTTCTCCTGAAGTTGATGCTACCTTATACCGTCAACTTGTAGGAAAACTCTTGTATTTAACCCATACTCGTCCTGATCTTTCCTTTGTTGTTGGCCTTGTTGCTCGTTTTATGCAAAACCCCCGTGAAAGTCATTGGAAAGCAGCTAAAAGAATACTTCGTTATGTTCGAGGTACAGTACAGTTTGGGATTCATTACAGTGCCAAAGCAGCTCCTCTATTAGTTGGTTTCACTGATTCTGATTGGGCTGGTGACCCTGATGATCGGAAGTCTACTGCCGGTTATGTCTTCACTCTTGGTTCAGGACCTATTACATGGGCTTGTAAGAAACAGGCTGCCATTTCTCTTTCGTCAGCAGAAGCAGAGTATCGTGGTGCCGTGGAAGCTAGTAAGGAAGCCTTGTGGCTTCGTCAGATCCTATCAGAGTTTGGCTTTGAGCAGCAGCATCCAACCACACTTTGGTGTGATAATCAAAGTGCCATTCAGCTATGCAAAGATCCAGTCCAGCATCAGCGCAACAAACACATTGAACTACACATGCACTTCATCAGAAAGCTCATTCATGACCATGTTCTTGAAGTGCAATATTGTCCAACAGATGATCAGGTTGCAGACATCTTCACAAAGGCTCTCACAGAGGCGAAGTTCACTAAACTTCGATATATGCTTGGAGTTCAGGAAGTTGTCACTAAGGGGGGATAGGCTCTAGTGCCTCCTTCCTTCTCCTATTGTGTCATATTTGTAAATCCTTCAATCCTATCCCAAGTTGTTCTTAAGGGGGGATGTTAGGATATTCCGACACATAGGATATAGTTAAGTTCAACTTGGTCTAGTTTAGAGTTAGGTATAGAGTTAGGTAAAGTGTGTTTCTTTACCGTTGTACATATTGTAACTTACAATCCGACGGTCACGATATGTAGTGATCCGATGGTTCATTTTCTCCTCGGTATTACCGACACTTGATCCGTGGCTTGACACCCGATTGGTCCATGAGTTCTATTTAAAGCGCATGGAGGGTCATTGTTCGGGTAATCCGTGCATGAGAGAAGCTTATGTAAATTTTCATTCTTTGATTAATAAATTTCCTGTAGTACCCACGTTGGGACAGGCCGTGGACTGTTTCCCTCCTTGCACTTTGAGGGTTTTAACCACGTCAAAAATACTGGTGTATTGATTTGAGATCTGGTTGTGAGAGGTGTCCTTTTGGTGTTCTTTCTGAGGAACTTAGCCTGTAAATTCCTACAGTCCAAAACTCTTTTAGCCTTGTTTAAGAAGGGACAATGGTGGATGGTGTGATCGCCTTCACACAATGTACAAGGAAATTTACATCTTCCTTTTTGTCCAGGGGCTTCACTTTCACTAGTTGACGATATACCTTCAACATGATCATTAGAGGTTGACGACACCGGATTGTGCAAATGGGGAGACCAGTCCCTTAAGATCCAAGGGATGCAAGGACAATCTCGATGATAGTGGTCTCCTTTGCAAATGACACATGGCGATTTAGGCCTGGTCGGTGCAGTGTGTGGATTTTCGCTAGACGATGCTTGGTTGCCCCTTTTTTCCTTTGGCTCCTTCTTCTTCTTCTCTTTCTTCTTCTTCTCCTTCTTCTTCTCGGTTACTTGATTTTTGGCCTTACCAGCTTCATCAAGTGAAGAGGAAGGAGGAGAGGAAGAATTGGATGAAGTAGAGGGTTGGGGGGTAACTTTGGTATCATTTAGTTGCTGACTTGATTGTTCAGGAATCACAGGGTTCTGAACGACAGAGGTTGAGAAGAGCCATACGGGCAAGCCGATTGTCAATCCTGGAAGTGACAATGTGGCCATATGGGGCGCACCAACATCTCCCCAAGAGGAGAAGGGACTAGGATTTCCCCGAAGGGGAACTCCTTGGTTAGTGGGCTCTATTTTTCTCAACCTAAGACCAACGTAGGAAAGGTGATATTTATTCTGATTAAAATAAATTTTAGACGCTTTGACACAACTTATTTTTTCTATTTTTAAGAGTCGAGAAAAAATAAAAGATGACTCTAGTCGCCTTCGATTTTTAATGAGCCTGAAGTGACAAGTGCTCAGATGGACCTTTTCCTTTAAGGAGTCTGAAAAGGAATGAAAGAGACTGCTCTAGAAATCTAGACAGAGGGATTACTAACCAATCAAAAAACTACAGAATACCTTTTACGGTACGACAGTCAATCTTCCCAAATGTTGTGTTTAGTGCATTGTGATCGATAGGGCGGCAGACACACCCTCCTATGGATAAAGGATAAAGCGTATTGTGGTCTCCCAATATATACTTGACAGTACGTGGGAACACAAGTCTGTACTGGCACTTATCATCTCAAAGTGGAGAAATCACCCAACAAACAATGAAAACAACAGTTACCAAGCTTTACGACGCCGGAATACGTCTCTGTCCTAGACTTCTAGATGTTGTGCGTTAGGTTCCAAAGCATTTTTAGATTAATTAAATTTATTTTACAGTTGATCTTGCTTAAGAAATTTTCCTTTCAGGTTCACCAGGTGATGTAGATGTACAATTCCTAAAATGCAATCTAAGATGATAAACAGTTGTTTAATCTTCTTTTTGCAATGAAAATCCTAGCTACTAAGGAAAGAGAGATGGCGTTATTTCAACATAGAGCAGAGAGGACACACTATATGCACTGTCCTAAATCAAACCAACAAATAGTCTAAATGCAAATGCACATGCATGTATTTTTTTTCAGCCTTCTTAATGTGTGAATGATAAAAAGAAAGCTAAGCGCAAATCTGAATTATTTTTCAAAGCGACGTTACTAACAAGTTTCTTTTCAAGACAAAATGAGGACAATGACGACACTTTGTGATTTGGAAATGAAAACTTTCTTTTGACACTTGAAAAACTACTAATTCAAATCAAATACAAGAGTAATAGTGTAATCGACTATCAAGAACAATCAGATTCCCTTCTATGACTGAAAACGACACTTGTGACACTTTCAAATCAAGAAACGACAGTACGATTACGCTACTTCTTTGTAAAAGAGAACTGAAAATGGCTCAAAATACATAAAAACATTTACAGTCCTTTGCACAATGGAGGCGGAATAATGGCAAGGAAGGGGGTTTCAATAGAGGTGTACTGACTACAGGCAGCAAAACTCTTGAATAGAGCTGAAAAGAGTGAACACAGAAACCAAATCTAGGAGCAGGAAAGGCCTTGTTTGATCAGCGCACCTGTAACACAATGAACCAGAGATGCAGCACACCTACTACACTTAGGAAGTGTGATGCATCTAGAATTCACAGAAGAGACAGTGTGCTGGACCAGGGACAAGACTTTAAATGGGTTCTGGGTCACAGTTTGTAGCTCAGTTAAGGGAATTAGGCTAAGCAAGTGGTAATCAGTAAATCAATCACAAGGGTAGATCTAAAGAGGTTACTACAGCCACCACAAGGGCAATTAGAGAGCTTGTAAATAAATTGTTCAGTTCATAAACAAAATCCGGAGATAGACTGAAGCAACATTGATCTACTTTGCACTTGCATAGAAAATGCAGTTCGAAGGCGGGTTGGCTTGACTTCAGGCTCCATCTGTAAGTTTATAAAGCAAAAAAATGTAGATAAACAAACAATCTATTCACTCCCCAATGGAGTCGCCATTTTATTATCAGGAAAACTAGTGTCTATGCAAAGTTGCGAGTCCCGCTAAGGCTGGTAGCTACCTTAGAAACAAACTAACTAAAACTACTTTTGTTTTCCTTTATGAGAAATAGATAAGAGGGGAATAAGGAGACCAACCTCTGTCTTGCGCTCGATTCCTCTCCCTTCTGATAGATCTTTGCTACTCGCTTCCTTGTTTACCCAGCTTCACAGAGCACCTATGGAATCAAAGCAGCATAACACTATCCAAGAACATAGATCTATTATCATAAACAATATAGGACCAGATATATATTGACCACACAAATGCACATAACATCAATCATACAAGAATGTGGAGGAAAACTTGAATAGCTTTATTAATAATTAAGAAAGAGCAAAGAGGATTACAACCAATTTTTCTGACCCAACATCATCCTCTGAGCAAGAAATCCCTTCTTCACCTCATGAAAAGCTTAGATCACCCAACACTATGATATTGCACCAAGAAACTAGCAGCACTTCTTTACAAGATACAAAATTCTAGCCTCTGGATCTCTGGGATGAGGGATCCATATATAGATGTTTGCAAGGGGGGTGAGTCAGCTTTTGAGAGTTGATTAGTGTCCTCTCTCTGATAGTTCTTAATTCCACTTGGAGATTGATGATCTCTTACTCATCCCTGGGCGAATGTAGAGAGGCAAGTGTCACAGGAGAAGTTTCTAGAAGATTCCATGATCCTCCACCTTGCAGATTGACCTTACCATTTGTCCACTCTCGCCCATCACACCCCATAGAAGGGATTTTCAAGATGCATCGCACCTACTGTGTGTACTTAGGTGGGATGTAGCACACTTTGACCATGGAGCAGGTGAGATGGTCCAGTTTTAACCAGTTTTGAGCAGTTTTTCATGGAGAACTTCTGGGAGAAGATGTAATCACTTGACCTTGTTCTTTTAGAGGTTGGAACAACACTTTTAGGGACTTAAGAGCCCTTGGTTTATAGACATTTATGATTGGGGTTGCAGTGCTCAGAAATGTCTATAACAGGATGCAGCACACTTTGACCATGGAGCAAGTGATATGGTCCAGTTTTGACCAGTTGTGAGCAGTTTTTCCTGGAGAACTTCTGGGAGAAGATGTAATCAGTTGACCTTATTCTTTTAGAGGTTGGAACAACACTTTTAGGGACTTAAGAGCCCTTGTTTTATGGAAATTTATGATTGGGGTTGTAATGCCCAAAAATGTCTGTAACAGTGTGTTAGAATCCCCTACATTTCTTGGAATGCTTTGCACTCCCTAGCACACACTAGCACTCTCTGACATGCCCTGGCACTCTAGAATGACTTCGAACTACCTAGCATATAAACTTGTCACTCCCTCCTTAAAACACTTGGAACTCATTGACACTCCCTATCACACACTCTTATCTCTTCATTTCCATGCATTTTTAACTAGTTATCCATTTAGATTTTTTGGCACTCCCTAACATTCACTAGCATGCATTCACACACCCTAGAACATGGAACATCTTGGTGTGTTGCCTTGGCACTCTAGCATTCCTCGGTACTACCTAACATATCTTGTCGCTCCCTCCTTACCATAACTACAACTCAATAACACTCCTAGTCACACACTCTTATTCATTAATTTCCATTTATTTGAAACTAGTGATCCCTTTTGTTTCCTTGGCACTCCATAACACTCCCTAGCATGCATTGTGACACCCTAGCACCTGGCACATCTTGGCATGTTTCCTTGGCCTCTAGCATGCATTAACACTGCCTACCATACCTTGTTACTCCCTCAGCATACCTGTATCTCACTGACACTTCCTGTCACAAACTCTTATTTGTTCATTTGCATGTACTAATTTGACCTAGTGCTCCCTTGTGTTTCCCTGGCACTCCCTAACATGCCATAGCACATGTTGACATGCCCTGGCACCTAACACATCTTGGCTGCATGTTGCCCTAGCAATCTAGCATGACTTAGTGCAACCTAGCATACCATGATGTTACTCTCTCCTTAGCACACTTGGAACTCGCTAACACTCCCTGTCACACACTCTTATTCATTCATTTCCATACATTTTGACCTAGTCCTCCCTTATGTTTATCTAGCACTCCCTAACACTCCTTAGCATGCATTGGCACACCTTGTAGCTTGGCACATCTTGGTATGCTTCCCTAGCACTCTAGCATGCCTTGGTAGCAATGCATAACATACTTTTTCACTCCCTCCTTAGCACACCTAGAACTCACTGATTATAATGTCCCAAACTAGGAAAAATAGTGCTATGAGAAGTGGATAATAAAAATAACACCATAAAATTAAATCAAACACTTAGACCGCAAAACTGTCTATCATGTGTTAGCATGCCTTTTCATTCCTTAACATGCCCTAGCACTCCTTAGCTATCATGCCCTCATAACTACCCTTACATTTTTTGTAGCATGGGAACCCAACAAAATCTTACCTCAACTATAACAACAACTTGACCAAGTTACAATTACTACAACTAGACTATGCCTTGTTCAACTACGAACTTCCTGTAACTATTCTTAGGTTACTCATGTATAATTTCAACTTATCCAACTTAACAAGTTACGAAGAGAAGGCTTACATCTAACCGTGGTCATAAAATTAAACAAATATGCAACAAATTTTACATCTTGACATGCCATAACATCTGGCATGCCTAATAATCCCTTGGCACTATGTAGCACGTGTTAGCATCCCCTGCATGTCTTGGCATGATTTGGCACTCCATAGCATTCCTTGACACTTAGCACACCTCGTACTCTCTAGATAAAACTCTCTGTGACAATCTTACTCATTCATTTCCATGCATTTGAAACTATTTCTCCCTTGTGTTTCCTTGGAACTTGGCCCTAACACTCCCTAGCATGTGTTGGCACCACACCCTGGCGCTTGGAAATTCTTGCCATTCCTTAGCACTTGACATGTCTTGGCATTCCTAAACTTCCTTGGAACTGTCTATCATGTGTTAGTACTTCCTGGCATTCCTTGGAACAACTTGGAACTCCCTAGTTTTCATGCCCTCATAGATAACCTTACTTTTTTTGCAACTTGGGAACCCAACCAAGTCATTGAAAAAATAATTTTGTGCCCAACCCAGATTCACCCTTTTTATGAAACTAATTTGTACACACATTATCACAACCATAGGCTTAGCTCTTTCAAGTCTTGTTTTGAACTTACCCTAACACACTTCGTCCTTGGGGCACCAGGAATTCACTGACATTCCTTGGCACACTACACTCTTATTTGTTCATTTCCAAGCATTTTGACCTAGTTCTCCCTTGTGATGCCTTGGCATTAACTAGTATACCTTTTCACTCCCTCCTTATCACACCTAGAACTCATTGATAATTCATTTCTATGCATTTGAAATGAGTGCTCCCTTGTATTTCCATAACACTTGGCTCTCATACTCCCTAACATGCATGGACAAAATATTTACAAAATTTTCCCATATCCTACTATCTAGGGTTTGGTTTTTGACTAACTAAAAATATGATAATTGAAGAGATAATCATGGTATATGATATAAAAATCCTCAAAATTAATTATTCAAATATATTTGAGGTGAACCATGCCAATTTGGAGGTCCACCAAGTCAAATATCAAAAAGTTCTAGAACCCTGTTAGCAATTATGGCCTAGCAAAATTGTAGAAAATGGGTCTCCCAGTGACACCTGTAGCTCCAAGAAAGTAACTTTTGTGTAAAAATTAGAGAGGCTTTTGGTTTTTGGTATGTTATTAACAAAAACCTCCTCCCATTTTCAAAAATAATTCCCCATTTGTTCATAATCGAAGCTTGAAGTTGGTCGCACAGAAACACAACAAATCCCGGCAGAAGCGCAACAAACAGTTGACTTGAACTTTTGATGACTTGAATGAGGTTTTGAGTGTTTCTGAAGACTTTTGAAGAAACTTGGAGATGTACACTACACCTTGGAGCCTTTAAACCATTCAAAAACATCATTTTAACCTCTTCAAACTTGATTCCAAAAATAACTCTCCAAAAGCGCAACAAAAAGAGAAGCAAGGAAGACAAACTCATATCTCTCTAACCATAATACCTGTGTAAAAAATGAAGGAGGTTATTGTGATTGGTTCCATGGTTAAAAAAAACCTCCTTTTTTTCTCCAAATTTCATCTCCATGTGTTCATAAATATCTTTTTAAAATGATGATAAAAACAGAGTCAAAAGCGCAACAACTCTCATCTAGCAATTGTATTTTGGGCATATCTCCCAAATTGTAAATCCAGATGGGCTGAATTTTTGCAGAAAGTTAATATCATCATAATTCACCTCCACAAAAAATTTCAACCCAATTAGAGTCACAAATCTCGATAAAATCCTAAAATCCATGTAGATGATGATGGCTCATTTCTCGAAAATCGTGCATCATTTTGAGCTAAAATTGAGTGGGTGTTTTCATTTCATCCCCATTCATCTCCTGTAACAATTTCATGGAAAATAGTTGTGAGGTTTAAGAGATATGATGAGAACAGGGTGACTAGGTAAAAGCGCAGCGCAAAAGAGTAGCAACTTCAGGGAACGGAATGAGAGGGAAGGGAGGTAGGAGAAACTATGGGAAAAATATAGGGGATATGCATGGGTGTTAGCAAAATACTAGAAGTGGAATTTCTCAAAAATAGTGAGAAAAATGGGGGAAAAATGTCAAAACATAGACCTAGGGAAAAAGCGTAGTAGATTTCTATGTTTTTTGGTAAAGTAAGGAAATGAAAGGATTTTGATGAGGGGAATTATGGAGATTGGTCAGTGAAGGATGATGAATGATGTATAAGCTTAAAAAAAATGCCTTTGACTACTGAATGAAGCTATGAATCTTAGGCTACTCATGTATAATTTCAACTTATCCAACCTAACAAGTTACGAAGACAAGGCTCACATCCAACAATGGTCGTACAATTAAACAACTAAGAAACAGATTTTACATCTTGACATGCCATAACATCTGGCACGCCTAATAATCCCTTAGCACTATGTAGCATGTGTTAGTATCCCCTGCATTCCTTGTCATGCTTTGGCACATCCTAGCACTCCTTGACACTTAGCACACTATCTAGCCAAATATAAGAACATCCACACACCACATTACACAATATAATAATGTTTTCACTATAGAGTGCTCATAGGTAGGAAACTCTAGGTCTTATTGTGATTTTGTCAATCCAATGATTGACAATCATTAAGAATGATTTCATTGATATTTAAATTTTTGTGGACATCTTATTGGAATAGTTTGTCACGCTAGTTCTTTCAATGTTTTGAAATATTTTATTATGTAGTTTATTTACTTAGATCATAGATTAAATATTACTAGTGTAATACTCCAAATTATGGATATATTTGAAATAAAAATGGAAGAAACAAGCAAATAAATAAACCATCCACACAAATGAATAGAATACATGACTTTGGAAACCTAATACGAGAGAAATCCTAGCTAGAAGGTGAGGCATATGCTCCAGTCTCTCTTTTTCAATTATGAAATATAAGTACAAAAAAAGGGGCACTCACTATGGAGTGGGCATGGACATTGTGGCATGAAATGTTACTTTAAAATCCTTATTCCTCCTATGTTATGCTTGACATCCCATTCATTGATGCCATCCTCAAATATGGAATAATAATAAATCCAAAAGAATGGAGCCCCTTCCTTTCCTAGTAACTTAGTATAACACAACCTGTAGTCATTCAACATCAAGGTTAGGGTTTTTGCATGCTTCAATCCTCAATTAGTGTTTCTATTTTGGAAAACCCCCACATGTGTGAGTAACGGGGATTGACATGGCATCCACTGAGTAGCATGTGTAGAAATTCTCAATGTAGATTAAACTGATTATGCAATGTACTAAAGCAAAATACTTAATCTACTTCTACAATAAAACTTGCGGAAGCTTAATCGATTTTGAACAAGATCAATTAGAACACATATAACAGAGAAGAAGAATCAATCACACATGAAACACAGAAGAATACTCTGGGGAAAGCCTTAGGTAAAAACCCCACTATCTGTATTATCATACAAGTGGAAATATCTCAGGATTACACAAAGCTTTAGCTCTTAAGCTATCCAGCTCTCAGTACAATCCCTCACTGCTGCTCATAGACAAAAGAGACAACACATATTCCTTCCTTCAGTCCTCCAAGCCTCCTATTTCCTTGCACAGTTTCTCCTGGGTCCTCCAACTCTAACCTGTGATGATTCTCACCTCACACACTACTCTGACCTCCGTAGAAACTGTGCAATCCTCAAGGAATGAATTCCTTCTACATGCAAGAGATATTCACATGGGAATATTCTAGCAATTGATAGTACACTGTCCCTGCCTTTAATCTCAACTGGGTCTTTGTCTGAACTGACATGCATGAGTTATTTATGAGAGAATATTTAGTTATCTGGAGAACACTAGTTGCATGCATGCATGCATTAACTGATTGCACTCACAATTAGTTCCACAAACTATTTGGAACTAATTTAACTGGACTTAACTCAGTTAATTGAGCTAACTAATTACAACTCAAATACAACTCATCCTTATCTCCTTAATTAAGGGATAACTTCCTCAATCAAAGGGATAATTGTTGCATGTCTTCACAAAGACTTCATGTTTGAATTTCACCAATTAATTAACAGAGGATGAATTAATTAATTTTTTTCAAATAGCTAGTGAGACTAAATTCGAATTTTAATTCTCAATTTTGATTCAAGGACAAATCAAAATTGGAATATATCCTGAAATGATATTTATAGCAATGCTATTTTTATAATTTCTATTTTTAGCATTTCTTGTTTCTATTTTAAACACTCCCTCTCAACAAGAAAGGAATTCAACTCGATCTTGATCCCGAACCTTTGGAATGTTCTACATGAAACACTTCTCTCAAGTGTTGTTGCTCTAGCAATTCTAGAAACAAAAAAAAAATCCAACCTGAATCAGAATGATGCCTCTTTCATCAAAGTCTATGGCTGTTATTACCTCTGTCGACTGAAAAACTCTGCACCTCTATGCTCTTTAGTGTCTGACTGCTCTAGCCTCTATCACTTTGATCTCTAACTGCATCAATCAGACTGATTCCTCCTGCTGCATCCATGCTGCTGCTGGTCATTTCTCCCAGCCCTGCATCCGTACTACACCTCCTCTCTGTTGGAAATAATACTGAGAGGGGGGGGGGGGGTGAATCAGTATTATCATTTCAATTATTTTTCATTTCACAATCATATTTGCATACGCTACTTCAGTTAGTAAAAACCACGTACGTACGCAACTGCAGTTAAGGAAACTAGCATATAACCAGCAGACTTGTAATTTAAATTATTCTTCAGATGTTGTTCATTAATCTGTGCATCAAACCATATAAACAGTAAACCAGAACAGGCAGTCACACATAAGAACACAAGATATAAGGTGGAAACCCAATGTGGGTGAAAACCACCTACTGCAATTCGTCTCTATCTTCTTTTAATTAGAAACTTCTTTTTACAATGATTCTATACTGGTGTAGTCTTATACCAGTATGCAGGCTGCTACCTAGAGAAGGCTACAACCTTCTCTCATTCTCCAGCTTCTCCTAGAAGGGAGCTACAACCCCCTTAGCTCTTGTACTAACTGAGGTACTAGTACATAGGTGTTGACCTATAGAAGGCTACAACCTTCTCTTTTCTTCCAGGGACCACGTTTCATAAATTTTCAGACTGGATCTATGGATAAAATCAATCAAACATCAAGTATATCCGAATCAACCAATCTCCTTTGCACCAAACAAAATTGAATCAAATAGTCACTTCTCTGAATGTTGTACAGTAAAAGTAACCAGACACCAATTCTAAACCCAAAACACTGCAGCAATAAGTAGAAGTAGCTAAAACATATTTCAAGAGACGTACGCTACTTCAATGTGTACAACCTGCATGCATACACTGCTGAATTAAGGCCAACCAGCGTATACTCTATTTTGAATGACATAACCAGCGTCTATACGCGCCTTTGCTTCGCTGAACCTGTGTACATATCTATAAAAGATAATTTATCCTTTTCACTTATTCAGACATCAGTTATACCCAGATTATCAGATTTATAGATCAAGTCATGCGCCAAAAATAAAAGATCAAAATCACACAAAGATACTACTATTCAAGCCTTAAGATCTTGATCCATCCATAGTACTTATCCTTCTTCTTGCACTCAGGTTCCTCCTTGATTCAGATCCAGCTATGCACCATAACCCAATGACCAATATTCCAGATCTAGTTCTTCATAAGATATTCAATGCTTGAGTCAGCGCTTTTACCGAATGATCTCCTTCTCCTTTTAAAGTCTTAGGCCTTACACAATACCAAGGTCCAAAACCATCAAGAATCAATACCTTACACCAGATACCTGGGTTCAACACTTTAGATGAGATACCATGGTCCAAAACCATAGGTCCAAATACTAATGACTAAATACCATGGACCAAAAATAAGTTTTCCCATGCGTATGCTTTTTTCTTTGCATGAAATTGCGTGCATACGTATACGCACCTTTTTATCGTTTAACCCACGTGTATACGCACCTTGGTTAAGAGGAACCTGTATATATCTCTTTTTCCTTCATTCTGAGAGCCTGGACTGTGATCTATCATTTGAGTGAGTTGCCGTCAAGGAAAACACCTATGTCATAGCACCAAACCTATGTCATAATGCCAACAATATCCCCCTTTGGACTTGATGGCAACCCCAAGTCACTCAAAGTCATTCTCCCCCTTTTCATCAAGTGCATAGAGTTATGCTCCCCCTGAGTTCATGCTAAAATCTCTGCTCTGCTGTGCTTTCCATGCTCCCCCTGACTGTAGGCAAGGTCTACAAGAACATGTTCTACAAGAAGATACATAACTTTATACATCATAAATGACCTTACTACCACCAAAGACTCATACATACATCCATCTCCCAACCAAGTGGGGATTGACTCATCCACCCAACCAACTGGCGATACACCAAAAGTTTAGACAAGATAAAACAAGAACATTACATTATCCATCCCAGGCATAGTGGGGAAACCAAAGTAGGCCATTACATGACCTTGATAAGAAAAGAAATACATGACATAGAGACAAAATATCTAAAACAGGACTATGACAGTTATCAACAACTATCATCAACAACATCTGTCAATCATCATTTAGACCAGCAACCATGTTCTCCTTCTGCACCTGTTCCACCTGAAACCAAAAAAAACACTGTGAACTTGAACCAAGATCTTCTAGGATAATGCCAACAATGCAATATTAGAAGAATATATATTCTCCCCCTAAACTTGTGCCAGATGGTCTCAGTCAGACCCATATCAGACTCTTTTCATCCTGAGCCTGGCCCACTGTTTGTCTTCAAACCAACATATATGCGACTGTGTCCACATAAAACAGCATATGTACGCGTATTATCCTCATTAAACTCACGTACAACCACTTTTCTTTGAAACAGACAAGTTTCAACAGCAATATGATGCATCAACTACTCCCAGCTTCTATCTGAGGTATTCAAATCTCTCCCTGGGCTGTGGTTTGGTGAGTATATCAGCAACCTGTTCCTTGGAGGGAACATACTCCACTTTGACCTTTTGTTCAAGCACTTGTTCTCGGAGAAAATGATATTTGGTAGGTATGTGCTTGGTCTTTGAATTCATGACTGGAATTTTTGAAATGTTGATTGCACTTGTATTATCACATAAAATAGAGATAGGTGGAGTACAAGTGATTTGAAAATCTTGCAAAATTTGCATCATCCAAAGGAGTTGTGTACAACAAGATGCAATAGCCACATATTCCGCTTCAGCTGTAGATAAATCAATTGAACTTTGCTTCTTGCTGAACCAAGATACTAATCTAGAACCGATAAAGAATATACCACCACTAGTGCTTTTTCTGTCATCCACGCTTCTTGCCCAATCTGCATCTGTATATGCATGAAGTGTGAGATCTGCATCTCTAGGATAACATAAGCCATAGTCTTGTGTCCCTTGAAGATATTTGAAAATTCTTTTAACCGCCTGAAGGTGTGCTTCTTTTAGATTTTCCTGTAATCTTCCAACTATTCCCACAACATGCATGATGTCTGGTCGGGTACCTGTCAGATAGAGCAGACTACCAATCATGGATTTATAGGTTGGTTGATGTACTACTGTTGAATCCTCATTGGTGCTGAGGCTGCATCCTGTTACCATAAAGGTACATACTGGTTTCGAATCTTCCATGTCATATTTCTTCAAGTTCTCTTTGAGGTACTTGGTTTGTGACAAAAAGATATCGTCTTTATTTTGTTGGACTTGTAAACCAAGAAAATATGTCAGCTCACCAAGAAAGGACATTTCAAATTCTTTTTGCATCACCAAAGCAAAATTTTGACTCATGGCTTCTTCATTGCTACCAAACATGATATCATCAACATACACAACAAGTATTAGGAATTTATCATTATCAATTTTTAGATATAAATTGCTATCAGCTGATCCTTTTAAAAAACCTTGGTGATGGAGGTATTTTTCTAGAAAATAATGCCAAGCCCTTGAAGCCTGTTTAAGACCATAGAGTGCCTAATTAAGTCTGCATACAAGTTTTGGATCATTTCTAAGGATGAATCCATCTGGTTTCTCAATATACACTTCTTCTTCTAAGTCTCCATTTAAAAAGGCATATTTCACATCCATTTGAAATACTTTGAACTTCTGAAAGCTAGAAAGAGCAAGGGACATTCTTATGGCTTCAAGTCTAGCAACCGGTGCAAAAATTTCTTCAAAGTCTATACCTTCTTGTTGAGCATACCCTTTACAAAAAAGTCTGGCCTTGTTTCTAATAACATCTCCATTAGATATCATTTTGGGATTCAACTGTGTTAAGTAAGTCATTCATGTATGACCATTTCCATGAGAGGTAGTCGTAACTGACTAATTTCTCATGATTTTTGAATAGTTCACTTACCACTCATTGCATCGGGTGATGGTCACAGGGGTGAAGAAATGGGATTGAAACTAGTGAAATGAATCACATAGCATCAATCATCACTTCCGGGGCTTGCACCAGGTAACCAGGACTTCCCGGGAGGTCACCCATCCCAGATCGCCTCTGGCTCAAGCGCGCTTAACTATGGAGTTTTCCCCACAATCAAGCCCACTTAGCTTGCTACCCCATTTGCAAAACCTTAGCAAGTATTGTGCCTCATGAACCATTCAAGTAGAGATCCCTTCACTCTTTTTGAATTTAAGTATGGGGGTTTTACGCAGTGCATTATATTAGATATCATTTTGGGATTCAACTGCGTTAAGTAAGTCATTCATGTATGACCATTTCCATGAGAGGTAGTCGTAACTGACTAATTTCTCATGATTTTTGAATAGTTCACTTAGCACTCATTGCATCAGGTGATGCTCACAGGGGTGAAGAAATGGGATTGAAACTAGTGAAATGAATCACATAGCGTCAATCATCACTTCCGGGGCTTGCACCCAGTAACCAGGACTTCCTAGGAGGTCACCCATCCCAGATCGCCTCTGGCTCAAGCGCACTTAACTGTGGAGTTTTCCCCACAATCAAGCCCACTTAGCTTGCTACCCCATTTGCAAAACCTTAGCAAGTATTGTGCCTCATGAACCATTCAGGTAGAGATCCCTTCACTCTTTTTGAATTTAAGTATGGGGGTTTTACGCAGTGCATTATATTAGATATCATTTTGGGATTCAACTGCGTTAAGTAAGTCATTCATGTATAACCATTTCCATGAGAGGTAGTCGTAACTGACTAATTTCTCATGATTTTTGAATAGTTCACTTAGCACTCATTGCATCGAGTGATACTCACAGGGGTGAAGAAATGGGACTGAAACTAGTGAAATGAATCACATAGCATCAATCATCACTTCCGGGGCTTGCACCTGGTAACCAAGACTTCTCGGGAGGTCACCCATCCCAGATCTTCATTCAACTTATTTTTGAATATCCATTTTCTCCCTATGACATTCTTATCATTTGGTCTAGGAACCAACTCCCAAGTGTTATTCTTTTCAATCTGCTCAAGTTCTTCATTCATGGCCTTGACCCAGCATTCATCTTTGCATGCTTCACTTACATTTCATGGTTCAGTGGAGGAGAGTAATGCTAAATAGCTTGAAGCTTCTGAAATAGTTCTTCTTGTTTGTACACCTGCCTCTTTCTGTCCCAAAATTTGAGTTTCTGGATGATTCTTCTGAACGTACCTGGATGGAGTCTTTTCTTATACCCTTATCTGTTCTTCTGGTGCCTCAGGGGTTTCTTCTTCATCATATGTCTGATTTGATGTTGAAGGGTAGTCTTCATCATCTTTGAAATCTTAGGATTTTACTTGCCTAGGAATATTTCCTTCTTCATCAATCACTACATCAATACTTTCAACAGTTTTTCCAAGTCTTTTATTGTAACACTTATATCCTTTGCTATGGGGAGAGTAGCCAAGGAGAATTCCTTCATCTACTCTAGGTTCAAACTTTCCAAGATTTTCATCAGTCCTTTTGATGTAACATTTGCTTCCAAAAATTTTGAAGTATTTTATCGTAGGAGTCTTACCATACCAAGGTTCATGAGGAGTTTGAGTGTTGTTTACCCGGACGTTTGTCTTGTTGAGAATAGTAACAATAGCAAATGCAACTTCACTCCAAAAGGTTGCGGGAGTTCCAGACTCATCAAGCATAGAACGAGCCATTTTTTGAAACGTTATGTTCATCCTTTCCACTACATTTAGCTGAGGAGTCCTTGTAGTAGAAAATTTCCTTCTTATTCCATGTTCTTCACAAAAATCGAAAAATTCATCAGAGGTAAATTCCCCTCCTCGATCACACCTGAGGCATTTGATTCTGCGATCTGATTTGTTTTCAACCAAGGCTTTGAATGCTTTGAACTTTTCGAAAGCTTTGTCTTTATGCTTCAGAAGTCCTATCCAACACATCCTTGAAAAGTCGTCAATGAACAATATGAAGTATTCTTCTCCTTGAGGTTCCCTCTTCCTAGATGGACCACATACATCACTATGGACAAGTTCAAGTGGCCTACTAGCTGATCCATTCTTCTCAGGGAAATTAGTTCAAGTTTGCTTACCAAACTGACATGATTTGCATATTGTATTGTCTAGAATTCTGATGTCAGGGAGATCACGAACTACCTGATATTTGCATGCTTTGCTTATCTGAGGGAAGCTTAGATGCCCCAATCTTCTGTGCCATAGCCAGTGTTCATCATTCTTGCATAGATAGCACTGTTGTTGTCCTCCCTTGAGTATGTATAAATTATTTGGAGTTATTACGCCTTTGATCACTGTTTCTCCTATATCAAGCTCACAAACAATACATCCATTTGATCGAAATATTACCTCATTTCCTTGATCACACATTTGACTGACACTCAATAATATTATGTTTTAAGCCATCAACATACAAAACATTTCCACCTTTGACTTTTTGTTTCAAAATAAAAAAACCTTTACCTTTTATGAATGCAGGGGTTTCATTTCCAAATGAGACCTTCCTTTCCTTTTCAAAGGCACTATATGACTGAAGTTTTTCTTTATCACCTGTTATATGTTTTGAGAAACCACTTTCGATGTACCACTGATTTTCCTCTCCTTCCGCATATAAGGCTATACCACATCTTTCTTGTTGTGGTTCTTTCTTCCTCCATGTTTTGGGACATAATGAAGCTTGCTCCTTCTGAGTTGTTTGCCAAAACCTTCTCCTGCATTCAGAATCTTCATAACCGAAGTTGTTACAAATAGAACATTCTATTTCATTTTCAAGAGCAGAAAAGTTATTGTAGGTTCTTTTCATGATTCTAGTCACACTACTTTGATTTTGTGCTTCTCTAGTCATGATGGTCTTGTAGGCAACACATTGAGCTGCTTTGTGTCCAAAGTTATGACAAGAGAAAAATTGGCCATTGAAGAAATTCCTACGATTATCAAACCTTCCGTCGAGGTGATTGTAATTTCCATAGCCATTCGTTCTTGAGGAAAATTGAGAATGATTTACCTGCAGTTGGTTCTAGCTTTTGTTTATCCTTTGTAGAAATTTTGAATAATTTAACACATATTCAATGGAGATTATCCTGATCATGTACTAATGCGGAAAACATACACAATACATAAGCTCCTCTACATTGATCAAGAATATACAGAAGCAGAAACATCCACAGGCGCACATAGAAGCATCAATCAAACTCATAAACACAGTATGTATCCCGGGGAAAGCATCTCGCTAAAAACCCCACACTATCTATATATTATATTGATTGAATCATGTAACATTACACAGCATAATACTTCTCACAAGTATCTCCACCTGTTACACACAATACAGCTCAGATTTGATCTCCAAATCTCCTCCACTGCTTGCCTGCCTCCACTGCTCAATACCTGCTCAAGAAGTGATGAGAATTGCTTCCCAAACTCGTTTTTCACCTGCAAAATAGTCACTCACTCTTTGTGGACGTGAGAAAAGGCTAAAATGCGGGCCAAATACGTGAGCAAACTCATTGGCATACTCAATCCTTTGATTGTGCAAGATCTGGTGCACAACTATAGTCACAACTGATAGCAATCTGATTCTCTACCACCTGTCCCTGTTGAACTGAACATGCACTGACATGCAACTGAGTTAACTGATGTATTCTTTAGTTGTATTATGAGTTAATAATTAGTTTAACAACTCATCATTAGTCTATCTGCAGTTAGACTAACTAAAACCAGTTTAACTAAGTTAAACTGAACACAACTCCATCAACTGTACCTCCAGTCCACTAAACTCAACTCACTTGAGTTCTAACTGAAGTCATGCATGCAACAACTCATCTGACTCATAAGAAAAATGAATTTCCTTCTGACAGCTGCATGTGCCACTTCCGTAGCTCAAACTGAAGTGCTCCAAGAGAATAAGATTAAGTTTACAGTCCAAATATTATTGTGAGATAATAATATTTGACTTTTCTATTTTTGACTTTGATCACTCACACTGTGATCACTCACACTGTAATCACTCACACTGTGATCGCTCACACTTTCATAAAAAATAGAAGTCCATCTATTTTTCCCAACTTGATCAATCATCCATAAACATAGACATGATCCATATGTCTAAAAATAGACATAGTCTAAAAATAGACTTGCGCCAAAAATAGCCTGCGGGCCCACTTAGTGAAGGCAACTCTTTTCACTAAGCTCCATCATCTTGTTGCAATCTCAACATCCTTGAAGTAGATTGCCCTTGATTTACTTGGTGATCTTTGTTCATTCTTGAAGTAAATTGTCCCTGATTTACCTGGTGATCTGCATTGTGCTTTTGTTTTCGATTGTCAACCTGTTCACTTCTCCTTGCTGCTTCAAGATAACTTTTGGAGGTAGATGGATTTTGTGCTTGAGATGCTTCTCCATTATACCCAAGACCTGTCTTGATAAGAAGAGAATGTTGCACTTTGATAATCTCATCTAAAGTTTCAGATCCTTTAGCAAATCTAAGATTAAGAGCTTTTGTTTTCTCAATATCTTTTCTAAGTCCTACAATTTCACATTATAACTTCTCATTGTGCTTTTCCCTTTCAGCAAGTTGGAATGTCAAAGTATCTATAATCATATTGTTTTCTTCTAAACAAATTGTATGTTTAGAAATTTCTTCATAAAGACCTTCTTCATCTATAGCATCCAAGAAATAATCATCTTCAAAAGCCATCAAAAGTCTATAATCATTACCTTGTTCATCTTCATCACTATTTGAAAATCCATCACTATCTTCATGTGTATAATATCTCTTCTTAATTACATTCTGTTTTCTATTCCATCTAACTGGTTCCTTACCTTTGTCAAGCTTATCTTTATGAGGACACTTGGCTGCATAGTGACCAACTCTTCCACAAGCAAAGCATTTAAAAGGTAGCTTACCGTTGAATCTTCCAAAACCCCGTTGAAGGTTCTTGACAAAGTTTGATTCTTCCTCTCCTTCTGACATATGTCCTGACTCATTGTATTCTCCTTTTCCTGAGGCTTTGAATGCAGATTCTCTCATGTCTAATAGTACCCCTTTTCTCATTTCGAAAGCAGTTAGGATTCCGTGCATCTGTGACATCGTAATGCTTTGAAGATTCTGCTTTTCTTCTTGGCCGAAACTTTTGATTCAAACTTAGAAGACAAAGATCTTAGAAACTTTTCAACCAAAGAAACTTATTTTATCTCTTAGCCTAAGTTTTTCATACAATTAACAATCTCATCTATATGTAAAAAATAATTGGCCACACTTTCATCATTGTGCATTTTGAGATTTTCATATTGAATTCTGAGAGTTTGTAGTTTTGCACGTTTTACCTGATCATCTCCTTCATATCTCAGAATGATCTTGTCCCATATTTCTTTTGTGGTTTTGAGCTGCATAACCTTGACGAATTCTGATTGAGATAAACTCTCTAATAGAGTATTGACAGCCTTTGCATTTGTTTCATACCACTTCTTACCAACCATATCTGTAGGAGTTGCTGATGGAAATGTATATCCTGTTTCCACGATATCCCAAACTTCTGTATGAATAGATTGAAGATAGGTTGTGATTCTTACCTTCCAATAAACAAAGTTGCTTCCATCAAATATTGGTGGCCTGATAGATGCCTCCTTTTCGTAGTTTCTCACGATGATAGATCTTCCTTCAAGCGATCAAGCTTCTTCTGAAGGACTTGCTCTGATACCAATTGTTGGAAATAATACTAAGAGGGGGGGTGAATCAGTATTATCAGGTCAATTATTTTTCATTTCACAATCAGATTTGCATATGCTACTTCAGTTAGTAAAAAATGCATATGTACATAACTGCAGTTAAGGAAACTAGCATATAACCAGTAGACTTGTAATTGAAATTATTCTTTAGATGTTGTTCATTAATCTGTGCATCAAACCATATAAACAGTAACCAAGAATAGTAAACCAGAATAGGCAGTCACACATAAGAACACAAGATATAAGGTGGAAACCCAATGTGGGTGAAAACCACCTGCTGCAATTTGTCTCTATGTTATTTTAATTAGAAACTTCTTTTTACAATGGTTCTGTTCTAGTGTAGTCTTATACCAGTATGCAGGCTGCTACCTATAGAAGGCTACAACCTTCTCTTGTTCTCCAGCTTCTCCTGGAAGGGAGCTACAACCCCCTTAGCTCTTGTACTAGCTGAGGTACTAGTACATAGGTGCTAACCTACAGAAGGCTACAACCTTCTCTTTTCTTTCAGGGACCACGTTTCATAAATTTTCAGACTAGATCCATGAATAACATCAATAAAACATCAAGTATATCTACATCAACCAATCTCCTTTGCACCAAACAAAACTAAATAAAATAGTCACTTCTCTGAATGCTGTACAGTAACAGTAACCAGAAACCAATTATGAACCCTGAACAATGCAACAATAAACAGAAGTAGCTAAAACATATTTCAAGAGACGTATGCTACTTCACTGTGTACAACCTGTGTGCATGCGCTATTGAATTAAGGCCAACCAGCATATACTCTATTTTGAACGATAGAACCAACATGTATGCGCACCTTTGCTTCGCTAAACCTACGTACAGATGTATAAAATATAATTTATCCTTTTCACTTATTCAGTCATCAGTTATACCTAGATTATCAGATTTATAGATCAAGTCATGCGCCAAAAATAACAGATCAAAATCGCACAAAGATACTATTATTCAAGCCTTAAGATCTTGATCCATCCATAGTACTTATCCTTCTTCTTTCGCTCAGGTTCCTACTTGATTCAGATCTAGCTATGCACTATAACCCAATCACCAGTATTCCAGATCTTGTTCTTCATAAGATATTCAGTGCTTGAGTCAATGCTTTTGCCAAATGATCGCCTTCTCCTTTTATAGTCTTAGGCCTTACACAATACCAAGGTCCAAAACCATAAAGTATCAATACCTTGGACCAGATACCTGGGTTCAACACATTAGACAAGATACCATGGTCCAAAACCATAGGTTCAAATACCAAGGACTAAATACCATGGACCAAAAATAAGTTTTCCCACATGTACACACTTTTCTTTGCATGAAAGTGTGTGCATAGGTATACGTTCCTTTTTATCATTTAACCCACGTGTATACATGCCTTGGTTAAGAGGAACCTTCATATATCTCTTTTTCCTTCATTTTGAGAGCCTGAACTATGATCTATCATTTGAGTAAGTTGCCAATAAGGACAAAACCTATGTCATAGTGCCAAACCTGTGTCATAATGCCAACAATCTCCCCCTTTGGACTTGATGGCAACCCCAAGTCACTCAAAGTCATTCTCCCCCTTTGTCATCAAGTTTAAAGGGTTATTCTCCCCCTGAGTTCATGCTGAAATCTCTACTCTGTTGTGTTGTCCATGCTCCCCCTGACTATAGGCAAGGTCTGCAAGAATATGTTCTACAAGAAGATACATAACTTTATACATCATAACTGGCCTTCCTACCACCAAAGACTCATACACACATCCATCTCCCAATCAAGTGGGGATTGACTCATCCACCCAAGCAAGTGGTGATACACCAAAAGTTTACACAATATAATACAAGAACATTACATTATCCATCCTAGGCATAGTGGGGAAACCAAAGTAGGCTGTTACATGACCTTGATAGGAAAAGAAATACATGACATAGAGACAAAATATCTACAACAGGACTATGATAGTTATCAACAACTATCATCAATAGCATCTATCAATCATCATTCAGACCAGCAACCATGTTCTCCTTCTGCACCTTTTCCACCTGAAACCAAAAAAGAACACTGTGAACTTGAACCAAGATCTTCTAGGATAATTCCAACAATGTATTATTAGAAGAATATATATGCTCCCCCTGAACCTGTGCCAGATGGTCTCTGTCAGACCCATATCAGACTTGTTTCATCCTGAGCCTGGCCCACTGTTTTTCTTCAAACCAACATATGCATGACTGTATCCACATAAGCCGATGTATGTACGCGGATTATCCTCATTAAACTCGTGTACAACCGCTTTTCACTGAAACAGACAATTTTCAACAGCAAGATGATGCATCAAATACTCCCAGCTTCTGTCTAAGGTATTCAAATGTCTCCCTGGGCAATGGTTTGGTGAGTATATCAGTAACCTGTTCCTTGGAGGGAACATACTCCAATTTGACCTTTTCTTCAAGCACTTGTTCTCGGAGAAAATGATATTTGATAGGTATTTGCTTGGTCTTTGAATGCATGACTGGATTTTTTGAAATGTTGATTGCACTTGTATTATAACATAAAATAGAGATAGGTGGAGTACAAGTGATTTGAAAATCTTGCAAAATTTGCATCATCCAAAGGAGTTGTGTGCAGCAAGATGCAGCAGCCACATATTCTGCTTCAGTTGTAGATAAAGCAATTGAATTTTGGTTCTTGTTGAACCAAGATACTAATTTGGAACCCATAAAGAATGCACGACCACTAGTGATTTCTCTATCATCCACGCTTCCCACCCAATCTGCATTTGTATATGCATGAAGAGTGAGATCTGCATCTCTAGGATACCATAAGCCATAGTTTTGTGTCCCTTGAGGATATCTGAAAATTCTTTTAACCGCCTGAAGGTGTGCTTCTTTAGGATTTTCCTCGATTCTTCCAACTATTCCCACTGTATGCATGATGTCTGGTTGGGTACCTGTCAGATAGAGTAGACTACCAATAATGGATCTATAGGTTGGTTGATGTACTGCTGTTGAATCATCATTGGCGTTGAGGTTGCATCTTGTTACCATAGGGGTACATACTGGTTTTCAATCTTCCTTGCCATATTTCTTCAAGATCTCTTTGAGGTACTTGGTTTGTGACAAAAAGATACCATCTTTATTTTATTGGACTTGTAAACCAAGAAAATATGTCAGCTTACCAAGCAAGGACATTTCAAATTCTTTCTGCATCACCAAAGCAAAATTTTGACTCATGGCTTCTTCATTGCTACCAAAGATGATATCATCAACATACACAACAAGTATTAGCAATTTATCATTATCAATTTTTACATATATATTGCTATCAAAGCTAGAAAGAGAAAGGAACATTCTTATGGATTCAAGTCTAGCAACCGGTGCAAAAGTTTCTTCAGAGTCTATACCTTCTTGTTGAGCATACCCTTTACAAACAAGTCTGGCCTTGCTTCTAATAACATCTCCATTTTCATTCAACTTATTTTTGAATATCCATTTTGTCCCTATGACATTCTTATCATTTGGTCTAGGAACCAACTCCCAAGTGTTATTCTTTTCAATTTGCTCAAGTCCTTCATTCATGGCCTTGACCCAACATTCATATTTGCATGCTTCACTTAAATTTCACGGTTCAATGGATGAGAGCAATGCTAAATAGCTTGAAGCTTATGAAATAGTTCTTCTTGTTTGTACACCTGCCTCTTTCTATTCCAAAATTTGAGTTTCTGGATGATTCTTCTGAACGAACCTGGATGGAGTCTTTTCTTCTACCCTTATCTGTTCTTTTGGTGGCTCACAGGTTTCTTCTTCATCATAAGTCTGATTTGATGTTGAAGGATAGTCTTCATCATCTTCAAAATCTTCAGATCTTACCTGCCTAGGAATATTTCCTTCTTCATCAATCACTACATCAATACTTTCAACAATTTTTCCAAGTCTTTTATTGTAACACTTATATCCTTTGCTGTGGGGAGAGTAGCCAAGGAGAATGCGTTCATCTTCTCTAGGTTCAAACTTGCCAAGATTTTCATCAGTCCTTTTGATGTAACATTTTCTTTCAAAAATTTTGAAGTTTTTTACTGTAGGAGTCTTACCATACCAAATTTCATGAGGAGTTTGAGTGTTGTTTACTCGGACGTTTGTCTTGTTGAGAATAGTAACAACAGCAAATGCAGCTTCACCCCAAAAGGTTGCGGGAGTTCTAGACTCATCAAGCGTAGCACGAGCCATTTGTTGAAATGTTATGTTCATCCTTTCCACTACATTTTGCTGAGGAGTCCTTGCAGTAGAAAATTCCCTTCTTATTCCATGTTCTTCACAAAAGTTGAAAAATTCATCCAAGGTAAATTCCCCTCCTCCATCAAACCTAAGGCATTTGATCCTGCGATCTGATTCGTTTTCAACCAAGGCTTTGAATGCTTTGAACTTTTCGAAAGCTTTGTCTTTATGCTTCAGAAGTCCTATCCAAAACATCCTTGAAAAGTTGTCAATGAACAATATGAAGTATTCTTCTCCTCGAGGTGACCTCTTCCTAGATGGACAACATACATTAGTATGGACAAGTTCAAGTGGCCTACTAGCTGATCCTTCCTTCTCAGGGAAATTAGTTCTCGTTTTCTTACCAAACTGAGATGATTTGCATATTTTATTGTCTGTAATTCTGATGTCATGGAGATCACGAACCGCCTGATATTTGGATGGTTTCCTTATCTGAGAGAATCTTAGATGCCCCAATCTTCTATGCCATAGCTAGTGTTCATCATTCTTGCTTAGATAGCATTGTTGTTTTCCTCCCTTGAGTATGTATAAATTATTTGGAGTTCTTATGCCTTTGATCACTGTTTCTCCTGTATCAAGCTCACGACCAGTACATCCATTTGATCAAAATATTACCTCATTTCCTTAATCATACATTTGACTGACACTCAATAGATTATGTTTTAAGCCAACAACATACATAACATTTCCAGCTTTGACTTTTTCTTTCAAAATAACAGAACCTTTACCTTTTATGAATGCAGGGGTGTCATTTCCAAATGAGACCTTCCTTTCCTTTTTAAAGGCACTATATGACTAACGTTTTTCTTTATCACCTATCATATGTTTTGAGAAACCACTGTCGATGTACCGCTGACTTTCCTATCCTTCCACATATAAGGCTATACCACATCTTTCTGGTTGCAGTTCTTTCTTCCTCCATGTTTTGGGACTCAATGAAGCTTGCTCCTTCTGAGTTGTTTGTCGAAACCTACTCTTGCATTCAGAATCTTCATGACCGAAATTGTTACAAATAGAACATTCTATTTCATTTTCAAGAGCAGAAAAGTTATTGTAGGTTCCTTTCATGATTCTAGTCACACTCCTTTGATTTCAAGATTCTCTGGTCATGATGGTCTTGTAGGTAACACATTGAGCTCCTTTGTGTCTAAAATCATGACAAGAGAAACATTGGCCATTGAAGAAATTCCTGTGATTATCAAACCTTCCATCCATGTGATTGTAATTTCCATAGCCATTAGTTCTTGAGGAAAATTGAGAATGATTTACCTGTGGTATTTACTTGGTGATCTCTGTTCATTCTTGAAGTAATTTGTCCCTGATTTACCTGGTGATTTGCATTTTGCTTTTGCTGTCGATTGTCAACCTGTTCTCTTCTCCTTGTTGCTTCAAGATAACTGTTGGGGGTAGATGGATTTTGTGCTTGAGATGCTTCACCATTATACCCAAGACCTGCCTTAATAAGAGGAGAATGTTGCACTTTGATAATCTCATCTAAAGTTTTATATCCTTTAGCAAATCTAAGATTAAGAGCTTTTGTTTTCTCAATATCTTTTCTAAGTCCCACAATTTAACATTCTAACTTTTCATTTTGTTTTTCCCCTTCAACAAGTTGTAATGTCAGAGTATCTATAATCATATTCTTTTCTTCTAAAAAAATTTTAAGTTTAGAAATTTCTTCATAAAGACCTTCTTCATCTATAGCATCCAAGAAATCATCATCTTAAAAAACCATAAAAAATCTATAATCATTACCTTGTTCTTCTTCATCACTATTTGAAAATCCATCAATGTCTTCATGTGTATAATAGCTCTTCTTACTTACATTTTTTTTTTCTGTTCCAACTAACTGGTTCCTTACCTTCATCAAGCTTATCTTTATGAGGACACTTGGTTGCATAGTGACTGACTCTTCCACAAGAAAAGAATTTAAAAGGTAGCTTACCTCTGAATATTCTAGAACCCCGTTGAAGTTTCTTGAGAAAGTTTGATTCTTCCTCTCCTTCTGACATATGTCCTGACTAATTGTATTCTGCTTTTCCTGAGGGTTTGAATGCAGATTCTCTCATGTCTGATGGTCCCCCTTTTCTTGTTTCGAAAGCAGTTAGGATTCCGTGCAGCTGTGACATGGTAATGCTTTGAAGATTCTGCTTTTCTTCTATGGCTGAAACTTTTGATTCAAACATAGAAGACAACTATCTTAGAAGACAACTATATGAGAGTTTGTAGTTTTGCATGTTTTACCTTATCATCTCCTTCATAGCTCAGAACGATCTTGTCCCATATTTCTTTTGCGGTTTTGAGGTTCATAACCTTGACGAATTCTGATTGAGATAAACTCCCTAATAGAGTATTGACAGCCTTTGCATTTGTTTCATACTACTTCTTACCAGCCATATCTGTAGGAGTTGCTGATGGAAATGTATATCCTGTTTCCACGATATCCCAAAATTCTGTAGCAAGAGATTGAAGATAGGCTGTAATTCTTACCTTCCAATAGACGAAGTTGCTTCCATCAAAGATTGGTGGCCTAATAGATGCCTCCTTTTCGTAGTTGCTCATGATGATAGATCTTACTTCAAGCGATCAAGCTTCTTCTGAAGGACCTGCTCTGATACCAATTGTTTGAAATAATACTGAGAGGGGTGGGTGTGAATCAGTATTATTAGGTCAATTATTTTTCTTTTCACAATCATATTTCGATACGCTACTTCAGTTAGTAAAAACCGCATATGTACACAACTGCAGTTAAGGAAACTAGCGTATAACTAACAGAATTGTAATTTAAGTTATTCTTTATATGTTGTTCATTAATCTGTGCATCAAACCATATAAATAGTAAACCAGAGGCAGTCACACATAAGAACACAAGATATAAAGTGGAAACCCAATGTGGGTGAAAACCACCCGCTGCAATTCATCTCTATCTTCTTTTAATTAGAAACTTCTTTTTACAATGATTTTGTATTGGTGCAGTATTATACTAGTATGCAGGCTGCTACCTGTAGAAGGATACAACCTTCTCTTGTTCTCCAACTTCTCCTGTAAGGGAGCTACAACCCCCTTAGCTCTTGTACTAGCTGAGGTACTAGTACATAGGTGCTGACCTATAGAAGGCTACAACCTTCTCTTTTCCTTCAGGGACCATGTTTCATAAATTTTCAGACTGGATCCATGAATAACATCAATCAAACATCAAGTATATCTGCATCAACCAATCTCCTCTACACCAGACAAAACTAAATCAAATAGTCACTTCTATAAATGTTGTACAGTAATAGTAACCAGACACCAATTCTAAACCCAGAACACTGCAGCAATAAGTAGAAGTAGCTAAAACATATTTCACGAGATGTGTGTTACTTCAATGTGTACAACTTGCGTGCATACGCTGCTGAATTAAGGCCAACCAGTGTATGCGCTATTTTGAATGACAGAACCAGCGTGTATATGCAACTTTGCTTCGCTGAACCCGCGTACAGATCCATAAAAGATAATTTATCCTTTTCACTTATTCAGACATCAGTTATACCCAGATTATCAGATTTATAGATCAAGTCATGTGCCAAAAGTAACAGATCAAAATCACACAAAGATACTGTTATTCAATCCTTAAGATATTGATCTATCCATAGTACTTATCCTTCTTCTTGCGCTCAGGTTCCTCCTTGATTCAGATCCAGCTATGCAACATAACCCAATGACCAGTATTCCAGATCTAGTTCTTCATAAGATATTCAATGCTTGATTCAATGCTTTTTCCGAATGATCTACTTCTCCTTTTATAGTCTTAGGGCTTACATAATACCAAGGTCCGAAACCATAAAGAATCAATACCTTGGACCAGATACCTGGGTTCAACACTTCAGACGAGATACCATGGTCCAAAACCATAGGTCCAAATACCAAGGACTAAATACCATGGACCAAAAGTAAGTTTTCCCACACGTAAGCACTTTTCTTTGCATGAAAGTGTGTGCATATGTATACGTGCCTTTTGATCATTTAACTTGCGTGTATGCATGCCTTGGTTAAGAGGAACCTACGTATATCTCTTTTTCCTTCATTCTAAGAGCCTGAACTGTGATTTATCATTTGAGTGAGCTGCCATCAAGGACAACACCTGTGCCATAGCACCAAACCTATGTCATAATGCCAACAATCTCCCCCTTTGGACTTGATGGCAACCCTAGGTCACTCAAAGTCATTCTCCCCCTTTGTCATCAAGTGCAAAGGGTTATGATCCCCCTGAGTTCATGCTGAAATCTCTGCTCTACTATGTTTTCCATGCTCCCCCTGACTATAGGAAAGGTCTGCAAGAATATGTTCTACAAGAAGATACATAACTTTATACATCATAAATGACCTTACTACCACCAAAGACTCATACATACATCCATCTCCCAACCAAGTGGGGATTGACTCATCCACCCAACCAACTGGGGATACACCAAAAGTTTACACAAGATAAAACAAGAACATTACATCATCCATCCCAGGGATAGTGGGGAAACCAAAGTGGGCCGTTACATGACCTTTATAAGAAAAGAAATACATGACATAGAGACAAAATATCTACAACAAGACTATGATAGTTATCAACAACTATCATCAATAGCATCTGTCAATCATCATTCAGATGAGTAAACATGTTCTTCTTCTCCACCTGCTCCACCTGAAAGGAACAAAAACATTGTGAACTTGAACAAAGATCTTCTAGGATAATGCCAACAATGCATTATTAGAAGAATATATATGCTCCCGCTGAACCTATGCCAGATGGTCTCTGTCAGACCCATATCAAACTCTTTTCATCTTGAGCCTGGCCCATTATTTATCTTCAAACCAACATATACGCGTCTGTATCCACATAATCCAGCGTATGTACGCGTCTATATCCACATAATCTAGTGTATGAACCTGTGCCAGATGGTCTCTGTCAGACCCATATTAGACTCTTTTCATCTTGAGCCTATCCCATTGTTTATCTTCAAACCAACATATACACATCTATATCCACATAATCCAGCATATGTACGCGGATTATCCTCATTAAACTCTCGTACAACCACTTTTCTCTGAAACAGACAAGTTTCAACAGTAAGATGATGCATCAACTACTCCCAGCTTCTGTATGAGGTATTCAAATGTCTCCCTGGGCAGGTTTGGTGAGTATATCAGTAACATGTTCCTTGGAGGGAACATACTCCAATTTGACCTTTTTTTCAAGCACTTGTTCTTTGCGAAAACGATATTTGGTAGGTATGTGCTTGGTCTTTGAATGCATGACTGGATTTTTTGAAAGGCTGATTGCACTTGTATTATCACATAAAATAGAGATAGGTGGAGTACAAGTGATTTGAAAATCTTGCAAAATTTGCATCATCCAAAGGAGTTGTGTGTAGCAAGATGCAACAACAACATATTCCGCTTCAGCTGTAGATAAAGCAATTTAACTTTGCTTCTTGTTGAACCAAGATACTAATCTGGAACCCATAAAGAATGCACCACCACTAGTGCTTTTTCTATCATCCACGCTTCCTACCCAATCTACATCTGTATATGCATGAAGTGTGAGATCTGCATCTCTAGGATACCATAAGCCATAGTTTTTTGTCCCTTGAATATATTTGAAAATTCTTTTAACCACTTGAAGGTGTGCTTCTTTCGGATTTGCCTGGAATCTTCAAACTATTTCCCACTGCATGCATGATGTCTGGTTAGGTACCTGTCAGATAGAGTATACTACAAATCATGGATCTATAGGTTGGTTGATGTACTGTTGCTGAATCATCATTGGTGCTGAGACTGCATCCTATTACGATAGGGGTACATACTTGTTTCGAATCTTCCATGCCATATTTCTTGAAGATATCTTTGAGGTACTTGGTTTGTGACAAAAAGATGCCATCTGTTATCACTTAGAACTAAAATTGATATATAACTTTTCATCCTAGCCCGATGACAAAGGTCAGTGCTAGTTTATTTTTGTTTTAATTTTCTTCCCTTAAAATCTGAAGTTTTGAAGAGTTTTGAGTCAAGTTGTTCTCAGCTCCCATTGGTTTCCCTCCATCTACCATTGTTTTATAGCCACCTGTTATCTTATGTCAGCCACCGTGTCTTTTTGTAATTTTGCAGCGCAATCATGATTAGGCAGTTTCGCAGCGCAATCCTGATTAGGCAGTTTCGCAGCGCATCATTCAAATTTAAAATTGACAGCGCTGCGAAATCATGGATTCGTACATTTCGCAGCGAATCTTTCCCGAAATGTCAAATCCGTTAGATGAGTCATAGGCCGTGTCTTCTCATGTCAGCTCATGTACCCCTCTTATCACATTTCACCACTCATTGCCACTATCACCACCACTAGATCTGTTGATACGCATGAATCATCATTTCCAAGAAAGACCACCGTGCATAAAACTTAATGATGGTCGTAAGTCTTGCATGAAATGACAAATCTGTAAGATTACAACTTGAAAGATTTTAAATGGCAAAATTTAAAATCCAACTGCAAAGATAATCAAGCGAGGCTGAATTCAAATAAAAGCTGAATCACAATTCCAACCGGAGCTGGTAGTTATTGTTTGCGAAGATTTGGAAGAATCAATGGAGAAAAAGGAGCACAGATCCGGCAAATGTCTAAGGAATGAGCCTGAAGGCTTAGATATAACGCTCAGAAATAAAGAGGTGAAGAAAGCATTTAAAAAGGCCGGGTGCTGGAATTTTTGCAAAACGTTACAAGGAGGGCACGCACAGGTAACTAAAGAATTTGCACTTAACTTCACAGGCTTGAATTCAAAAGTAGCCATGATAGAATTGCAGGTTTCGCCAGAAGTGATATCTACTGTGACAAAGATACCACGAGGACAAGAGAAATGGTTTAAAAATTTCAAGTTTGACATGAATCCTTGCAAGGAGTTTTTGAAGGATGAATTTGTAAATGAAGATTTAAGTAAGGCAGTGCCCAGGAGTTACGTCAAAGAATATTATGCTCATTTACTCACCTGCATACAGAAATATCTGACTTGTGAAGGAAGGTATAACAAGGTTTACTCTTACCATTTTAAACTCCTTTTGCATTTCACCGGGAAGGTCTCCATAGACTTACCCTTTTATCTTTTCCGTAGTTTGAGTAAGATGTGTGATAAGGTACAGTTGAGGAAAGAGGATTGTGAAACCTCTTTGTTTCATCATGGTTTGATCAAACTACTGGTTTTAGATGGGCTCCAAAAGGTAGACAGAGATTGGAATTCATTCATTTTTATGGCTGGCTTCAAAATCCAGACTGGCCTCACTCCTCTACCTGCTAGAGATTCTACAATAGATGAGCTCGAAATAGAAGCAAGAGCTAAAAGGGTTCCAAATTCACAAGTAAGAAAACAAGTGAAGCCACTCATCATCCAAGATCAACCTCAGCAATCAACTAAGGAAAAAGCTCATGGTAAAAAGACTATACCAGAAACAAGCACATCTGAAGTAGCCTCAAGGATAAGAACAAGAAGCCAGATGAATAAGGAAAAAGTTAAAGCTGTAGCAGTCGAAGAAATTCAAGTGTCCAAGGGAAGTTTAAATACCCTATTACAGGCTATTGACTTTGAGCAGTCTCTACCAGTTCAAATTGAGTTGATACAGTCAGAACAAGAAAGCACCAAGAAAGCCAAGGCCTCAAAAAGGCTTAAATTTGATGAGCCAGCTGAAGAGTTTGTTTTTAAACCTAGAAGACCTATGACAAGGAGATTCCAGCAAGTACAGGAAGCACTGTCAAGAACAGAGGAAACAGGGGAAGGGACACAACGTTGGCAAAAGAAAAACACAGGAAAAACAGTCATCACATCTAAAGAAGATAATATAGCAGCCATGAAGAGCCAATTAGAATCAGCTAAGCATGAGATCGCCAAATTGAAGAAAGTTGTTAGAAGACATGCAGTCATACACGCAAACTATTATAAAACTCTATGGAAAGGGAATGAAACTGTAGAAGCCCATTTGAATTCAGTAGTTGATGGCCATTCACAATTTCACACCTGGATAGTACCAGCAATCAAAGAAGCCAAGTACATTAGAAGGATCAATATGCAACTGAGAGCTAGGAATAAGGTTATGAAGAAACAAATTGAAGATCTGAAGGCACAGCTAAGCCAGCTTAAAGGACCTGCTAAATGAATTTTCATTTCAAGTAAGATTCTGTTTCAAGAATTTTGATAAGTTTGCTTGATCTTATCTTTCTGAAGAAATCTAAATCCCTATTCAGCTTTTGGAAAGTCTAAAGAAGTTTTTGGCAATCAAGCACTCGGTTAATAAAGGTCTCAGGTTAAAAACAGGTTGTTTTAAATAACTCAGCAGTTTCGTAGCGCGCTACAAAACTGCTGAAAGTGATGATTTCAACATAAATCAAGCAGTTTTGAAGTTGAAGCGGGAATTTTGAAAAGGAAATATATATAAGGCATATAAGGCATCATTTGAAACTATTGACATTAAACCAGGACAAGACAGGTGGAGAAGATATGTATTCGAATCCAATTTTAAATTTTTTGTCATAAAGTGAACATATTTACCACAGTTCAAGATATTTCATAACAGCTTGGTGCCTTCACACATGAAAAGGGTGGCCAGCACATCATGGACGTGGCAATCTGTTCTATTTGGGTAATCAAAGATAAAAGGCATGCTTCTTTGGATTCGAACATTTTGAGGCAAACCAAGGACCGACAAACAGGGGTAGTTTCCTATGTTTCAGGGCAATGGAAAAGATGTGTCATTGAAGATCAAACATGGAGCCTTGAACATCCATTACAGCCAAACTAAAGGGGAGCAGATGTCAAAGAACGAGAACCATTGTAATCAAGGATATTATTAGCATAACACGGTGTTAGAATCCTACTTGACTTAGATCTCTAAAAACTCCAGTCAACACTTTGTTGCATTTATTAAGTAGTTAGGGTTTAAGAGTTGTCAGTAATAGAAGTAGTTTTCGAATTCCCCTCATGCTGGAGGAGGAATCTCGATCAGTTAGAATAAGAGTTCTATATATAGCTGAAACAACAATGTAATTAGGGTTGGAAATTTTATGCAAAAGCTTGTATTTGGCCTATGTAAGACTCATTTTCAGTAATACATGCTTGACTTTACTTCTCAGGATTCATGAAGGATTTTTTATGTTCAGAATATGTGATGTTGTCCTTTTCTTAATTCTTACAGTGGTATGGATGTATAATCACTCAGAATTCACTGAATGTGCTCTGACTTCCTGTATACATTTATAGACTGTGTGGTCCCATATGAGTTTATGTTCTGAATGTTTAAATGCTGAATGCCCTGACTTCCATGTAAGGTTGAGTTCATTGTTATATTGAGGTGTTGTTGACTCCATAAGCCCAATGGATAGTTGTTTAATGTGTTTCCAACATTCATATTTTTCACAGTTGTTCTATAAGAGTTAGCCATCTTATCTTTAATAAAAATAATTAACCCATCAAGAGAGAGCCCTCTCAGGTTGAGGAGGCTAAGCCTCAGCCTAAATTAGGTTTGAAATAGTTACTTAGAGTCAACCTGACCAGCAGCCTATCAGGGCCTGATTTTGTGATAACACGATCTTTATTTTGTTGGACTTGTAAACCAAGAAAATATGTCAGCTCACCAAGAAAGTACATTTCAAATTATTTTTGCATCACCAAAGAAAATTTTTGACTCATGGCTTCTTCATTGCTACCTAAGATAATATCATCAACATACACAACAAGTATTAGCAATTTATCATTATCAATTTTTACATATATATTTCTATTGGCTGATCCTTTTAAAAACCTTGTTGATGGAGGTATTTGTCCAAACGATAATACCAAGACCTTGGAGCCTGTTTAAGGCCATAGAGTACCTTCTTAAGTCTGCATACAAGTTTTGGATCATTTCCAAGGATGAATCCATCTGGTTGCTCAATATACACTCCTTCTTCTAAGTCTCCATTTAAAAAGGTAGATTTCACATCCATTTGAAATAATTTGAACTTCTGAAAGCAAGAAAGAGCAAGGAACATTCTTATGACTTCACGTCTAGCAACAAGTGCAAACATTTCTTTAAAGTCTATACCTTCTTGGTGAGCATACCCTTTACAAACAAGTCTTGCCTTGTTTATAATAACATCTCCATTTTCATTCAACTTATTTTTGAATATCCATTTTGTCCCTATGACATTCTTCTCATTTGGTCTAGGAACCAACTCCCAAGTGTTATTCTTTTCAATCTGCTTAAGTTCTTCATTCATGGCCTTGACCCAACATTCATCTTTGCATGCTTCAGTTACATTTCATGGTTCAGTGGATGAGTCCAATGCTAAATAGCTTGAAGCTTCTGAAATAGTTCTTCTTGTTTGTACACATGCCTCTTTCTATCCCAAAATTTGAGTTTCTAGATGATTCTTCTAAACGTACCTGGATGAAGTCTTTTCTTCCACCCTTATCTGTTCTTCTGGTGCCTGAGGGGTTTCTTCTTCATCATAAGTCTGATTTGATGTTGAAGGATAGTCTTCATCATCTTCAAAATCTTCGGATTTTACCTGCCTAGGAATATTTCCTTCTTCATCAGTCACTACATCAATACTTTCAACAATTTTTCCAAGTATTTTATTGTAACACTTATATCCTTTGCGGTGGGGAGAGTAGCCAAGGGGAATGCCTTCATCTGATCTAGGTTCAAACATGCCAAGATTTTCATCAGTCCTTTTGATGTAACATTTGCTTCCAAAAATTTTGAAGTATTTTACTGTAGGAGTCTTACCATACAAAAGTTCATGAGGAGTTTGAGTGTTGTTTACCTGGACGTTTGTCTTGCTGAGAATAGTAACAGTAGCAAATGCAGCTTCACCCCAAAAGGTTGTGGCAGTTCCATACTCATCAAGCATAGCACGAGCCATTTGTTGAAACGTTATGTTCATCCTTTCCACTAAATTTTGCTGAGGAGTCCTTGCAGTAGAAAATTCCCTTCTTATTCCATGTTCTTCACAAAAATGGAAAAATTCATCCAAGGTAAATTCCCCTCCTCCATTAGAACTGAGGCATTTGATCCTACGATCTGATTCATTTTCAACCAAGGCTTTGAATGCTTTGAACTTTTCGAAAGCTTCGTATTTATGCTTCAGAAGTCCTATCCAACACATCCTTGAAAATTTGTCAATGAATAATATGAAGTACTCTTCTCCTCGAGGGGACCTCTTCCTAAATGGACAACATACATTAGTATGGACAAGTTCAAGTGGCCTACTAGCTGATCCTTCCTTCTCAGGGAAATTAGTTCTGGTTTTCTTACCAAACTGAGATGATTTGCATATTTTATTGTTTGGAATTCTGATGTCATGGAGATCACGAACCGCCTGATATTTGCATGCTTTCATTATCTTAGAGAATCTTAGATGCCCCAATCTTCTGTGCCATAGCCAATGTTCATCATTCTTGCCTAGATAGCATTGTTGTTGTCCTCCCTTGAGTATGTATAAATTATTTGGAGTTCTTATGCCTTTGATCATTGTTTCTCCTGTATCAAGCTCACGAACAATACATCCATTTGATCGAAATATTACCTCATTTCCTTAATCACACATTTGACTTACACTCAATAGATTATGTTTTAAGCCATCAACATACATAACATTTCCAGCTTTGACTTTTTCTTTCAAAATAACAGAACCTTTACCTTTTATGAATGCAGGGGTGTCATTTCCAAATGAGACCTTCCTTTCCTTTTCCAAGATACTATATGACTGAAGTTTTTCTTTATCACCTGTCATATGTTTTGAGCAACCACTGTCGATGTACCACTGATTTTCCTATCCTTTTGCATATAAGGCTATACCACATCTTTCTGGTTGCAGTTCTTTCTTCCTCCATGTTTTGGGACTCAATGAAGCTTGATCCTTCTGAGTTGTTTGCCGAAACCTACTCTTGCATTCAAAATCTTCATGACCGAAGTTGTTACAAATAGAACATTCTATTTCATTTTCAAGAGCAAAAAAGTTATTGTAGGTTCTTTTCATGATTCCAGTCACACTCCTTTGATTTCGTGCTTCTCTGGTCATGATGGTCTTGTAGGCAACACATTGAGCTGCTTTCTGTCCAAAGTTATGACAAGAAAAACATTGGCCATTGAATAAATTCCTACGATTATCAAACCTTCTGTCCAGTTGATTGTAATTTCCATAGCCATTCATTCTTGAGGCAAACTGAGAATGATTTACTTGTGGTTGGTTGTAGCTTCTATTCATCCTTGAAGTAGAATTCCCTCGATTTACTTGGTGATCTCTGTTCATTCTTGAAGTAAATTGTCCTTGATTTACCTGGTGATCTGCATTTTTCTTTCACTATCGATTGTCAACTTGTTCACTTCTCCTTGCTGCTTCAAGATAACTTTTGGAGGTAGATGGCTTCTGTGCTTGAGATGCTTCTCCATTATACCCAAGACTTCTCTTGATAAGAGGAGAACGTTGCACTTTGATAATCTCATCTAAAGTTTCAGATCCTTTAGCAAATCTAACATTAAGAGCTTTTGTTTTCTCAATATCTTTTCTAAGTCCCACAATTTCACATTCTAACTTTTCATTTTGTTTTTCCCTTTCAACAAGTTGGAATGTTAGAGTATCTATAATCATATTCTTTTCTTCTAAACAATTTTTAGTTTAGAAATTTATTCATAAATACCTTCTTCATCTATAGCATCCAAGAAATCATCATCTTAAAAAGCCATCAAAAGTATATAATCATTACCTTGTTCATCTTCATCACTATTTGAAAATCCATCACTGTCTTCATGTGTATAATAGATTTTCTTACTTACATTCTATTTTCTGTTCCATCTAACTAGTTCCTTACCTTTGTCAAGCTTATCTTTATGAGGATACTTGGCTGCATAGTGACCGACTCTTCCACAAGAAAAGCATTTAAAAGGTAGCTTACCTCTGAATCTTCTAGAACCCCGTTGAAGGTTCTTGAGAAAGTTTGATTCTTCCTCTCCTTCTGACATATGTCCTAACTCATTGTATTCTCCTTTTCTTAAGGGTTTGAATGCAGATTCTCTCATGTCTGATGGTCCCCCTTTTCTCGTTTCGAAAGCAGTTAGGATTCCATGCAGTTGTGACATGGTAATGCTTTGAAGATTTTTCTTTTCTTCTATGGCTGAAACTTTTGATTCAAATTTAGATGACAACTATCTTAGAAGACAACTATCTGAGAGTTTGTAGTTTTGCATGTTTTACCTGATCATCTCCTTCATAGTTCAGAATGATCTTGTCCCATATTTCTTTTGCGGTTTTGAGGTGCATAACCTTGACAAATTTTGATTGAGATAAACTCCCTAATAGAGTATTGACAGCCTTTGCATATGTTTCATACTACTTCTTACCAACCGTCTCTGTAGGAGTTGCTGATGGAAATGTATATCCTGTTTCCATGATATCCCAAACTTCTGTAGCAAGAGATTGAAGATAGGTTGTGATTCTTACCTTCTAATAGACGAAGTTGCTTCCATCAAATATTGGTGGCCTAATAGATGCCTCCTTTTCGTAGTAACTCATGATGATAGATCTTCCTTCAAGCGACCAAGCTTCTTCTGAAGGACTTGCTATGATACCAATTGTTGGAAATAATACTGAGAGGGGGGGGTGAATCAGTATTATCAGGTCAATTATTTTTCATTTCACAATAAGATTTGCATACACTACTTCAGTTAGTAAAAATCGTGTATGTACACAACTGCAGTTAAGGAAACTAGCGTATAACCAATAGACTTGTAATTTAAATTATTCTTCAGATGTTGTTCATTAATCTGTGCATCAAACCATATAGACAGTAAACCAGAATAGGAAGTCACACATAAGAACACAATATATAAGGTGGAAACCCAATGTGGGTGAAAACCACCCGCTGCAATTCATCTCTATCTTCTTTTAATTAGAAACTTCTTTTTACAATGATTCTGTACTGGTGCAGTATTATACGAGTACGCAGGCTGCTACCTATAGAAGGCTACAACCTTCTCTCATTCTCCAACTTCTCCTGGAACGGAGCTACAACCCCCTTACCTCTTGTACTAGCTAAGGTACTAGTACATAGGTGCTGACCTACAGAAGGCTACAACCTTATCTTTTGTTTCAGGGACCACGTTTCATAAATTTTCAGATTAGATCCATGAATAACATCAATCAAACATCAAGTATATCTGCATCAACCAGTCTCCTTTGCACCAAACAAAACTGAATCAAATAGTCACTTCTCTGACTATTGTACAGTAACAGTAACCAGACACCAATTCTGAACCCAGAACACTACAACAATAAATATAAGTATCTAAAACATATTTCAAGAGACATACGCTACTTCAATGTGTACAACCTACGTGCATATGCTGTTGAATTAAGGCCAACAAGCTTATACGCTATTTTGAATCACAGAACCAGCGTGTATATGCACCTTTGCTTCGCTAAACCTGCGTACAAATCTATAAAAGATAATTTATCCTTTTCACTTATTCAGACATCAGTTATACCCAGATTATCAGATTTATAGATCAAGTCATGCGCCAAAAATAAAAGATCAAAATCACACAAAGATACTACTATTCAAGCCTTAAGATCTTAATCCATCCATAGTAATTATCCTTCTTCTTGCACTCAGGTTCCTCCTTGATTCAGATCTAGCTATGCACCATAACCCAATGACCAATATTCCAGATCTAGTTCTTCATAAGATATTCAATGCTTGAGTCAATGATTTTTCCGAATGATCTCCTTCTCCTTTTATAGTCTTAGGGCTTACACAATACCAAGGTCCAAAACCATAAAGAATCAATACCTTGGACTAGATACTTGGGTTCAACACTTCAGATGAGATACCGTGGTCCAAAACCATAGGTCCAAATACCAAGGACTAAATACCATGGACCAAAAACAAGTTTTCCCACACGTACGTGCTTTTCTTTGAATGAAAGTGTGTGCATATGTATTTTCACTTTTTGATCGTTTAACTTTTGTGTATGCGTGCCTTGGTTAAGGGGGACCCACGTATATCTCTTTTTCCTTCATTCTAAGAGCTTGAACTGTGATCTGTCATTTGAGTGAGTTGCCATCAAGGACAACACCTGTGTCATAGCACCAAACCTATGTCATAATGTAAACAATCTACCCCTTTGGACTTGATGGCAACCCCAAGTCACTCAAAGTCATTCTCCCCCTTTGTCATCAAGTGCAAAGGGTTATCCTCCCCCTGAGTTCATGCAGAAATCTCTGCTCTGCTGTGTTGTCGATGCTCACCCTGACTATAGGCAAGGTTTGCAAGAATATGTTTTACAACAAGATACATAACTTTATACATCATAAATGACCTTACTACCACCAAAGACTCATACATACATCCATCTCCCACCAAGTGGGGATTGACTCATCCACCCAACCAAGTGGGGCTACACCAGAAGTTTACACAAGATAAAACAAGAACATTACATTATCCATCCCAGGCATAGTGGGGAAACCAAAGTAGGTCGTTACATGACCTTGATAAGAAAAGAAATACATGACATAGAGACAAAATATCTACAACCAGACTATGATAGTTATCGACAACTATCATCAGCAGCATCTGTCAATCATCATTCACACCAGTAACCATGTTCTCCTTCTGCACCTGCTCCACCTGAAATGAAAAAAAAAAACAGTGAACTTGAACAAAGATCTTCTAGGATAATGCCAACAATGCATTATTAGAAGAATATATATGCTCCCCCTGAACCTGTGCTAGATGGTCTCTGTTAGACCCATATCAGACTCTTTTCATCCTGAGCCTGGCCCACTGTTTATCTTCAAACCAACATATACGTGTTTGTATCCACATCATCTAGCGTATGTACGCAGATTATCATCATTAAACTCGCGTACAACCACTTTTCTCTGAAACAGACAAGTTTCAACAGCAAGATGATGCATCAACAACTCCCAGCTTCTGTCTGCGGTATTCAAATGTCTCCTTGCACAGTGGTTTGGTGAGTATATCAGAACCTTGTTCCTTGGAGAAAACATACTCCAATTTGATCTTTTGTTCAAGCACTTGTTCTCGGAGTAAATGATATTTGGTAGGTATGTGCTTGGCATTTGAATGCATGACTAGATTTTTTGAAATGTTGATTGCACTTGTATTATCACATAAAATAGAGATAGGTGGAGTACAAGTGATTTGAAAATCTTGCAAAATTTGCATCATCCAAAGGATTTGTGTGCAGCAAGATGCAGTAGCAACATATTCTGCTTCAGCTGTAGATAAAACAATCGTACTTTGCTTCTTGCTAAACCAAGATACTGATATGGAACCCATAAAGAATGCACCACCACTAGTACTTTTTCTGTCATCCATGCTTCCTGCCCAATCTACATTTGTATATGCATGAAGTGTGAGATCTACATCTCTAGGATACCATAAGCCATAGTTTTGTGTCCCTTGAAGATATTCGAAAATTCTTTTAACCACCTGAAGGTGTGCTTCTTTTGGATTTGGCTGGAATCTTCCAACTATTCCCACTGCATGCATGATCTCTGGTCAGGTACTTGTCAGATAGAGCAGACTACCAATCATGGATCTATAGGTTGGTTGATGTACTACTGTTGAATCATCATTGGCGCTGAGGTTGCATTCTGTTACCATAGGGGTACATACTGGTTTCGAATCGTCCATGCCATATTTCTTGAAGATATCTTTGAGGTACTTGGTTTGTGACAAAAGGATACCGTCTTTATGTTGTTGGACTTGTAAACCAAGAAAATATGTCAACACAGTAAGCAAGGACATCTCAAATTCTTTTTGCATCACCAAAGCAAAATTTTGACTCATGGCTTCTTCATTGCTACCAAAGATGATATCATCAACATACATAACAAGTATTAGCAATTTATCATTATCAATTTTTACATATAGATTTCTATCGGCTGATCCTTTTAAAAAACCTTGTTGATGGAGGTATTCGTCCAGACGATAATACCAAGCCCTTGGAGCCTGTTTAAGACCATAGAGTGCCTTAAGTCTGCATACAAGTTTCGGATCATTTCCAAGGATGAATCCATTTGGTTGCTCAATATACACTTCTTCTTCTAAGTCTCCTTTTAAAAAGTAAAACTTCACATCCATTTGACATAATTTTAACTTTTGAAAGCTAGAAATAGCAAGGAATATTCTTATGGATTCAAGTCTACCAACCGGTGTAAAAGTTTCTTCAAAGTCTGTACCTTCATGTTGAGGATACCCTTTACAAACAAGTCTGGCCTTGTTTCTAATAACATCTCCATTTTCATTCCACTTATTTATGAATATCCATTTTGTCCCTATGACATTCTTATCATTTGGTCTAGGAACCAACTCCCAAGTGTTATTCTTTTCAATCTGCTCAAGTTCTTCATTCATGGCCTTGATCTAGCATTCATCTTTGCATGCTTCACTTACATTTTGTGGTTCAGTGGAGGAGAGCAATGCTAAATAGCTTGAAGCTTCTGAAATAGTTCTTCTTGTTTGTACACCTGCCTCTTTCTGTCGCAAAATTTGAGTTTCTAGATGATTCTTCTGAACGTACCTAGATGGAGTCTTTTCTTCTACCCTTACCTATTCTTCTAGTGCCTTAGGGGTTTCTTCTTCATCATAAGTCTGATTTGATGTTGAGGGATAATCTTCATCATCTTCAAAATCTTCGGATTTTACCTGCCTAGGAATATTTCCTTCTTCATCAATCATTACATCAATACTTTCAACAATTTTTCCAAGACTTTTATTGTAACACTTGTATCCTTTGTTGTGGGGAGAGTAGCCAAGGAGAATGCCTTCATATGATTTAGGTTCAAACTTGCCAAGACTTTCATCAATCCTTTTGATGTAACATCTGCTTCCTAAAATTTTGAAGTATTTTACCATAGGACTCTTACCATACCAAAGTTCATGAGGAGTTCGAGTGTTGTTTACCCAGACATTTGTCTTGCTGGGAATAGTAACAGCAGCAAATGTAGCTTCACCCCAAAAGGTTACAGGACTTCCAGACTCATCAAGCATAGCACGAGCCATTTGTTGAACCGTTCTGTTCATCCTTTCCACTACTCCATTTTGCTGAGGAGTCCTTGCAGTAGAAAATTCCCTTCTTATTCCATGTTCTTCATAAAAATCAAAAAATTCATCCGAGGTAAATTCCCCTCCTTGATCAAACCTGAGGCATTTGATTCTGCGATCTAATTCATTTTCAACCAAGGCTTTGAATGCTTTCAACTTTTCGAAAGCTTCGTCTTTATGCTTAATAATTCCTATCCAACACATCCTTGAAAAGTTGTCAATGAACAATATGAAGTATTCTTCTCCTTGAGGTGACCTCTTCCTAGATGGACCACATACATTAGTATGGACAAGTTCAAGTGGCCTACTAGCTGATCCTTCATTCTCAAGGAAATTAGTTCTGGTTTTCTTACCAAACTGACATGATTTGCATATTGTATTGTCTGGAATTCTGATGTCAGGGAGATCACAAACTACCTTATATTTGCATTCTTTCCTTATCTGAGAGAAGCTTAGATGCCCCAACCTTCTGTGCCATAGCTAGTGTTCATCAGTCTTTCTTAGATAGCATTGTTGTTGTCCTCCCTTAAGTATGTATAAATTATTTGGAGTTCTTATGCCTTTGATCATTGTTTCTCCTCTATCAAGCTCACGACCAATACATCCATTTGATTGAAATATTACCTCATTTCCTTAATCACACATTTGACTGACACTCAACATATTATGTTTTAAGCCATCAACATACATAACATTTCCAGCTTTGACTTTTTCTTTCAAAATAATAGAACCTTTACCTTTTATGAATTCAAGGGTGTCATTTCCAAATGAGACCTTCCTTTCCTTTTCAAAGGCACTATATGACTAAAGTTTTTCTTTATCACCTATCATATATTTTGAGCAACCACTGTCGATGTACCACTGATTTTCCTATCCTTCAACATATAAGGCTATACCGCATCTTTCTGGTTGTAGTTCTTTCTTCCTCCATGTTTTGGGACTCAACGAAGCTTGCTCCTTCTAATTTGTTTGCCGAAACCTACTCCTGCATTGAGAATATTCATGACCAAAGATGTTACAAATAGAACATTCTATTTCATTTTCAAGAGCAGAAAAGTTATTGTATGTTCTTTTCATGATTCCAGTCACACTCCTTTGATTTCGTGCTTCTATGGTCATGATGGTCTTGTAGGAAACACATTGAGCTGCTTTGTCTCCAGAGTTATGACAAGAGAAACATTTGCCATTGAAGAAATTCCTACAATTATCAAACCTTCCGTCCAGGTGATTGTAATTTCCATAGCCATTCGTTCTTGAGGCAAATTGAGAATGATTGACCCGTGGTTGGTTGTAGCTTCTGTTCATCCTTGAAGTAGATTGCCCTCGATTTAATTGGTGATATTTGTTCATTATTGAAGTAAATTGTCCCTCATTTACCTAGTGATATGCACTATGCTTTTGTTGTTGATTGTCAACCTATTCACTTCTCCTTGCTGCTTCAAGATAACTTTTGGAGGTAGATGGCTTCTATGCTTGAGATGCTTCTTTAGTATACCCAAGACCTATATTGATTAGAGGAGAACACTGCACTTTGATAATCTAATCTAAAGTTTCATATCCCTTAGAAAATCTAAGATTAAGAGCTTTTGTTTTCTCAATATCTTTTCTAAGTCCCACAATTTCACATTCTAACTTTTCATTGTGTTTTTCCCTTTCAGCAAGTTGGAATGTGACTATAATCATATTCATTTCTTCTAAACAAATTTTAAGTTTATAATTTTATTCATAAAGACCTTCTTCATCTATAGCATCCAAGAAATCATCATCTTCAAAAGCCATCAAAAGTCTATAATCATTACCTTGTTCATCTTCATCACTATTTGAGAATCTGTCACTGTCTTCATGTGTATAATAGCTCTTCTTACTTACATTCTATTTTCTGTTCTATCTAATTGGTTCCTTACCTTTGTCAAGCTTATCTTTATGAGGACACTTGGCTGCATAGTGACTGACTCTTCCACAAGCAAAGCATTTAAAACGTAGCTTACATCTGAATCTTCCAGAACCCTGTTGAAGGTTCTTCACATATTTTGATTCTTCCTTTCCTTCTAACATATGTCCTGACTCATTGTATTCTGATTTTCCTGAGGCTTTGAATGCAGATTCTCTCATGTCTGATGGTCCCCCTTTTCTCATTTCGAAAGGAGTTAGGATTCCATGCAGCTATGAAATGGTAATGCTTTGAAGATTTTGCTTTTCTTCTATGGCCGAAACTTTTGATTCAAACTTAGAAGACAAAGATATTATAACCTTTTCAACCAAATTAACTTCTTTTATCTCTTCAACCAAGTTTTTAATACAATTAACAATCTCATCTATACGTAAGAAATAATTAGCCACACTTTCATCATTGTGCATTCTGAGATTTTCATATTGAATTCTGAGAGTTTGTAGTTTTGCACGTTTTACCTGATCATCTCCTTCATAGCTCAGAACAATCTTGTCCCATATTTCTTTTACATTTTTGAGCTATATAACCTGGATGAATTCTGATTGAGATAAACTCCCTAATAGAGTATTGACAGCCTTTGGATTTGTTTCATACTGCTTCTTACCAGCGATATCTGTAGGAGTTGCTGATGGAAATGTATATCCTGTTTCCACGATATCCCAAACTTCTATATCAAGAGATTGAAGATAGGTTGTGATTCTTACCTTCTAACAGACGAAGTTGCTTATATCAAATATTGGTGGCCTGATAGATGCCTCCTTTTCATAGTTGCTCATGATGATAGATCTTCCTTCAAGCGATCAAGCTTCTTCTGAAGGACCTGCTCTGATACCAATTGTTGGAAATAATACTGAGAGGGTGGGTGGATCCGTATTAACAGGTCAATTATTTTTCATTTCACAATCAGATTTGCATACGCTACTTTAGTTAGTAAAAACCACATATGTACGCAACTGTAGTTAAGGAAACTAGCGTATAACCAATAGACTTGTAATTTAAATTATTCTTTAGATGTTGTTCATTAATCTGTGCATCAAACCATATAAACAATAACCAAGAATAGTAAACCAGAACGGGCAGTCACACATAAGAACACAAGATATAAGGTGGAAACCCAATGTGGGTGAAAACCACCTGCCACAATTCGTCTCTATATTCTTTTAATTAGAAACTTTTTTTTACAATGATTCTGTACTGGTGCAGTCTTATACCAGTACGTAGGCAACTACCTACAGAAGGCTACAACCCCCTTAGCTCTTGTACTAGCTAAGGTACTAGTACATAGGTGCTAACCTACAGAAGGCTACAACTTTCTCTTTTATTTCAAGGACCATGTTTCATAAATTTTCAGACTAGAACCATGAATAACATCAATCAAACATCAAGTATATCTGCATCAACCAATCTCCTTTGCACCAAAAAAAAGTGAATCAAATAGTCACTTCTCTGAATGCTGTACAGTAACAGTAACCAGAAAACAATTCTGAACCCAGAACATTGCAGCAATAAACAAAAGTAGCTAAAACATATTTCAAGAGATGTACGCTACTTCGATGTGTGCAACCTGCGTGCATACGCTACTGAATTAATGCCAACCAGTGTATACGCTATTTTGAATGAGAGAACCAGCACATATACATGCCTTTGCTTCGCTGAACCTGCGTACAGATCTATAAAAGATAATTTATCCTTTTCACTTATTCATACATCAGTTATACCGAGATTATCATATTTATAGATCAATTCATGCGCCAAAAATAACAGATCAAAATCACACAAAGATACTACTATTCAAGCCTTAAGATCTTGATCCATCCATAGTAATTATCCTTCTTGTTGTGCTCAGGTTCCTCATTGATTCAGATCCAGCTATGCACCATAACCCAATGACTAGTATTCCAGATCTAGTTCTTCAGAAGATATTCAATTCTTGAGTCAATGCTTTTGCCGAATGATCTCCTTCTCCTTTTATAGTCTTAGGCCTTATACAGTACCAAGGTCCAAAACCATAAAGAATCAATACCTTGGACCAAATACCTGGGTTCAACACTCCATATGAGATACCATGCTCCAAAACCACAGGTCCAAATACCAAGGACTAAATACCATGGACCAAAAATAAGTTTTCCCACACATACACACTTTTCTTTGCATGAAAGTGTGTGCATACGTATACACACCTTTTTATTTTTTAACCCACATGTATATGCGCCTTGGTTAAGAGGAACCTGTACATATCTCTTTTTCCTTCATTCTGAGAGCCTGAACTGTGATCTATCATTTGAGTGAGTTGCCATCAAGGACAACACCTATGTCATAGCATCAAACCTGTGTCATAATGCCAAAAATCTCCCCCTTTGGACTTGATGGTAACCCCAAGTCACTCAAATTCATTCTCCCCCTTTGTCATCAAGTGCAAAGGGTTTAGCTCCCCCTGAGTTCATGCTGAAATCCCTGTTGTGCTGTGATGTCCATGCTCCCCCTGACTGTAGGCAAGGTTTGTAAGAATGTGTTCTACAAGAAGGTACATAATTTTATACATCATAAATGACCTTCCTACCACCAAAGAGTTATACATACATCCATCTCCAAACCAAGTGGGGATTGACACATCCACCCAACCAAGTGAGGATACACCAAAAATTTACACAAGATAAAACAAGAACATTACATTATCCATCCTAGGCATAGTGGGGAAACCAAAGTAGGCCGTTACATGACCTTGATAAGAAAAGAACTACATGACATAGAGACAAAATATCTACAAAAAGACTATGATAGTTATCAACAACTATCGTCAATATCATCTATCAATCATCATTCAGACTAGCAACCATGCTCTACTTCTCCACCTATTGCACCTGAAACCAAGAAAAACACTTTGAACTTGAACCAATATCTTCTAGGATAATGCCATCAATGCATTATTAGAAGAATATATATGCTCCCCCTGAACCTGTGCCAGATGGTCTCTATCAGACCCATATCAGAGTCTTTTCATCCTAAGCCTGGCCCACTGTTTATCTTCAAACGAACATATACGCGACTGTATCCACTTAAACTGGCATATGTACGTGGATTATCCTCATTAAACTCACGTACAACCACTTTTCTCTGAAACAAACAAGTTTCAACAACAAGATGATGGATCAACTACTCCCAGCTTCTATCTAAGGTATTCAAATGTCTCCCTGGGTAGTGGTTTGGTGAGTATATCAACAACTTGTTCCTTGGAGGGAACATACTCCAATTTGACCTTTTGTTCAAGCACTTGTTCTCGGAGAAAATGATATTTGATAGGTATGTGCTTGGTCTTTGAATACATGACCGGATTTTTTGAAATGCTGATTGCACTTATATTATCACATAAAATAGAGATATGTGGAGTACAAGTGATTTGAAAATATTGCAAAATTTGCATCATCCAAAGGAGTTGTGTGTAGCAAGATGCAGCAGCCACATATTCCATTTCAGTTGTAGATAAAGCAATTGAACTTTGCTTCTTGTTTAACCAAGATACTAATCTGGAACCCATAAAGAATGCACCACCACTAGTGCTTTTTCTGTCATCCACGCTTCTTGCCCAATCTGCATCTGTATATGCATGAAGTGTGAGATCTGCATCTCTAGGATACCATAATCCATAGTTTTGTGTCCCTTGAAGATATTTGAAAATTCTTTTAACCATGTGAAGGTGTGCTTCTTTCGGATTTTCCTGGAATCTTCAAACTATTACCACTGCATGCATGATGTCTGGTTCGGTGCATGTCAGATATAGTAGACTACCAATCATGGATCTATAGGTTGGTTGATGTATTGCTGCTGAGTCATCATTGGCACTGAGGCTGCATCTTGTTACCATAGGAGTACATACTGGTTTCGAATCTTCCATGCAATATTTCTTCAAGATCTCTTTGAGGTACTTGGTTTGTGACAAAAAGATACCGTCTTTATTTTGTTGGACTTATAAACCAAGAAAATGTGTCAGCTCACCAAGCAAGGACATTTCAAATTCTTTCTGCATCACCAAAGCAAAATTTTGACTCATGGCTTCTTCATTGCTACCAAAGATGATATCATCAACATACACAACAAGTATTAGCAATTTATCATTATCAATTTTTACATATAGATTGCTATCAACTGATCCTTTTAAACAACCTTCTTGATGGAGGTATTTGCCTAGACAATAATACCAAGCCCTTGGAGCCTGTTTAAGACTATAGAGTGCCTTCTTAAGTCTGCATACAAGTTTTGGATCATTTCCAAGGATGAATCCATCTGGTTTCTCAATATACACTTCTTCTTCTAAGTCGCCTTTTAAAAAACCAGATTTCACATCCATTTGAAATACTTTGAACTTTTGAAAGATCGAGAGAGCAAGGAACATTCTTATGGCTTCAAGTCTAGAAGCCAGTGCAAAAGTTTCTTCAAAGTATATACCTTCTTGTTGAGCATAACCTTTACAAACAAGTCTGGCCTTGTTTCTAATAACATCTCCATTTTCATTCGACTTATTTTTTAATATCCATTTTGTCCCTATGATGTTCTTATCATTTGGTCTAGGAACCAACTCCCAAGTGTTATTCTTTTCAATCTGCTCAAGTTCTTCATTCATGGCCTTGACCCATCATTCATCTTTGCATGCTTCACTTACATTTCATGGTTCAGTGGAGGAGAGCAATGCTAAATAGCTTGAACCTTCTAAAATAGTTCTTCTTGTTTGTACACCTGCCTCTTTCTGTACCAAAATTTGAGTTTCTGGATGATTCTTCTAAATGTACCTGGATGGATTCTTTTCCTCTACCCTTATCTGTTCTTCTGGTCCCTCAGTGGTTTCTGCTTCATCATAAGTCTGATTTGATGTTGAAGGATAGTCTTTGTCATCTTTGAAATCTTCGGATTTTACTTGCCTAGGAATATTTCCTTCCTCATCAATCACAACATCAATACTTTCAACAATTTTTCCAAGTCTTTTATTGTAACACTTATATCCTTTGCTGTGGGGAGAATAGCCAAGGAGAATGCCTTCATCTGCTCTAGGTTCAAACTTGCCAAGATTTTCATCAGTCCTTTTGATGTAACATTTTCTTCCAAAACTTTTGAAGTATTTTACCATGGGAGTCTTACCATACCAAAGTTCATGAGGAGTTTGAGTGTTGTTTACCCAGATGTTTGTCTTGTTGGGAATAGTAACATCAGCAAATGTAGCTTCACCCGAAAAGGTTGCGGGAGTTCCAGACTCATCAAGCATAGCACGAGCCACTTGTTGAACCGTTCTATTCATCCTTTCCAATACTCCATTTTGATGAGGAGTCCTTGTAGTATAAAATTCCCTTCTTATTCCATGTTCTTCACAAAAATCGAAAAATTCATCCAAGGTAAATTCCCCTCTTAGATCTGACCTGAGGCATGTGATTCTGCGATCTGATTCGTTTTCAACCAAGGCTTTCAATGCTTTGAAATTTTCAAAAGATTCGTATTTATGCTTCAGAAGTCCTATCCAACAAATCCTTGAAAACTCGTCAAAGAAAAATATGAAGTATTCTTCTCCTCGAGGTGACCTCTTCCTAGATGGACCGTATACATCAGTATGGACAAGTTCAAGTGGCCTACTAGCTGATCCTTCCTTCTCAGGGAAATTAGTTCAAGTTTTCTTACGAAACTGACATGATTCTCATATTGTATTGTCTGGAATTTTGATGTTAGGGAGATCACGAACCGCCTGATATTTGCATGCTTTTCTTATCTGAGAGAAGCTTAGATGCCCCAATCTTCTGTGCCATATCCAGTGTTTATCATTCTTGCTTAGATAGCATTGTTGTTGTCCTCCCTTGAGTGTGTATAAATTATTTGGAGTTCTTATGCCTTTTATCATTGTTTTTCCTGTATCAAGCTCATGAACAATACATCCATTTGATCGAAATATTACCTCATTTCCTTGATCACACATTTGACTGACACTCAATAGATTATGTTTTAAGCCACCAACATACATAACATTTCTAGCTTTGATTTTTTGTTTCAAAATAACAAAACCTTTACCTTTTATGAATGCAGGGGTGTCATTTCCAAATGAGACATTCCTTTCCTTTTCAAAGGCACTATATGACTGCAGTTTTTCTTTATCACCTGTCAGATGTTTTGAGCAATCAATATCGATGTACCACTGATTTTCCTGTCCTTCCACATATAAGGCTATATCACATCTTTTTTTTTTCAGTTCTTTCTACCTCCATTTTTTGGGACTCAATGAAGCTTGCTCCTTCTGAGTTGTTTTCTGAAACCTACCCCTGCATTCAAAATCTTCATGACAGAATTGGTTACAAATAGAACATTCTATTCTCAAGAGAAAAAAAGTTATTGTAGGATATTTTCATGATTCCAATCACACTCCTTTGATTTCGTGCTTCTCTGGTCATGATGGTCCTGTAGGTAACACATTGAGCTGCTTTGTGTCCAAAGTTATGACAAGAGAAACATTGGCCATTGAATAAATTCCTGCGATTATCAAAACTTCCGTCCAGGTGATTGTAATTTCTAGAGCCATTCATTCTTCAGGTAAATTGAGAATGATTTACCTGTGGTTGATTGTAGCTTATGTTCATCCTTGAAGTAGATTTCCCTCGATCTACTTGGTGATCTCTGTTCACTCTTGAAGTAAATTGTCCCTGATTTACCTGGTGATCTACATTGTGCTTTTGCTATCGATTGTCAACCTGTTCACTTCTCCTTGCTGCTTCAAGGTAGCTTTTGGAGGTAGATGGCTTCTATGCTTGAGCTGCTTCTTCAGTATATACAAGACCTGTCTTCATTAGAGGAGAACGTTGCACTTTGATAATCTCATCTAAAGTTTGAGATCCTTTAGCAAATCTAAGATTAAGAGCTTTTGTTTTCTCAATATCTTTTCTAAGTCCGACAATTTCACATTCTAACTTTTCATTGTGTTTTTCCCTTTCAACAAGTTGGAATGTCAAAGTATCTATAATCATATTCTTTTCTTCTAAACAAATTTTAAGTTTAGAAATTTCTTCATAAAGACCTTCTTCATTTATAGCATCCAAGAAATAATCATCTTAAAAAACCATCAAAAGTATATAATCATTACCTTGTTCATCTTCATCACTATTTGAAAATCGGTCACTGTCTTCATGTGTATAATAGCTCTTCTTACATACATTCTATTTTCTTTTACATCTAACTAGTTCCTTACCTTTGTCAAACTTATCTTTATGAGGACACTTGGCTACATAGTGACCAACTCTTCCAAAAGAAAAGCATTTAAAAGGTAGCTTACCTCTGAATCTTCCAGAACCCCGTTGAAGGTTCTTCACAAAGTTTGATTCTTCCTCTCCTTCTGACATCTGTCTTGACTCATTGTATTCTCCTTTTCTTGAGGCTTTGAATGTAGATTCTCTCATGGCTGATGGTCCCCCTTTTCTCATTTCAAAAGAAGTTAGGATTCCGTGCAGCTGTGACATGGTAATGCTTTGAAGATTCTGCTTTTATTCTATGGCCGAAACTTTTGACTCAAACTTAGAAGATAAAGATCTTAGAAGATAGAGAATCTTCAACCAAAGTAACTTATTTTATCTCTTCACCAAAGTTTTTCATACAATTAACAATGTCATCTATACATAAGAAATAATTAACCACACTTTCATCATTGTGCATTTTGAGATTTTCATATTGAATTTTGAGAGTTTGTAGTTTTGCACGTTTGACCTGATCATCTCCTTCATAGCTCAGAACGATCTTATCCCATATTTCTTTTGTGGTTTTGAGGTGCATAACCTTGATGAATTATGATTGAGATAAACTCTGTAATAGAGTATTGAAAGCCTTTGCATTTGTTTCATACTGCTTCTTACCAGTTGTATCTGTAGGAGTTGCTGATGGAAATGTATATCCTGTTTCCACAATATCCCAAACTTCTGTACTAAGAGATTGAAGATAGGCTATGATTCTTACCTTCCAATAGATGAAGTTGCTTCCATCAAATATTGGTGGCCTGATAGATGCCTCATTTTCATAGTTGTGCATGATGATAGATCTTCCTTCAAGCGATCAAGCTTCTTCTGAAGGGCCTGCTCTGATACCAATTGTTGGAAATAATACTGAGAGAGGGGGGGGGGTGAATCAGTATTATCAGGTCAATTATTTTTCATTTCACAATCAGATTTGCATACGCTACTTCAGTTAGTAAAAACCGCATATGCATGTAACTGCAGTTAAGGAAACTAGCTTATAACTAGCAGACTTGTAATTTAAATGATTCTTCAGATGTTGTTCATTAATCTATGCATCAAACCATATAAACAATAAAACAGAATAGGCATTCACACATAAGAACACAAGATATAAGGTGGAAACCCAATGTGGGTGAAAACCACCTGCTGCAATTCGTCTCTATCTTATTTTAATTAGAAACTTCTTTTTACAATGATTCTGTACTGGTGCAATCTTATACCACTAAGCAGGCTGCCACCTGCAGAAGGCTACAACCTTCTCTCGTTCTCTAGCTTCTCCTGGCAGGTAGCTACAACCCCCTTAGCTCTTGTACTAGCTGAGGTACTAGTTCATAGGTGCTGATCTACAAAAGGCTACAACCTTCTCTTTTCTTTCAAGGACCACGTTTCATAAATTTTCAGACTGGATCCATGAATAACATCAATCAAACATCAAGTATATCTGCATCAACCAATCTCCTTTGCACCAAACAAAACTGAATCAAATAGTCACTTCTTTAAATGTTGTATAGTAATAGTAACCAAACACCAATTCTGAACCCAGAACACTGTAGCAACAAATAGAAATAGCTAAAACATATTTCAAGAGACATATGCTACTTCAATGTGTACAACCTATGTGCATACGCTGCTGAATTAAGGCCAACCAGCGTATACACTATTTTGAATGATAGAACCAGCATTTATATGCACCTTTGCTTCGCTAAACCTGCGTATAGATCTATAAAAGATAATTTATCCTTTTCACTTATTCAGACATTAGTTATACCCAGATTATCAGATTTATAGATCAAGTCATGCGCCAAAAATAACAGATCAAAATCACACAAAGATACTACTATTCAATTCTTAAGATCTTGATCCATCCATAGTACTTATCCTTCTTCTTGCGCTCTGGTTCCTCCTTGATTTAGATCCAGCAATGCACCATAACCCAATGACCAGTATTCCAGATCTAGTTCTTCATAAGATATTCAATGCTTGAGTCACCTCTTTTGCCGAATGATCTCCTTCTCCTTTTATAGTCTTATGGCTTACACAATACCAAGGTCCAAAACCATAAAGAATCAATACCTTGGACAAGATACCTGAGTTCAACACTTCAGATGAGATACCATGGTCCAAAACCATAGGTCCAAATACTAAGGACTAAATACCATGGACCAAAAATAAGTTTTCCCACATGTATGCGCTTTTCTTTGCATGAATGTGCATGCATACGTATACACGCCTTTTGATCGTTTAACCGACGTGTATGCATGCCTTGGTTAAGAGGAACCTGCGTACATGTCTTTTTCCTTCATTCTGAGAGCCTAAACTATGATCTGTCATTTGAGTGAGTTGCCATCAAGGACAACACATGTTTCATAGCGCCAAACCTGTGTCATAATGCCAACAATCTCCCCCTTTGGACTTGATGGCAACCCCAAGTCACTAAAAGTCTGTTAGGCCCCTATACTACTAGTGTAACCCCTTATTGTTATTAGTAAAACCCACTTATTATATTGATGTACCCATGTAGTGCCCATATTGTTACTCTTGTGCCCCATAGAAGCCCACTATTGTTATTATTGTGCCCTTACATTATTATTGTTATGTCGGCTCTGATTATGTTATGACCCCTTAGACTCCTATATATAGAAAGGAGGTATTTTCATTTGTATCATCGAAGAATTGTTTATTTATGTAATGTAAAGGAGGTTTCCCCCTCGAAGAGGCTGAATTCTAAGGCGTTGATATATCTTTTCTATCTTTTCTTGAGCTGGTTTCATAACATTTGGTATCAGAGCTTTGGATTCTAGGGTTTCGTTGCTCCTAATAGGTCATCGTGGCATTTTCGCTATAACGTTTTTTTCTGTGACGTTTCAGAAGTCACAAAAAAAACCCATTTGAGAAGAAATTGCGCTGAACCTTGGGTACGAATTTCAAAGCTTTTCACGCGATATTTGCAGAGATATGATCTGAGGAATTTGGTCTTTTTGCAGACTCCTGAATTACATTCAAAACATGTGACCTGGGGAAAATCGTCATAACTTTCGGTCTGAGCATTGGTTTGCAATTTCGTAAGAAGTTACAGAAAGAGGACGGACGGGAGTTTCTTGTATATCGTTTTCAGAGCCAAAGGTCGAAAAATTGACACCTGGCACTTCATACAAGTTCACTCTTCTGGAAAGGTCTATAATCAGGTCATCGTGGGATATTGTGCATAACTCTTTCTTGGAGAATCCAATTTCGATCAGACTGGCCGCATTGGAAAGAGGACACAGAGGGCTACTACAGGTAGCAATTTCAGAACTTAAATATCTGAAAGTACAGAGTTACCATCGTTTCAAGATTGAGGTCCTAAAATCAAGAAAAAGCAAGATAAGGAATTTTGATGGCAAGGATCCGGTAAATTGGATACTTCAGATGGAGCAATATTTTGATCTACATGGTGTACCACTGTTACAAAAGGTATGTATTGCATCTTCATATTTAGAACCGGATCAATTTTTATGGTATAAAGGGCTTTGTTCTCATAAACAACTTGTTACGTGGTCAATTCTCACGGAGGAAATGATAGCACATTATGAGGATACAAAGAGCAACACCTTCTTTAGAGCAACACCACAACAATTGGAAAGAGTAAAAAGGCTTTGTGACATATTTGAAAGTAAAATTATGGCAACAAGGAAGTCTACCCCTCACAACTATAAATATGGATGTGTTATTTCTCCCAGCCTTCCACAACCTACAAGGGTTACACCACAACAATTGGAAGAAAAAAGAGAAAAAGGGCTTTGTTACAATTTTGATAGCAAATGCACTAAAGGTCATAAGTGTGCTGAGAAGAAATTATTTTACATAGAGTATGAAGAGGAGGAAGAAAAGGATCATGAATCATCAAAAGAAGAGGATATATGCCAGGACCCGACCCCAGAGAAAGAAGAAATGAATCAGAACATATGTTGTAAACTATTGGCAAGAATGACAACTCCTCAAACTCTCAAGATAGAAGGACATATCAAGAAGAAAAAGGTGCAAGAAGTGAAAGATCACATCAAGAAAGAAGAAATGAATCCAACCATATCTTGTAATTCACTGGTCGGAATTACCACTCCTCAAACTATCAAGATAGAAGGACATATCAAGAAGAAAAATGTTCAAGAAGTGAAAGATCACATCGAGCGTCAAGAAATGAATCCGACCATATCTTGTAAAGGATTGGAAGAAATTACCATGCCTCAAACTCTAAATATAGAAGGACATATCAAGAAGAAAAAGGTTTAAGCAGTGAAAGATCACATCGAGCATCAACAACAAGTTCTCCAACTTTTAAAGGATAACGCCACTTCGGTGCAAAATAAAATGAAACAACAGGTAGATCAACATCATAGTGAAAAATGTTTTGATGTAGGCGATTGGGTATTTTTACTGCTACATCTAAAGCAAGCTATTTATGAGAAGGAAATGTTGGCAATACTACATGCACTTAAGAAATGGCGACGTTACCGAATGGGAAGACTCTTCAAGGATGAGGATGTGGACGCATTGTTTTGTGCTATTTCTATTATCCAACCAGATTGGATAAACAAAGCAAGGGATGAATGAAAGAAGGACAAAGAAGTATGGACACTTATTCAAAAGTTGCAAAAGATCCCAATTCAAACAATATTGCCAGAAATTGAAGAGGAAGGAAAAATCATATTGTAACGTGGAGTAGTCACAGAAACAAGAACCCGACAGCTACGAAATCGATCAATTTCAGAGTATCTCTTCAAGTGGAAGAACCTACCTGCTGAAGATTCCACATGGGAGGACAAGAATTTTATATAGAAGCATCAAGAACTACTCAAGCGTTGAGGAAAATGCTTTTTGAAGGGGAGGGGCATGTTAGGCCCCTATACTACTAGTGTAACCCCTTATTGTTATTAGTACAACCCACTTATTATATTGATGTACCCATGTAGTGCCCATATTGTTACTCTTGTGCCCCATAGAAGACCACTATTGTTATTATTGTGCCCTTACATTATTATTGTTATGTCGGCTCTGATTATGTTATGACCCCTTAGACTCCTATATATAGAAAGGAGGTATTTTCATTTGTATCATCGATGAATTGCTCATTTATGTAATGTAAAGGAGGCTTCCCCCTCGAAGAGGCTGAATTCTAAGGCGTTGATCTATCTTTTCTATCGTTTCTTGAGCTGGTTTCATAACAAAGTCATTCTCCCCCTTTGTCATCAAGTGCAAAGGGTTATGCTCCCCCTGATTTCATGCTGAAATCTCTGCTCTTATGTGCTATCCATGTGCCCCTTACTGTAGGCAAGGTCTACAAGAATACGTTCTACAAGAAAATACATAACTTTATGCATCCTAAATGACCTTCCTACCACCAAAGACTCATACATACATCCATCTCCCAACCAAGTGGGGATTGACTCATCCACCCAACCAAGTGGGGATACACCAAAAGTTTACACAAGATAAAACAAGAACATTACATTATCCATCCCAAGTATAGTGGGGAAACCAAGGTAGGCCATTACATGACCTTGATAAGAAAATAAATACATGACATAGAGACAAAATATATACAACAAGACTATGATAGCTATCAACAACTATCATTAGCAACATCTGTCAATCATCATTTAGACCACCAACCATGTTCTCCTTCTGCACCTGTTCCACTTGAAACCAAAAATAAAAAACACTATGAACTTGAACCAAGATCTTCTAGGATAATGCCAACAATGCATTATTAGAAGAATATATATGCTCCCCCTGAGCCTATGCCAGATGGTCTCTATCAGACCCATATCAGACTCTTTTCATCCTGAGCATGGCCCACTGTTTGTCTTCAAACCAACATGTACGCGACTGTATCCACATAAATTGGCGTATATACACGGATTATCCTCACTAAACTCGTGTACAACCACTTTTCTCTGAAACAGACAAGTTTCAACAGCAAGATGATGCATCAACTACTCCCAGCTTCTGTCTGAGGTATTCAAATGTCTCCGTGGATAGTGGTTTGGTGAGTATACCAGCAACCTATTCCTTTGAGGGAACATACTCTAATTTGACCTTTTGTTCAAGCACTTGTTCTCAGATAAAATGATATTTGATAGGTATGTGCTTGGTCTTTGAATGCATGACTGGATTTTTTGAAATGTTGATTGCACTTGTATTATCACATAAAATAGAGATAGGTGGAGTACAAGTGATTTGAAAATCTTGCAAAATTTGTATCATCCAAAGGAGTTATGTGTAGCAAGATGCAGTAGCCACATATTTTGCTTCAGCTGTAGATAAAGCAATTGAACTTTGCTTCTTGCTAAACCAAGATACTAATCTGGAACCCATAAAGTATGCACCACCACTAGTGCTTTTTCTGTCATCCATGCTTCCTGCCCAATCTACATCTGTATATGTATGAAGTGTGAGATATGCATCTCTAGGATACCATAAGCCATAGCTTTGTGTCCCCTGAAGATATTTGAAACTTCTTTTAACTTCTTGAAGGTGTGCTTCTCTCGGATTTGCTTGGAATCTTCCAACTATTCCCACTACATGAATGATGTCTGGTCAGGTACTTGCCAGATAGAGTAGACTACCAATCATGGATCTATAGGTTGGTTCATGTACTGCTGCTAAATCATCATTGGTGCAAAGGCTGCATCCTGTTACCATAGGGGTACATACTGGTTTCTAATCTTCCATGCCATATTTGTTTAAGATCTCTTGGAGGTACTTGGTTTGTGACAAAAAGATACCGTCTTTATTTTGTTGGAATTGTAAACCAAGAAAATAGGTTAGCTCACCAAGCAAGGACATTTCAAATTCTTTTTGCACCACCAAAGGAAAATTTTGACTCATGGTTTCTTCATTGCTACCAAAGATGATATCATCAACATACACAACAAGTATTAGCAATTTATCATTATCAATTTTTACATATAGATTGCTATCTGCTGAACCTTTTAAAAAAATGATAATACCAAGCCCTTGGAGCCTATTTAAGACCATAGAGTGCCTTCTTAAGTCTGCATACAAGTTTTGGATCATTTCCAAGGATGAATCCATCTGGTTGCTCAATATACACTTCTTCTAAGTCTCCATTTAAAAAGGTAGATTTCACATCCATTTGAAATAATTTGAACTTCTGAAAGCTATAAAGAGCAAGGAACATTCTTATGGCTTCAAGTCTAGCAACCGGTGCAAAATTTTCTTCAAAGTTTATACCTTCTTGTTGAGCATACCCTTTACAAACAAGTCTGGCCTTATTTCTAATAACATCTCCATTTTCATTCAACTTATTTTTGAATATCCATTTTGTCCCTATGACATTATTATCATTTGGTCTAGGAACCAACTCCCAAGTGTTATTGTTTTGAATATGCTCAAGTTCTTCATTCATGGCCTTGACCCAGCATTCAGCTTTGCATGCTTCACTTACATTTCATGGTTCAATGGAGGAGAGCAATGCTAAATGTTGGCATTATGATTCTGGTATGGCTCTATGTTACAGATGTTGTACTTGATGGCAACACCCGTGGCAATACTCTGATTAGGCTCTCAAAATGTTGAAAATTAAGAAGTATGCAGGAGAACAGTTCAGAAGATGCGTACACGCAGGTACACCATGAAGGGACTGCGGCCAGACACGCAGGTCACCCGTTCAGGGGGTGTGTACCCCCAGTTTCACTTACTTCAAGGCAGAGAAGCGCGTTCACGTGGGGTTTCCTATGTTTGGCCCGTGGTATTTAGCCCGTCGCTCTTGATTCTATGGTTTTAGCCCGTGGTATTGTTTTATATTATTATTATTATTGAGCCCCATGTTTTTGGGCCCCTGGTATTGGTTATCTATGGTATTGATCCATGACTTTAGGAGGAGCTTGCCTATATAAAGCAAAGGATATCACTTGGCTAAGTATCTTTTGCAAATTGAATATCTTGAGATCTGAAATATTGGGTTATTGTTTTAAAAGCTTGATCTATATGAAAGTAAAGTTGAAAGCGAATCTGTGAAGGGTGATCTCTCAAGCGCATGATCAGATTTGAGCATCTGACTAACTGTGGCACACTGGTGGACTGCCAATTCGGCCCTAATCAGAAGTACACAGGTGATTAACGGTACAGGTGCGTGGGTACGCAGAGCAGAAATAGGAGAGCTGCGTGGGTACACAGAGTAGAATAAGGGGCACTGCGTGGGTACGCAGAGAAGAAGAAGGGGCACTGCGTGGGTACGTAGAGCAGAAGAAGGAGAACTGCGAGGGTATGCAGTGCGACAAAGGTTCAGGTGCGTACGCACAGTAAAAGTACGCGGCGCGATAGTATCTTTGAGTGCGTGGCTTCAGTAACAGTACGCGGCGCGATAGTGTCTCTGGGTGCGTACCTACAGTAACAGTACGCAGCGCGATTGAAGAAGTAGTGCGTGGGTATGCGGTGCAGCAGAAGGCTCTCTGCGGGTATACGCAGGGAAGCAGAAGGTGAAGTGCGTAGCGACGCAGGCCAGAGAAAGAAAAACTAGGTATCTGTCTTGAGATCTTCTGTTGACTGAGTTTTTCTGTTGATAAGGTGTTCTGGGTGTAGTTTTGTTATTGATGATCTGGTTGCTGCAGTTGACTGTGTAATTTACATGTACTTGATGTTCATTTGATGCTTATGGATCCAGTTTGAAAATTTATGAAAAGTGGTCCTTGTAAGAAAAGAAGTAGGGGGTTGTAGCTCCCTTCCAGGAAAGACTGGAAAATGAGACAGAGTTGTAGCTCTCTACAGGTTGCAGCCTGTGTACTAGTAAAGGACTGCACCAGTACAAAATCATTGTAAAAGGAGTTTCTAATTTGAAAGAAGATAGAAACATATTGCAGCAGGTGGTTTTCACCCACATTGGGTTTCCACCTTATATCTGGTGTTCTTTGGTGTGACTGTCTGTTTTTCTTGTTCATGCTCATTATTTTATGGTACTAATATGCAAAAATAATTCAAAGTATAAATAAGGAAGATTTGTTAAAAGAACTGGATAATACTGATCACCCCCCCTCTCATTATTATTTCCAACAATTGGTATCAGAGCAGGTCCTTCGGAGAAGCTTGATCGCTTGAAGGAAGATCAGTCATCATGAGCAACTACGAGAGGGAAGCATCAATCAGGCCACCAATTTTTGATGGGACAAACTTCAATTATTGGAAGGTAAGACTTACTGCCTATCTTCAATCTCTTGGTACAGAAGTTTGGGATATCATAGATACAGGCTACACTTTTCCTTCCGCTACTCCTACAGATACGGCCGAAAAGAAGAAATATGAAACAAATGCTAAAGCAGTCAATACTTTGCTGGGATGCTTATCTCAAACAGAATTCGTAAAGGTTATGCAATATAAATCCACAAAAGAAATATGGGACAAGATTGTCTTGAGCTACGAAGGAGATGAACAGGTAAAGCGTGCTAAACTTCAAACCCTCAGGATTCAGTATGAGAATCTCAGGATGTATAATGATGAAAGTGTGGCTAACTATTTTCTTTGGGTAGATGAGATTGTTAATTGCATGAAAAACTTGGGTGAAGAAATAAAAGAGGCTATTGTGGTTGAAAAAGTTCTAAGATCATTGTCCCCCAAGTTTGAATCTAAAGTGTCTGCAATAGAAGAAAAGGAAAATCTACGAATTCTTACTATGTCTCAGCTACACGGAATTCTAACTGCTTATGAAATGAGAAAGGGAGGTCCATCAGACAGAAGAGAAGCTTCTTTCAAAGTTTCAGGCAAAGGAGATTATTATGAAGCAAGTCACGTGCCAGAAGAAGAAGAAGAAGAATCAAATTTTGTCAGAAATCTTCAAAGGGGTTCTGGAACGTTCAGAGGTAAGTTACCTTTTAAATGCTTTGCTTGTGGAAGAGTAGGTCATTATGCTGCAAAATGTCCTTATAAGGATAAAGGAAAGGAACCTGCTAGATGGAACAAGAAATAGAGTGCAAATAAGAAAAGCTACTACACTCATGAAGATAGTGATGGTCTATCAAATAGTGATGAAGATGAACGAGGTAATGACTATAAACTGTTAATGGCATTTGAAGATGATGATTATATGGATGCTATAGATGTGGATAGCCTTTATGAAGAAATTACTAGACTCAAGAGATGTATAGAAGAAAAGAATATGATCATTGATACTCTACAATTTCAAATTGATGGAAAAGAAAAACATCTTGAAAAATTAGAAGGTGAAATTGTTGGTCTTAGAAAAGAGATTGAGAAAACAAAAGATATTAATCTTAAGTTTGTCAAAGGATCTAAAACTTTGGATGAGATTATCAATGTACAGCGTTCTCCACTAAACAAGACAGGTCTGGGCTATAATGGAGAAACTTCTCAAGCATCCACCTCAAAAAGTTATCTTGATGCAGCAAGAAGGAATGAGCAAAAGCACAATGGAGACCATCAGGTAAAGCATGGACGAATTGCAAATAGAGACTATCAGGGGCAATCCGTCTTAAGGGTGAACAAAAGCTACAACTAGCCACAGGTAAAATCTTCTCAATTTGGTTCAAGAATGGATGACAATAGAAATTACAATCATTTGGCCGGTAGATTTGATAACCGCAGAAGTTTCTTCAATGGACAATGCTTTTCTTGTCATAACTTTGGTCACAAAGCAGCTCAATGTGTTGCATATAAAACGATCATGACTAGAGAAGCTAAAAAGCAAAGAAGTATGACCGGGATTACAAAAAGGACCTATAACAACTTTTTGGTTCTTGAAAATGAAGTTGAATGTTCTATTTGCAATAACTTTGGTCATGAAGATTCTAAATGTAGGAGCAGGTTTCAGCAGACAAAGGAACAAGCCTCAAGCACCAAAACATGGAGAATAAAGGAACCACAAACAGAAAGATGTGGGATAGCATTTTATGCAGAGGGACAGGAAAATTTATGGTACATTGACAGTGGATGTTCGAAGCATATGACAGGTGATAAAGAAAAACTTGAATCATATTCTGCTCTAGAAAAAGGAAAGAAAGTTTCTTTTGGAAATGATACTCCTGCAACTATAAAAGGAAAAGGCACTGCTCAGTTAAAAGAAAAGGTCAAAGCTGGAAATGTTTTGTATGTTGATGGATTGAAACATAATATTCTAAGTGTCAGCCAGATGTGTGATCAAAGAACCGAGGTGATATTCATATCAAATGGATGTCTCGTTCGTGATCTTGATACAGGTAAAACAGTTATCAAAGGTAAAAGAACTCCAAATAATCTATACATATTTGAAGAAGGACAACAACAATGCTATCTGCGCAAGGATGATGAACACTGGTTGTGGCATCGGAGGTTGGGGCATCTAAGCTTTTCACAAATAAGGAAAGCATGCAAATATCATGCAGTTCGCGATCTTCTAGATATCAAAATTCCAGACAACACCATATGCAAATCATGTCAGTTTGGAAAGTAAACCAGAACTAACTTTCCAGAGAAGGAAGGATCAGCTAGCATGCCTCTTGAGCTAGTACATACAGATACATGTGGTCCATTCAGGAAAAGGACACCTCGAGGAGAAGAATACTTGATATTATTCATTGACGACCTCTCCAGGTTTGTTTGGTTAGGAATTATGAAGCACAAAGATGAAGCATTCGAAAAATTCAAATCCTTCAAAGCCTTGGTTGAAAATGAATCAGGACACAAAATTAAGTGCCACAGATCCGACAGAGGTGGGGAGTTTACCTCAAATGAATTTTTCGATTTCTGTGAATAACATGGGATAAAAAGAGAATTATCTACAGCTAGAACTACTCAGCAAAATGGAGTTGTGGAAAGAATGAACAGAACAGTCCAACAAATGGCTCGTGCTATGCTTGATGAGTCGGGAACTCCCGCAACTTTCTGGGGAGAAGCTGCACATGCTACGGTTGTTATTCTCAACAAAACAAATGTCCAGGTGAACAGCACTCAAACCCCTCATGAGCTCTGGTGTGGTGAGACTCCTTCGGTAAAGCACTTCAAAATCTTTGGGAGAAAATGTTATATTAAGAATACTGATGAGCAACTTGGAAAACTTGAACCTAGAGCAGATGAAGGCATTCTTCTTGGTTATTCTCCTCATAGCAAAGCATACAAGTGCTACAATAAAAGACTTGGCAGAATTGTTGACAGCATTGATGTAGTGGTTGATGAGAAGGGATACATTCCTAAGCAAGTACATCATGAAGACATCGAAGAAGATGAAGGCTACCCTGAAAGACAAAATGATGAAGAAGAAGAACCTCAAGAAGAACCAGAGGAGCAGACAGGAATAGAAGAGAAGACTCCATCTAGATATGTTCAGAAGAATCATCCAGAATCTCAGATTGTGGGGCAGAAAGAAGCAGGCGTACAAACAAGAAGAACAATTGCAGAAGCCTCAAGCTATTTGGCATTACTCTCTTCCACTGAACCACAAAATGTGAAAGAGGCATGCAAAGATGAATGTTGGGTCAAAGTAATGGATGAAGAACTTGAGCAGATCGAAAAGAATAACACTTGGGAGTTGGTTCCTAGACCAAAAGATAAAAATGTTATAGGGACAAAATGGGTCTTCAAAAATAAATTGAATGAAAATGGAGAAGTAATTAGAAACAAGGCCAGACTTGTTTGTAAAGGGTATGCGTAGCAAGAAGGAATAGATTTTGAAGAAACCTTTGCTCCTGTTGCAAGACTTGAGGCCATCCGAATGTTCCTTGCTCTCTCAAGCTTTCAAAACTTAAAAGTATTTCAAATGGACGTGAAATCAGCCTTTCTGAATGGAGACTTGGAAGAAGAAGTATACATTGAGCAGCCAGATGGGTTCATTCTTGGAAATGATCCAAATCTTGTATGGAGATTGAAAAAGGATCTCTATGGTCTCAAACAAGCTCCAAGGGCTTGGTACTATCATTTGGACAAATATCTTCATCAACAAGGTTTTTCAAAAGGATCAGCAGATAGCAATCTTTATATAAAAGTTGAAAATGACAAATTGCTAATACTTGTTGTGTATGTAGATGACATTATCTTTGGCAGCAATGAAGAAGCTATGAGTCAAAGCTTTGCCCTGGTGATGCAGAAAGAATTCGAAATGTCCTTGCTGGGAGAACTGACATATTTTCTTGGTTTGCAAATCCAACAAAAAGAAGGAGGGATCTTTTTGTCTCAAACCAAGTATCTCAAATAGATTTTGAAGAAATATGGCATGGAAGATGCAAAACCAGTATGTACACCCATGGTCACAGGATGTAGCCTCAGTGCAAATGATGAATCTGCAGCAGTGCATCAACCAACCTACAGATCTATGATTGGAAGTTTACTTTATCTGACAGGTACCCGACCGGACATCATGCATGAATTTGGAATAGTTGGAAGATTTCAGGCAAATCCGAAGGAGACTCATCTTGAGGCAGTGAAGAGAATTTTCAAATATCTTCAAGGGACTCAAAATTATGGCTTATGGTATCCTAGAGATACAGATCTCACACTTCATGCTTATACAGATGTAGATTGGGCCGGAATCATGGATGACAGGAAAAGCACAAGTGGTGGTGCGTTCTTTATGGGTTCCAGATTAGTATCTTGGTTCAGCAAGAAACAGAGTTCGATTGCCTTGTCTACAGCTGAAGCGGAATATGTTGCTGCTGCATCTTGTTGCACTCAACTCCTTTGGATGATGCAGACCTTGCAGGATTTTCAAATCACTTGTACACCACCTATCTCCATCTTATGTGATAACACAAGTGCAATCAGCATCTCAAAGAACCCAGTCATGCATTCAAAAACCAAGCACATACCAATCAAGTATCATTTTCGCGGAGAACAAGTGCTTGAATAGAAGGTCAAGTTGGAGTATGTTCCTTCTAAGGAACAAGTTGCTGATATACTCACCAAACCATTGCCCAGGGAGACTTTTGAATACCTCAGGCAAAAGCTGGGGGTTGTTGATGCATCATCTTATTGAATCTCTTTTGTTCATCTCAGGTATATGCGTACATGTGCTAGGTTGCAGTTTGATTGAAGATAAAATGGCACAGGTTCAGGGGGAGCATATAATGCATTGTTGGCATTATGGAGGATGTACAGGAGGAGATCATGGATGCTGGTCTAAATATAGTTGCAATATGTCTCTATCTCTTTCATGGTTCATGTTCTTAGGGGGAGCATCACCCTTTGCCCTTGATGTCAAAGGGGGAGAATGATTTTGAGGTTGCCATCAAGTCCAAAGGGGGAGATTGTTGGCATTAGGATTCTGGTATGGCTCTATGTTACAGATGTTGTACTTGATGGCAACACCCGTGGCAATGCTCTGATCAGGCTCTCAAAATGTTGAAAATTAAGAAGTACGCAGGAGAACAGTTCAGAAGATGCGTACACGCAGGTACACCGTGAAGGGACCGTGGCCAGACATGTAGGTCACCCATTCAGGAGGTGCGTACCCCCAGTTTCACTTACTTCAAGGTAGAGAAGCACGTTCACGTGGGGTTTCCTATGTTTGGCCCGTGGTATTTAGCCCGTCACTCTTGATTCTATGGTTTTAGCCCGTGGTATTGTTTTATATTATTATTATTATTGAGCCCCATGTTTTTGGACCCCTGGTATTGGTTATCTATGGTATTGATCCATGACTTTAGGAGGAGCTTGCCTATATAAAGCAAAGGAGATCACTTGGCTAAGTATCTTTTGAAAATTGAATATCTTGAGATCTGAAATATTGGGTTATTGTTTTAAAAGCTTGATCTATACGAAAGTAAAGTTGAAAGCGAATTTGTGAAGGGTGATCTCTCGAGCGCATGATCAGATCTGAGCATCTGACTAACTGTGGCACACTGGTGGACTTCCAATTCGGCCCTAATCAGAAGTACGCAGGTGATTAACGGTACAGGTGCGTGGGTACGCAGAGCAGAAACAGGAGAGCTGCATGGGTACGCAGAGCAGAAGAAGGGGCATTGCGTGGGTACGCAGAGCAGAAGAAGGAGAACTGCGAGGGTACGCAGCACGACAAAGGTTCAGGTGCGTACGCACAGTAAAAGTACGCGGCGCGATAGTATCTTTGAGTGTGTGGCTTCAGTAACAGTACGTGGCGCGATAGTGACTTTGGGTGCGTACCTACAGTAACAGTACGCAGCGCGATTGAAGAAGCAGTGCGTGGGTATGCGATGCATCAGAAGGCTCTCTGTGGGTATACGTAGGGAAGTAGAAGGTGAAGTGCGTAGCGACGCAGGCCAGAGAAAGAAAAACTGCGTATCTGTCTTAAGATCTTCTGTTGACTGAATTTTTCTGTTGATAAGGTGTTCTGGGTGTAGTTCTGTTATTGATGATCTGGTTGCTGCAGTTGACTATGTAATTTACATGTACTTGATGTTCATTTGATGCTTACGGATCTAGTTTGAAAATTTATGAAAAGTGGCCCTTGTAAGAAAATAAGTAGGGGGTTGTAGCTCCCTTCCAGGAAAGACTGGAAAACGAGAGAGAGTTGTAGCTCTCTGCAGGTTGCAGCCTGTGTACTGGTAAAGGACTGCACCAGTACAAAATCATTGTAAAAGGAGTTTCTAATTTGAAAGAAGATAGAGACATATTGCAGCAGGTGGTTTTCACCCACATTGGGTTTCCACCTTATATCTGGTGTTCTTTGGTGTGACTATCTGTTTTTCTTGTTCATGCTCATTATTTTATGGTACTGATATGCAAAAATAATTCAAATTATAAATAAGGAATATTTGTTAAAAGAACTGGATAATACTGATTCACCCCCCCTCTCAGTATTATTTCCAACACTAAATAGCTTGAAGCTTCTGAAATAGTTCTTCTTGTTTGTACACCTGCATCTTTTTGTCCCAAAATTTGAGTTTCTGGATGATTTTTCTGAATGTACCTAGATGGAGTCTTTTCTTCTACCCTTATCTGTTCTTCTAGTACCTCAGGGGTTTCTTCTTCATCATAAGTCTGATTTGATGTTGAAGGATAGTCTTCATCATCTTCGAAATCTTCGAATTTTACCTACCTAGGAATATTTCCTTATTCATCAATCACTACATCAATACTTTCAACAATTTTTCGAAGTCTTTTATTGTAACATTTATATCCTTTGCTGTGGGGAGAGTAGCAAAGGAGAATGCCTTCGTCTGCTCTAGGTTCAAACTTGCCAAGACTTTCATCAGTCCTTTTGATGTAACATTTGCTTCCAAAAATTTTGATGTATTTTGCCATAGGAGTCTTACCAGACCAAAGTTCATGAGGATTTTACCTAGACGTTTGTCTTGTTGAGAATAGTAACAGCAGCAAATGCAGCTTCACCCCAAAAGGTTGCAGGAGTTCTAGACTCATCAAGCATAGCATGAGCCATTTGTTGAACTGTTTTGTTCATCCTTTCAACTACTTCATTTTGTTGAGGAGTCCTTGCAGTAGAAAATTCCCTTCTTATTCCATGTTCTTCACAAAAATCGAAAAATTCATCCAAGCTAGATTCCCCTCCTTGATCAGACCTGAGGCATTTGATTTTGTGATCTGATTCATTTTCAGCAAAGACTTTGAATGCTTTGAACTTTTCAAAAGCTTTGTCTTTATGCTTCAGAAGTCCTATCCAACACATCCTTGAAAAGTCATCAATGAACAATATGAAGTATTCTTCTCCTCGAGGTGACCTCTTCCTAGATGGACCACATACATTAGTATGGACAAGTTCAAGTGGCCTACTAGTTGATCCTTCATTCTCAGGAAAATTAGTTCTGGTTTTCTTACCAAACTGACATGATTTTCATATTGTATTGTTTGGAATTCTGATGTCAGGGAGATCACAAACTGCCTGATATTTGCATGCTTTCCTTATCTGAGAGAAGCTTAGAAGCCCCAACCTTCTGTGCCATAGCCAATGTTCATCATTCTTTCTTACATAACATTGTTGTTGTCCTCACTTGAGTATGTATAAATTATTTGGATTTCTTATGCCTTTGATCACTATTTCTCCTGTATCAAGCTCATGAACAATACATCCATTTGATCGAAATATTACCTCATTTCCTTGATCACACATTTGAATGACACTCAATAGATTATGTTTTAAGCCATCAACATACATAACATTTCCAGCTTTGACTTTTTCTTTCAAAATAATAGAACCTTTACCTTTTATGAATGCAGGGGTGTCATTTCCAAATGAGACCTTCCTTTCCTTTTCAAAGGCACTATATGACTGAAGTTTTTCTTTATCACCTGTCATATGTTTTGAGCAACCACTATCGATGTACCATTGATTTTCCTGTCCTTCCACATATAAGGCTATAACACATCTTTGTGGTTGTGGTTCTTTCTTCCTCCATGTTTTTTTTACTAAATGAAGCTTGCTCCTTTTGAGTTGTTTGCCGAAACCTACTCCTGCATTCAGAATCTTCATGACTAAAGTTGTTACAAATAGAACATTCTATTTCATTTTCAAGAGCAGAAAAGTTATTGTAGGTTCTTTTCATGATTGCAGTCACACTCCTTTGATTTCGTGCTTCTCTGGTCATGATGGTCTTGTAGGCAACACATTGAGCTGCTTTGTGTCCAAAGTTATGACAAGAGAAACATTGGCCATTGAAGAAATTCCCACGATTATCAAACCTTTCATCTAGGTGATTGTAATTTCCATATCCATTCGTTCTTGAGGCAGATTGAGAATGATTTACCTGTGGCTGGTTGTAGCTTCAATTCATCCTTGAAGTAGATTGCCCTCGATTTACTTGGTGATCGTTGTTCATTCTTGAAGTAAATTGTCCCTGATTTACCTGGTGATATGCATTATGTTTTCGCTGTCGATTGTCAACCTATTCACTTCTCCTTGCTGCTTCAAGATAAATTTTGGAGGTATATGGATTCTTTGCTTGAGATGCTTCTTTAGTATACCCAAGACCTGTCTTGATTCGAGGAGAACACTGCACTTTGATAATCTCATCTAAAGTTTTAGATCCTTTAGCAAGCTAAGATTAAGAGCTTTTGTTTTCTCAATATCTTTTCTAAGTCCCACAATTTCACATTCTAACTTTTCATTGTGTTTTTCCCTTTCAACAAGTTGGAATGTCAGAGTATATATAATCATATTCTTTTCTTCTAAACAAATTTTAAGTTTAGAAATTTCTTCATAGTGACCATCGTCATCTATAGCATCCAAGAAATCATCATCTTCAAAAGCCATCAAAAGTCTATAATCATTACCTTGTTCATCTTCATCACTATTTGAGAATCCATCACTGTCTTCATGTGTATAATAGCTCTTCTTACTTACATTCTATTTTCTATTCCATCTAACTGGTTCCTTACCTTTGTCAAGCTTATCTTTATGAGGACACTTGACTACATAGTGACCAACTCTTCCACAAGCAAAGCATTTAAAAGATAGCTTACATCTGAATCTTCCAGAACCCCACTGAAGGTTCTTGACAAAGTTTGATTCTTCCTCTCCTTCTGACATATGTCCTAACTGATTGTATTCTCCTTTTCCTGAGGCTTTGAATGCAGATTCTCTCATGTCTAATGGTCCCCCTTTTCTCATTTCGAAAGCAATTAGGATTCCATGCAACTGTGACATGGTAATGCTTTGAAGATTCTGATTTTCTTCTATGGCCGAAACTTTTGATTCAAACTTAGAAGACAAAGATCTTAGAACCTTTTCAACCAAAGTAACTTCTTTTATCTCTTCACCCAAGTTTTTCATACAATTAACAATCTCATCTATACGTAAGAAATAATTAGCCACACTTTCATCATTGTGCATTCTGATATTTTCATATTGAATTCTGAGAGTTTGTAGTTTTGCACGTTTTACCTGATCATCTCCTTCATAGCTCAGAACGATCTTGTCCCATATTTCTTTTGTGGTTTTGAGCTGCATAACCTTGATGAATTTTGATTGAGATAAACTCCCTATTAGAGTATTGACAGCCTTTGCATTTGTTTCATACTGCTTCTTACCAGCCGTATTTGTAGTAGTTGCTGATGGAAATGTATATCCTTTTTCCACGATATCAAAATTTTTTGTACCAATCGATTGAAGATAGGTTGTGATTCTTACCTTCCAATAGACGAAGTTTCTTCCATCAAATATTGGTGGCCTGATAGAAGCCTCCTTTTCATAGTTTCTCATGATGATAGATCTTCCTTGAAGAGACCAAGCTTCTTTCGAAGGACCTGCTCTGATACCAATTGTTGGAAATAATACTGAGAGTGGGGGGGGGGGGGGTGTGAATCAATATTATTAGGTAAATTATCTTTCATTTCACAATCAGATTTGCATACGGTACTTTAGTTAGTAAAAACCACATATGTACAGAACTGCAGTTAAGGAAACTAACGTATAACTAGCAAACTTGTAATTTAAATTATTCTTAAGATGTTTTTCGTTAATCTCTACATCAAACCATATAAACAGTAAACTAGAATAGGCAGTCACACATAAGAACACAAGATATAAGGTGGAAACCCAATGTGGGCGAAAACCACCTACTGCAATTCGTCTCTACCTTCTTTTAATTAGAGACTTCTTTTTAGAATGATTCTGTACTGGTGCAGTCTTATACCAGTACGTAGGCTACTACCTACAGAAGGCTACAACCTTCTCTCATTCTCGAGCTTCTCCTGGAAGGGAGCTACAACCCCCTTAGCTCTTGTACTAGCTGAAGTACTAGTACATAGGTGCTAACCTACAAAAGGCTACAACCTTCTGTTTACTTTCAGGGACCACGTTTCATAAATTTTTAGACTGGATCCATGAATAACATCAATCAAACATCAAGTATATCTGCATCAACCAATCTCCTTTGCACTAAACAAAACTAAATCTAATAGTCACTTCTATGAATGTTGTACAGTAATAGTAACCAGACAACAATTTTGAACCCAGAACACTGCTGCAATAAACAGAAGTAGCTAAAACATATTTCAAGAGATGTACACTACTTCAATGTGTACAACCTGCATGCATACACTGCTTAATTAAGGCCAACCAGCGTATACTCTATTTTGAATGAGAGAACCAGCACATATACATGGCTTTGCTTCGTTGAACCTGCATATAGATCTATAAAAGATAATTTATCCTTTTCACTTATTCAGACATCAGTTATACCGACATTATCAGATTTATAGATCAAGTAATGCGCCAAAAATAACAGATCAAAATCACACAAAGATACTACTATTCAAGCCTGAAGATCTTGATCCATCCATGGTACTTATCCTTCTTCTTGCGCTTAGGTTCCTCCTTGATTCAGATCCAGCTATGCACCATAACCCAATGACCAGTATTCTAGATCTAGTTCTTCATAAGATATTCAATGCTTGAGTCAATGCTTTTGTCGAATGATCTCCTTCTACTTTTATAGTATTAGGCCTTACACAATACCAACGTCCAAAACCATAGAGAATCAATAGCTTGGCCTAGATACCTGGGTTCAACACTTTAGACGAGATACCATGGTCCAAAACCATAGGTCCAAATACCAAGGACTAAATACCATGGACCAAAAAAAAAATTTCCCACACGTACGTGCTTTTCTTTGCATGAAAGTGCATGCATACGTATACGTGCCTTTTGATCATTTAACCCGCGTGTATACATGCCTTGGTTAAGAGGAACATGTGTATATCTCTTTTTCCTTCATTCTGAGAGCCTGAACTATGATATGTCATTTGAGTGAGATTCCATCAAGGACAACGCCTATGTCATAGTGCCAAACCTATGTCATAATGACAACAATCTCCCCCTTTGGACTTGATGGTAATCCCAAGTCACTCAAAGTAATTCTCCCCCTTTGTCATCAAGTGCAAAGGGTTATGCTCCCCTTGTGTTCATGCTGAAATCTCTGCTGTGCTGTGCTGTCCATGCTCCCCCTGACTATAGGTTGGGCCTATAAGAATATGTTCTACAAGAAGATACATAACTTTTTACATCATAAATGACCTTCCTACCACCAAAGACTCATACATACATCCATCTCCCAACCAAGTGGGGATTGACTCATCCACCCAACCAAGTGGAGATACACCAAAAGCTTCCACAAGATAAAACAAGAACATCAAATTATCCATCCCAGGCATAGTGGGGAAACCAAAGTAGGTCGTTACATGACCTTGATAAGAAAAGAAATACATGACATAGAGACAAAATATCTACAACAAGGCTATGATAGTTATCGATAACTATCATCGTCAACATTTGTCAATCATCATTCTAACCATCAACCATGTTCTCCTTCTGCACCTGTTCCACTTGAAACAAAAAAAAAACACTGTGAAGTTGAACCAAGATCTTCTAGGATAATGCCAACAATACATTATTAGAAGAATATATATGCTCCCCTTGAACCTATGCTAGATGGTCTCTGTCAAACCCATATCAAACTCTTTTCATCCTGAGCCTGGCCCACTGTTTGTCTTCAAGCCAACATATACGCGACTGTATCCACATAAACCGACATATGTACGTGGATTATCCTCATTAAACTCACGTACAACCACTTTTCTCTGAAACAGACAAGTTTCAATAGCAGGATGATGCATCACCTACTTCCAGCTTCTGTTTGAGGTATTCAAATGTCTCCCTGGGTAGTGGTTTGGTGAGTATATCAACAACCTCTTCCTTGGAGGGAACATACTCCAATTTGACCTTTTGTTCAGGCACTTGTTCTCGGAGAAAATGATATTTGATAGGTATGTTCTTGGTATTTGAATGCATGACTGGATTTTTTGAAATGCTGATTGCACTTGTATTATCACATAAAATAGAGATAGGTGGAGTACAAGTGATTTCAAAATCTTGCAAAATTTGCGTCATCCAAAGGAGTTGTGTGCAGCAAGATGTAGCAGCCACATATTTTTCTTTAGCTGTAGATAAAACAATTGAACTTTGCTTCTTGCTGAACCAATATACTAATCTGGAACCCATAAAGAATGCACCACCACTAGTGCTTTTTCTGTCATCCATGCTTCTTGCCCAATATGCATTTGTGTATGGATGAAGTGTGATATCTGCATCTCTAGGATACCATAAGCCATAGTTTTGTGTCCCTTGAAGATATTTGAAAATTCTTTTAACCACCTGAAGGTGTGCTTCTTCCTGATTTTCCTAGAATCTTCCAACTATTCCCACTGCATGCATGATGTCTGGTTGGGTACCTGTCAGATAGAGAAGACTACTAATCATGGCTCTATAGGTTGGTTGATGTACTACTGCTGAATTATCATTGGCGCTAAGGCTGCATCCTTTTACCATAGGGGTACATACTGGTTTCGAATCTTCCATGCCATATTTCTTCAAGATGTCTTTGAGGTACTTGGTTTGTGACAAAAAGATACGGTCTTTATTTTTCTAGACTTGTAAGCCAAGAAAATATGTCAGCTCACCAAGCAAGGACATTTCAAATTATTTCTACATCACCAAAGAAAATTTTTGACTCATGGGTTCTTCATTGCTACCAAAGATGATATCATCAACATACACAACAAGTATTAGCAATTTATCATTATCAATTTTTACATATAGATTTCTATCGGTTGATCCTTTTAAAAAACCTTTTTGATGGAGGTATTTGTCCAGACGATAATGCCAAGCCCTTGGAGCCTGTTTAAGACCATAGAGTGCCTTTTTAAGTCTATACAAGTTTTGGATCATTTCCAAGGATGAATCCATCTGGTTTCTCAATATACACTTCTTCTTATAAGTCTCCATTTAAAAAGGCATATTTCACATCCATTTGAAATACTTTGAACTTCTGAAAGCTAGAAAGAGCAAGGAACATTCTTATGGCTTCAAGTCTAGCAACCGGTGCAAAAGTTTCATCAAAGTCTATACCTTCTTGTTGAGCATACCATTTACAAACAATTCTGGCCTTGTTTCTAATAACATCTCCATTTTCATTCAACTTATTTTTGAATATCCATTTTGTCCCTATGACATTCTTATCATTTGGTCTAGGAACCAACTCCCAAGTGTTATTCTTTTCAATATTCTCAAGTTAGTCATTCATGGCCTTGACCTATCATTCATCTTTGCATGCTTCACTTACATTTCGTGGTTCAGTGGAGGAGAGAAATGCTAAATAGCTTGAAGCTTCTGAAATAGTTCTTCTTGTTTGTACACCTACCTCTTTTTGTCCCAAAATTTGAGTTTTTGGATGATTCTTCTGAACGTACCTAGATGGAGTCTTTTCTTCTACCCTTACCTATTCTTCTGGTGCCTCAGGGGATTCTTCTTCATCATAAGTCTGATTTGATGTTGAAGGATAGTCTTCGTCATCTTCGAAATCTTTGGATTTTACCGGCCTAGGAATATTTCCTTCTTCATCAATCACTACATCAATACTTTCAACAAATTTTCCAAGTCTTTTATTGTAACACTTATATCCCTTGTTGTGGGGAGAGTAACCAAGGAGAATGCCTTCATCTGCTCTAGGTTCAAACTTGCCAAGATTTTCATCAGTCCTTTTGATGTAACATTTGCTTCCAAAATTTTTGAAGTATTTTACCGTAGGAGTCTTACCATACCAAAGTTCATGAGGAGTTTGAGTGTTGTTTACCCAAGCATTTGTCTTGTTGAGAATAGTAACAGCAACAAATGCAGCCTCACCCAAAAAGGTTGCGGGAGTTCCAGACTCATCAAGCATAGCACGAGCCATTTGTTGAACCGTTCTGTTCATCCTTTCCACTACTCCATTTTGCTGAGGAGTCGTTACAGTAGAAAATTCCCTTCTTATTCCATGTTCTTCACAAAAATCGAAAAATTCATGCAAGGTAAATTCCCCTCCTCGATCAGACCTGAGGTATTTGATTCTGCGATCTGATTCATTTTCAACCAAGGCTTTGAATGCTTTGAAATTTTCAAAAGCTTCATCTTTATGCTTCAGAAGTACTATCCAACATATCCTTGAAAAGTCGTAAATGAACAATATGAATTATTCTTCTCCTTGAGGTGACCTCTTCCTAGATGGACCAAATACATCAGTATGGACAAGTTCAAGTGGCCTACTAGCTAATCCTTCCTTCTCATGGAAATTAGTTTTGGTTTGCTTACCAAACTGACATGATTTGCATATTTTATTGTCTGGAATTCTGATGTCAGGTAGATCAGGAACCGCTTGATATTTTCATGCTTTCCTTATCTAAGAGAAGCTTAGATGCCCTAATCTTCTATGCCATAGCCAGTGTTCATAATTCTTTCTTAGATATCATTGTTGTTGTCCTCCCTTGAGTATGTATAAATTATTTGGAGTTCTTATGCCTTTGATCACTGTTTCTCCTATATCAAGCTCACGAACAATACATCCATTTGATCGAAATATTACCTCATTTCCTTGATCACACATTTGACTGACACTCAATAGATTATGTTTTAAGCCATAAACATACATAAAATTTCAAGCTTTGACTTTTTCTTTCAAAATAACAGAACCTTTACCTTTTATGAATGCAGGGGTGTCATTTCCAAATGGGACCTTCCTTTCCTTTTCAAAGGCACTGTATGACTAAATGTTTTCATTATCACCTGTCATATGTTTTGAGCAACCATTGTCGATGTACCATTGATTTTCCTATCCTTCCACATATAAGGCTATACCACATCTTTCTGGTTATGGTTCTTTCTTCCTCCATGTTTTTGGACTCAGTGAAGCTTGCTCCTTCTGAGTTGTTTGCCGAAACGTACTCCTACATTCAGAATCTTCATGATTGAAGTTGTTACAAATAGAACATTATATTTCATTTTCAAGAGTAGAAAAGTTATTGTAGGTTCTTTTCATGATTCCAGTGACACTCGTTTGATTTTGTGCTTCTCTAGTCATTATGGTCTTGTAGGCAACACATTGAGCTACTTTGTGTCCAAAGTTATGACAAGAGAAACATTGGCCATTGAAGAAATTCCTGTGATTATGAAACCTTCCATCCAGGTGATTGTAATTTCCATAGCCATTTGTTCTTGAGGCAAATTGAGAATGATTTACCTGCGGTTGGTTGTAGCTTTTTTTCATCCTTGAATTAGATTGCCCTTGATTTACTTGGTGATCTCTGTTCATTCTTGAAGTAAATTGTCCCTGATTTACTTGGTGATTTGCAATGTGCTTTTGTTGTCGATTGTCAACCTGTTCACTTCTCCCTGCTGCTTCAAGGTAACTTTTGGAGGTAGATGGCTTTTATGCTTGAGATGCTTCTTTAGTATACCCAAGGCCTGTCTTGATTAGAAGAGAACACTACACTTTAATAATCTCATCTAAAGTTTCAGATCCTTTAGCAAATCTAAGATTAAGAGCTTTTATTTTCTTAATATCTTTTCTAAGTCCCACGATTTCACATTATAACTTTTCATTGTGTATTTCCCTTTCAGCAAGTTGCAATGTCAGAGTATCTATAATCATATTCTTTTCTTCTAAACAAATTTTAAGTTTAGAAATTTCTTCATAAAGACCTTCTTCATCTATAGCATCGAAGAAATCATCATCTTCAAAAGCCATCAAAAGTCTATAATCATTACCTTGTTCATCTTCATCACTATTTGAAAATCCATCACTGTCTTCATGTGTATAATAGCTCTTCTTACCTACATTCTATTTTCTGTTCCATCTAACTAGTTCCTTACCTTTGTCAAGCTTATTTTTATGACGTCACTTGGCTGCATAGTGATCGACTCTTCCACAAGCAAAGCATTTAAAAGGTAGCTGACCTCTAGATATTCGAGAAGCCCGTTGAAGGTTTTCACAAAGTTTGATTCTTCCTCTCCTTCTGACATATGTATTGACTCATTGTGTCCTCCTTTTCCTGAGGCTTTGAATGTAGATTCTCTCATGTCTGATGGTCCCCCTTTTCTCATTTTGAAAGCAATTAGGATTCCGTGCAACTGTGACATGGTAATGCTTTGAAGATTCTAATTTTCTTCTATGGCCGAAACTTTTGATTCAAACTTAGAAGACAAAGATCTTAGAACCTTTTCAACCAAAGTAACTTCTTTTATCTCTTCACCCAAGTTTTTCATACAATTAACAATCTCATCTATACGTAAGAAATAATTAGCCACACTTTCATCATTGTGCATTATGATATTTTCATATTGAATTTTGAGAGTTTGTAGTTTTGCATGCTTTACCTGATCATCTCCTTCATAGCTCAGAACTATCTTTTCCCATATTTCTTTTGCAGTTTTGAGCTGCATAACCTTGATGAATTCTGATTGAGATAAACTCCCTAATAGAGTATTGACAACCTTTTCATTTGTTTCATACTGCTTCTTTCCAGTGGTATCTGTAGGAGTTGTTGATGGAAATGTATATCCTGTTTCCACAATATCCCAAACTTTTATACCAAGAGATTGAAGATAGGTTGTGATTCTTACCTTCCAACAGATGAAGTTGCTTCCATCAAAGATTGGTGGCCTGATAGATGCCTTCTTTTCGTAGTTGCTCATGATGATAGATCTTCCTTCAAGCGATCAAGCTTCTTCTGAAGGACCTGCTCTGATACCAATTGTTGGAAATAATACTTTGGGGGGGGGGGGGGGGGGGGTGAATCAGTATTATCAGGTCAATTATTTTTCATTTCACAATTAGATTTGCATACGCTACTTCAGTTAGTAAAAACCATCTATGTATGCAACTGCAGTTAAGGAAACTAGCGTATAACTAGCAGACTTGTAATTTAAATTATTCTTTAAATGTTGTTCATTAATCTGTGCATGAAACCATATAAACAGTAAACCAGAACAGGCAGTCACACTTAAGAACACAAGATATAAGGTGGAAAGCCAATGTCGGTGAAAACCACCTGTTGCAATTCATCTCTATCTTCTTTTCATTAGAAACTTCATTTTACAATGGTTTTGTACTAGTGCAGTCTTATACCAGTACGTAGGTTGCTACCTGCAGAAGGCTACAACCTTCTCTCGTTCTCTAGCTTCTCCTGGAAGGGAGCCACAACCCCTTAGCTCTTGTACTAGCCGAGGTACTAGTACATAGGTGCTCAACTACAGAAGGCTACAACCTACTCTTTTCTTTCAGGGACCACGTTTCATAAATTTTCAAACTGGATCCATGAATAACATCAAGTATATCTGCATCAACCAATCTCCTCTCTGAATCAAATAGTCACTTCTCTGAATGTTGTACAGTAACACTAACCAGACACCAATTCTAAACCTAGAACACTATAGCAATAAACAGAAGTAGCTAAAACATATTTCAAGAGACGTACGCTACTTCAATGTGTACAAGTTGCATGCATACGTTGCTGAATTAAGGCCAACCAGCGTATATGTTATTTTGAATGACAGAACCAGCGTGTATACATGCCTTTGCTTCACTGAACCTGCATACAGATCTATAAATGATAATTTATCCTTTTCACTTATTCAGACATCAGTTATACCCAAATTATTAGATTTATAGATCAAGTCATGCGCCAAAAATAACAGATCAAAATCACACAAAGATACTACTATTCAAGCCTTAAGATCTTGATCCATCCATAGTACTTATCCTTCTTCTTCCGCTCACGTTCCTCCTTGATTTAGATCCAACTATGCACCATAACCCAATGACCAATATTCCAGATCTAGTTCTTCATAAGATATTCAATTCTTGAGTCAATGCTTTTGCCAAATGATCTCCTTCTCTTTTTATAGTCTTAGGCCTTACACAATACCAAGGTCCAAAACCATAAAGAATCAATACCTTGGACCAGATACCTGGGTTCAACACTTTAGACGAGATACCATGGTCCAAAACCATAGGTCCAAATACCAAGGACTAAATACCATGGAACAAAAATAAGTTTTCCCACACGTACGCACTTTTCTTTGCATGAAAGTGCATGCATACGTATACATGCCTTTTGATCATTTAACCCACGTGTATACGTGCCTTGGTTAAGAGGAACCCACGTATATCTCCTTTTCCTTCATTCTGAGAGCCTGAACTATGATATGTCATTTGAGTGAGTTGCCATCAAGGACAACACCTATGTCATAGCACCAAACCTGTGTCATAACGGCAACACTCTCATCATGTTGCATCTTATTGCCAACTGCTGCACTGCAAATCAGTTACTAAGAATTAAGTAATTGATCTCCCAACTGACCTCCCTGTTCGGCTAGAAACACCCTCTGATGCTGAAGCTCCCTTTTTTGCTCCATCTGCATCTGTCTCTACCCACATAGCGAGTCTAGCTACTCCTTGTCAGGGCTCCATAGCAAGTTTTAATCAAAGAGGCTGGATACCTCATGGATCCTACCGCTATCTCAGCCTTCTTGGGACTATCACTTCGCATCGCCCCACCTCCCACCTAGAGGTATGGCTGCATGTGATTCCTCTACTGACTTGGCTCGAAATTCCCCCCTACTAGAGGTCTCTACATGAGTGGATGCCTCCACTTGGTCTCCTCTCGGCTTCTCTAATTGTGGCTACTCCACAATTGTTTGAGAGTTCTTCTAGCGTTGCATGTTGAGAGGTAATGTACTCTCCCTCTCAACCACCAAGTCTCTAACATTTGCCTTGCTCCTTAAGGCTTTGCATGCATATTGAACCCCAAGAGCATACAGCTTCTTGACTCGTGAATCGATCTACTTCACCTATCCCATGGTGATGTGTCTAAGGAAAACGTTTCCCTTACTGAAGACTACATCATAGCCTTTGTCTTCCAACATCGCGGCTGATACCAAGTTTTTCCTCAGTCTAGGCACATACTTTACATCGGTCGAGGTAATAAGAGCTCCATGCTTCCTCTAAAAAGCAACCATTCCCACTCCTGAAACACTATACATTTCATCATTACCCATCTCTATGAGTATCTTGAGGTCTTTCTCCTCAAAGGTACTGAACAAACTCTTATCATTGGTCATGTGGAATGAGGCTCCACTGTCAAGAAACCAACCACAACCCATCATCAATGAAACCATGCATGTGATGAAGGTGACATCCAATTCAAACTGAGAGGCTAGGGCCTCACCTTTATATCCTTTCGAGAATCCCTACTTGGATTTCATCAATGGAAAATTAGTAGCATAATGGCCCACCTCATGACAATTAAAGCATCTCACTTTAGATTTGTCAATCTTCTTCCCACCATCGGAAGAACTCGATTTGGAATTGGAAACCTTCCCTTTCCCTTTCCACGCCTTACTTGCTAAAGATATATTTCCTTCATCATCATGCTTTGATGAAGAACCATCTCTGGTGCTTCTCCTGATCTCCTCCTGCATCAGATCCAACCATAGTCATTCCCAATCTGGAAGTTTTTCTCTTCCATTCATTGAGCCTTGGTAGCAATTCCAGCTCTTTGGAAGACCAAGGAGAGCAAGACTCACCATATCATCATTCGTTGTCGTGATTCCTACACTTCCAAGCTCATCTCTAAAGGTGGTAATCTTGTTCAGATATGTAGAGATCGTGTCACCCTTTTCACACTTGATTTTCCGAAGCTTGTCCTTCAGCGCTAGCTTCCTCTGGTCACTATTGTTCTGATATACATCTTAAAATGTCTTCCACATTGAATATGGAGTCTCCTTCCCATGGAGACTTGAGACAATATTGTCTTGAACTCCCTCCAGAAGAATCCTCCTCGCTCTCGCCACACATTTCTTCCATTCTGCCAATTATTGGGCATTAGCTGTTGCTGGCTTGGGGACTTCTTGATCAATGAAGTCCTTCAAGCCATTGTCCTCTAATACTGCTTCCATGATATGTAATTCAAGCTGCCATCCAGGGCATACTCGAGTCTCAAGCCATTGAATGCCATTGGTGAACTTTGAGATGTGATAAGAAATCGATTTTGTACCTACAATCAAGAACTTTAAATTTATCCCTTATTTGTATATTGTTCTCCACTTTGATCACCTTAGCTCTGATACCATGTAGAAATTATCACCGTAGATTAAACTGATTATGCAATGTACAAAAGAAAAATACTTAATCTACTTCTGAAATAAAACTTGTGAAAGCTTAATAGATTTTGAGCAAGGTCAATTAGAACACATATAATAGAGAAGAAGAATTAATCACACATGAAACACAGAAGAATACTCTGGGGAAAGCCTCAACTAAAAACCCTACTATCTATATTATCATACAAGTGGAAATATCTCAGGATTACACAAAGCATCAGCTCTCAAGCTATCTAGCTCTCAGTACAATCCCTCACTACTGCTCATAGACAGAATAGACAACAAATATGCCTTCCTTCAATCCTCCAAGCCTCCTATTTCCTTGCGCAGTTTCTCTTGGGTCCTCCAGCTTTAACCTATGATTATTCTCACATCACACACTGCTCTAACCTCTATAGAAACTATGCAATCTTCAAGGAATTAATTCCTTCTGCATGCAAGAGATATTCACATGGGAATATTCTAGCAACTGATAGTACACTGTCCCTACCTTTAATCTCAACTGGTTCTTTGTCTGAATTGACATGCATGAGTTATTTATTAGAGAATATTCAGTTATCTAGAGAACACTAGTTTCATGCATGCATGCATTAACTGACTAAACTCACAATTAGTTCCACAAACTTTTTGGAACTAATTTAATTGGACTTAACTTAGTTAACTGAGCTAACTAATTACAACTCAAATACAACTCATCTTTATCTCTGTAATTAAGGGATAACTTCCTCAATCAAAGGGCTTATTGCTGCATGTCTTCACAAAGACTTCATGTTTGAATTTCACCAACTAATTAACTCAAGATGAATTAATTAATTATTTTTCAAACACCTAGTGAGACTAAATTCGAATTTTAACAAGGAAAAATAAAAATTGGAATATATCCCGAAATGATATTTATAGCAATGCTATTTTTAGCATTTCTTGTTGCTATTTTCAACACTCCCTCTCAAGAAGGAATGAATTCAACTCAATCCCGATCCTGAACCTCTGGAATTTTCTGCATGCAACACTTCTCTCAAGTGTTGTTGCTCCAGCAACTCTAGAAACAAAAAAAATATCCAACCTGAATCAGAATGATGACTTTGTCATCAAAGTCTCTTACTGCTATTGCCTCTGTCGACTGAAAAACTTTGCACCTCTGTGCTCTTTAGTATCCGACTACTCTAGCCTCTGTCACTTTGATCTCTGACTTCATCAATCACACTTATTCCTCTTGCTGCATCCGTGCTGCTGCTGGTCCTTTCTCCCAGCACTGCATCCACACTGCACCTCCTCTCATCATGTTGCATCGTGCTGCCCATTGTTGCACTGTAACTCAGTTACTGAGAAGTAAGTAACTAGTCTCCCAACTGACCTCCTTGTTGGACTAGAAACACCCTCTGATGTTAAATCTCCCTTTGTCGCTCCATCCACATCTGTCTCTACCCACTTAGCCATTCCTGCTACTCCTTGTCGGGGCTCCCATAGCAAGGTTTAATCAAAGAGGCTGGGTACCTCAAGGATCCTACCCCTATCTCAGCCTTTTTGGGGCTATCACTTCACATCACCCCACATCCCACCTAGAGGTATGGCTGCATGTGATCCCTCTGCTGGCTTGGCTCAAAATTTCCCCCTACTGGAGGTCTCTGCATGAGTGGATGCCTCTACTCGGTCTCCTCTCGGCTTCTCTAATTGTGACTGCTCCACAATTTTCTGAGAGTTCTTCTGGCGCTACAGTTGACAGGTAATGTACTCTCCCTCTCAACCACCAAGTCTCCAACATTTTCCTTGCTCCTCAAGGCTTTGCATACATCTTGAACCTCAAGAGCATACAAGTTCTTAACTCATGAACTAATTTGTTTCACCTGTCCCGTGGTGATGTGTCTAAGGAAAACTTTTCCCTTACTAAAGACTCCATCATACCCTTTTTCTTCCAACATCACAACTGATACCAAGTTTTTCCTCAGTCTAGGCACATACTTTACATCTATCAAGGTAATAAGAGCTCCATGCTTCCTCTGAAAAGCAATCGTGCACACTCCAGAAACACTATACTTTTCGTCATTACCCAGCTCTAAGAGTATCTTGAGGTCTTTCTCCTCAAAGGTACTAAACAAACTCTTATCGGTGGTCATGTGGAATGAGGCTCCACTGTCAAGAAACCAACCACAACCCATCATCGATGAAACCATCCATGCGATGAGGGTGAAATCCAATTCGAACTGAGAGGCTAGGGCCTCACCTTCATATCCCTCCGAGGATCCCTTCTTGGATTTATTCAATGAACAATTAGTAGCATAATGGCCCACCTCATGGGAATTAAAGCATCTCACTTTAGATTTGTCAATCTTCTTCCCACCATGGGAAGAACTCGATTTGGAATGGGAAACCTTCCCTTTCCCTTTCCATGCCTTACTTGCTAAGGCTAGCTTTTCTTCATCATCATGATTTGATGAAGAACCATCTCTGGTGCTTCTTCTGATCTCCTCCTACATCAAATACGACCACAGTCGTTCCCAATCTGGCAATTTCTCTCTTCCATTCACTCAATCCTGGTAGCTATGCCAGCTCTTAGGAAGACCGAGGAGAGAAAGACTCACCATATCATCATCAATTGTCGTGATTCCTACACTTCAAAGCTCATCTCTACAGATCGTGTCACGCTTTTCACACTTGATTTTTCGAAGCTTGTCCTTCAGTGCCAGCTTCCTCTAGTAATTGTTGTTCTGATATACATCCTTCAATGTCTTCTACATTGAATACAGAGTCTCCTTCCCATGGAGACTTGAGACAATATGGTCTCAAACTCCCTCCAGAAGAATCCTCCTCTCTCTTGCCACACATTTCTTCTGTTCCACTAATTCTTGGGCATTAGCTGCTGCTGGCTTGGGGACTTCTTGATCAATGAATTTCTTCAAAACATTTTTGTCTAATATTTCTTCCATGCGAGTCTTCAATGCTATGTAATTCAATTTCCATTTAGGGCATACTCGAGTCTCAAGCCATTGAACACCATTGGTGAACTTTAAGATGTGATAAGAAATTGATTTTGTACCTACAATCAAGCACTTAAAACTTCTCCCTTATTTGTATATTGTTCTCTTCTTTGATCACCTTAGCTCTGATACCATGTAGAAATTCTCACTGTAGATTAAACTAATTTTGTAATGTACTAAAGAAAAATACTTAATCTACTTCTACAATCAAACTTGCGGAAGCTTAATCGACTTTGAGCAAGATCAATTATAACACATATAATAGAGAAGAAGAATCAATCACACATGAAACATAGAAGAATACTCTGCGGAAAGCCTTAGCTAAAAACCTCGCTATCTGTATTATCATACAAGTGGAAATATATTAGGATTACACAAAGCTTTAGCTCTCAAGCTATCTAGCTCTCAGTACAATCCCTCACTACCGCTCATAGACAAAATAGACAACACATATGCCTTCCTTCAGTCCTCCAAGCCTGCTATTTCCTTATGCATTTTCTCCTTGGTCCTCCAGCTCTAAGCTTTGATGATTCTCACCTCACACACTGCTCTGACCTCTGTAGAAACTGCACAATCCTCAAGGAATGAATTCCTTCTGCATGCAAGAGATATTCACATGGGAATATTCTAGCAACTGATAGTACATTGTCCCTGCCTTTAATCTCAACTGGGTCTTTGTCTGAACTGACATGCATGAGTTATTTATGAGAGAATATTCAGTTATCTAGAGAACACTAGTTGCATGCATGCATGCATTAACTGACTGAACTCACAATTAGTTCCAAAAACTGTTTGGAACTAATTTAACTGGACTTAACTTAGTTAATTGAGCTAACTAAATTTTCTATACATCCACCTCTGGTACCATGTAGAAATTCTTACTATAGATTAAACTGATTATGCAATGTTCTAAATAAAAATACTTAATCTACTTCTACAACCAAACTTGCGGAAGATTAATTGATTTTGAGCAAGATCAATTAGAACACATATAACAGAGAAGAAGAATCAATCACACATGAAACATAGAAGAATACTCTGGGGAAAGCCTCAGCTAAAAACCCCACTATCTGGGTCCTTCAGCTATAACCTATGATGATTCTCTCCTCACACACTACTCTGACCTCTATAGAAGCTATGCAATCCTCAAGGAATGAATTCCTTCTGCATGCAAGAGATATTCACATGGGAATATTCTAGCAACTGATAGTACATTGTCCCTACCTTTAATCTCAACTGATTCTTTGTCTGAACTGACATGCATGAGTTATTTATGAGAGAATATTCAGTTATCTGGAGAACACTAGTTGCATGCATGCATCCATTAACTGACTGAACTCACAATTAGTTCCACAAACTATTAGGAACTAATTTAACTAGATTTAACTCAGTTAATTGAGCTAACTAATTACAACTCAAATACAAATCATCCTTTTCTCCTTAGTTAAGGGATAACTTCCTCAATCAAAGGGATAATTTTTGCATGTCTTCACAAAGACTTCATGTTTGAATCTCACCAACTAATTAACTCAAGATGAATTAATTAATTATTTTTCAAATAGCTAGTGAGACAAAATTCGAATTTTAATTCTAAATTTTGATTCAAGGACAAATCAAAATTGGAATATATCCTGAAATGTTATTTATAGAAATGTTATTTTTAGCATTTCTTGTTGCTATTTTCAATAGCATGGTGGTCAATAAGGTTGGTTAACTTGCGAGAGAAAAGGTAACTCCCAATAGTGGTGATAAGGGGATTAGGAGCCCCACTATCACAACCCATAAACCCTTAACCCATAACCACTAAATTTCCTATCCCCTTAACCCCCAAGCCACAATCCCTTAATCTGTACATTCATAACGCATAACCCATTAACCCCTTGACCCATTAAACCTTAAGCCACTAACCCCAAACCTAAAATCCATGAGTCCCCTAAGCCCTAACCCCATATCCTCTTAACCTGTGACCCTTAACCCCTAACCCCTAACCCTCACTAGTACATATGGGAGGAAAATCCAACATTGTACTTTGATAGCTCGGTCATACTATCATATTTTACTTGCAAATATTTTTTGTATTTTTTTAAAGCCCTGATATTTGTTGAATATACGAAAAATACAATTATCTTCATATATCCAAAGATATGTTAGTCAAATATCCGACAATAATTTTGTTTGTCAGATATATGATAACAATTGAAAGTTCGTTAGATATATGATATTTGACCAGGTCAATTATCTATCTATTAGAATATCGATGTTTGACAAAGTCAATGTTTATCCAATTGGAAAACGTCTTTGTGGTCAACAACCATCGAAAGTCCAATGAAATGGCTATTTTTTCATCATATATAAAAGAATTTTATTTTGTTTTGTTATCATTCTATATTTTTGAGGTTGATGGAGTAAATATATTGGACAACATCAAACCAGTTTTGAATCTAGGATCTAGCCCTGCCAGCTTCAGAGAGGGATCTTGTTGGCTTAGTGGGGCCTGACCCAGGTTCAGAAGTGATTTAGCCAAGTAAATCCAGGTACTACTAGCCCTTTCAGAAACATTCCATGGAGCGTGGACTGAGGTCGCACCTGAAGTAGTATGGGAGGGTGCTAGAACTAGGTTTCTGCACCTTGGGGATGTCTGATATGAGGTGATTGGAATGGGGTCCAACCTTCGCACTTACTGCACTACGCACACCTGTGGGTACCCCGCACCTTGTGATATTGTCTCCACGCAGTTCGAGCCATAGTGTGACCCATGCTATTTACCCGTCTTCCTTAATTAGTCTCTGTTAGATGATTACCTAAATTAAATTTACATATAAGCATCCATACGAGTATTTATCAAGTGCGCGAAGTAAATAAACAGAGTAAAAGCAATGAATAACATCAACATAAAGATTCCAAAACGATGCACAGAATAAACTTCTCTTTATTATTTCTCAAATCCAAGTACAAACCTGACTCCACCCTATGCACTCAGCTGCAGGGGTTTGTGCACTCAGCTACGGACTCTACTAGGCCTCTACGCACTCAGTTGCAGAGCCTCTTCATAACCGTACGACCCAGTACACTTCATATTCCACTCTACGCTCTAACCATGCCTTCGCATTTCTTTTTTTTCTTCTAAAATTGTCCTTACACTTAGAGCCTCACTCTATTTATACAATCCCGTGGTCCATGGACCATGGGTAGGCCAACCCATCTTTACATGAAATTACAATTCTTAGGGTGGACAAACCTATGACTCATCCTAGACTTTCGTGCTCCACGCCCACACTTCACGGAGTCTTACAATACAATTTACCAAAACTCGAGCTTTAAGCCCCAAAACCTACTATGGGGGATCCCATGCCCAACAAGCCCCCAACATAATCATCATGACTCATCCTGAGTCACTCTATTGGTGCGGCGATCTTAGCATGAAGCCCCTCCAACTATGCCTATGCTGCGCGAAGGTCCACAGTGCACTATTTTGCTGTCTGCTGGATCTGCTCTACTCTTTGTGCCGAATGCTCAGTGTCAGGGGCAGATCCATATCTTAAGGCATGCATCACCTCCATGTGTGCGAGCTTTCATTCAATATCGGCCATGATTCGGAAGACCTCATCAATCCAAGACTAGACCTGTGCTTTAAGTACTACCTCTTTTTGTCACGCGACATCCACCTGTTCCTTCAACGCCTTCACTTGTTGTAGCTTCGCCAACCACTGGGTTAGGACAACTATCTGTGCCATTCCACACACACTGTCATACTACACTTGAAGCTCCCATGCTTTTGTTTCCAGGCGCTGTATGGTGGGGTCCTCCTGTAAGGAAGTGAGGACTGCGAGGGATTCTTCCAACATCATAGTACAGTCCTGCACTGCCTATCCCATTTCCTCCCTCCCCTTTTGGATAGCACCAGCATGTTGTCCCCTAACTTCCCAAGGCATGGATGACTGTGCCTTTAATTGTAGTTCGACAATCTAAAGGTTGAGGTCCAGTTTTCTTCTAGTTTCTTCCTCCTTTGCCTCATGGAATCCACTAGCCAATCTATGAATTTGCACTCCAACTGGTTGGTTTGTCAGAATTTCTATCTCTGGAGTGCGGAGGCATGCTTTCTCTACTATCTGATCCAACTACTGATTCTACGAGAGTGCTTCATCGCGTTGTAGACTAAGCTTCTTAATGTTTATTTGTTGTTCGCTGAGTATTTGTATCGCGCATCATTCCCTAGCGTGGAGTTCTGTTGTCGCTCCTTCTTGTAGCTAGTATAGTATATCCCACGGAAAGGAAGAACACCATGGCTCTATCCTTCATGTTGTCCACTGTCAGTGCTTCGTCTCGCAGTGCGATAGTGTTAGTCATTTTAGCTCGTGGCAACTGCTCTATTGTCGATGTAGCTGCGGCACCGTATGTGGCTATCGTTCCTTCTTGTGGGGGTCGCACCTGAAGCTCCTGCAGTTGTGCCCTGAGGGCCCCCAAGACATTTTTTTTCTCCATCATCACTTCCTGGAGTGCTTCCCTGGTGACCTCATGAACTGTGTCACCGATGTTGTATAGGTCACCCTCTATCAGTGTAATGGGTTCACAATCCAGTTTGGAAGCCTTGGTCTTCTTCTGTGGGCCTGTTCATTTTGTACTGCGTGGCCATTTTAGTTGTGTAGATGCCGTGATTGGGTCCATACCTTCCACCATGTCCTCTGTCCCCTATCCTGTGGTCAGGTCCGGGCCTCCTTCCTCCTGCATTGTGGTGGCCCCTATTGCTGGTGCTGCTACTTCTTTTTCGACAGCCTTGGTCTGCTCTGTGGCTGCTTTTGTTACCTTGCAGGAAGCCCTTACCTCCTCGGCCAACTTCCCTTTGCGCTTCTAATGTGCCAGTAGCTTGGTGGCATCGTTCTGTTTTTGTATCGTTGTCTTATCACGCACCGCCAGATCTGGGGCACACCACTTGGGTGGCCATGAGTCAACCACAACGAAAATGGCATCATCAATCGCGATGAAAGGAATTTTGGTCCAATTCCGCACTGGATCCTTATGCGCCTTGATATACACATTGTGCATATTTGCCTTGAAGTCTGCAAAGCTTTGCAGACTGTTGTACACTGTGGGGGATAGGCACGGCCTTTTGTTGATCGACATCTGGACGCACACCTCCATGAGCACCAAAATGATCTTAGTCTCATGGATTCACATGGCATCCTTCATCGCCCAGAGCGACATGTATTTTGCCGTCTCTGGCAAGTCCTATTCAAGGGGAGGGAAGTGACTGTCCTCAGGTAGTTCCTCTGTCACCAATAAGATAGACAAGAGCAATCACGCATAGTGGAAGGTCTTGCCCTGCTCATAAGCTTATTTGTAGTTTGTTATGAATTCCTCATAGAGGAATTTGGCCTAGTTGAATTGGGCCCCCTCCATGCATTGTTCAGCCAGTGCGACGACTATTTTTGGTACCTCATTGCCACGACATTTCCTCATCGCCTTCTCGGCTAGTAGCTAGGTGGATATATCCACCCCTTTGTTTGGAATGCTACTAATTACGTAGCCTTTTTGCTTCTTTTCCAACTTGTATTTCTTCTTCATGGTCTCTGCGAGCGCAAAATCTCCTCTTTTTCTAGCTATTTCCACAGGGTCCCTTCCCATATAGGGAAGCCGAGAAATCCTGAATAAGCTTCACCGTGATGGGAATAGGCTCCTCCAGCCACAAGTACCCATCGTGCACCAGGAAAAGTAGTTTCCTAATGACAAATATCGTGATCGGTGTCTGGTGAAAGTGTGGAATCCATAGTAGGTGGAGTAGCCTGGCCTCCTCCACATCGCACAGCCATTTCTACAGTTCTAACATTGTAACGGACCTCTCCTTGCTTTGTTTCATGAGTTTGCTAGTCTCCAAATGTGGGAACTTTTCACTATCCACGAGGTCCCAATCTTCAAATTTCATCATGGGCACGCGGCCCAAAACCAAACCTTCAAACAAAATTCCATCTGGAAGAAGCGGGGTTTGGAGTGCGCTCTTAACGGCATCCAAATCCTTGGGTACTTTTGCTTTCCCTTTCCGCAAAGGGACATACTTGGGCAGTTTTGCTACAGCGTGCATCGGCTGAATGTCTTTCCCCATTTCTTCATCTACCTCGATCTCTTCTATGAAAGCTTGGAGGTCCTCCTCTTCAACATCTGTCTCAGGATTAATAGTCTTGCCCTTGTCTTCCATAGAAATTTTACTAAATTACAGATTGCGCGGAGACAGGTAGACTAGTCCTGCTGCCTGCAAATTTGTTTTGGGCCTTGGTGTCCAAGGCAATTTTGGAATTTCCGGTGCCTCCCCCACCTGCAGCATAGGGCTCTAAACATCTTCCTCGGTTGTTGACATCATTCTATTTAGGAAGTCCTGCATCTCCTTCGACAATGTCTCAAACACTGAACTTGCTCTGAAAGCCTCCAAATTTGTAAGGTCCATACCCACTTGATAGCGTAACAACTAAATTCTCAAAATGCCAAGGGTTGTTCACTGGATAGCCACCTGTGATTTATAAGCCTTTTTGAATTCAAATTCGACCATTCCCCTCATATTCGGCCCATTAATGCTAGATTGGCGGCAAACCATCCCAAATCCAGTTCTGACTTCATGTCTTAGTTTCCCACCACCTGCTCCTCTTTGCCTTAAATTTGACATCTTGTCATGAACAGTGACACCAACGATCACTTACCAGCCTACCCACGTGGCAGTGCAACCCCCTATGCACGGGCATGACCCTTGTGACATATTGATCCTCTGGGTAACCTCCTTATCACGCAGCTCCCCCACAGACTCTTTTATAGTCCCAAGCTCTCTTTCAACTGCTTGGAAAGCTGAGACTGTGCTCCCTACGGATATTCAAGTGGTCGAACCACCTATGCGAGGCTTCCATTCACCTTCCAGCCTAGTCCACGGGCACTCCTCAATTAGCCTCGCAATAGTCAGCGCCACGTGTTCTTCCTTATGCGGTGTGTTCCCCTAGCTACTTTGTCTGGTAAGGTGCGGCCATAACCATGGTAGCAGAGTCACAAATGCTCGGTGACAATCTTCTAATGTAGTAGTATGGCTGCCCGTATCTTGCCCTGTCATTCTTAGTTTATCAATGCGACATGCTTGTGTGATTTGTTTTCCAGTTTTTTGATCTTGAGAACATTAACATGCTTTTATTCCTCAGTAGTACCCGATCTTCTTCGAGTTCACGAAGCTTAAGGTTCCCTCACCAAATGGCTTCATGTATCCTCATATGTTCGCCCTCGCGTAGCTTCATAATTCCTTCGTCCTGATCCTCGCATACTATCCCATCTATGGGAGCTATTGTGTGAGGATTCCTTTCCTTCAAAACTATGGTCTCCACTATGCTCCTCAGCTTCAGAATCATCTCCGCGCTCAGGTTTTTGCATGTGGCCCTATAGGCCCATCAAACTGTTGGTACGCGTAGGACCCAATCAGTTCATTTCACCTGGTGAACTCTGTTCAGGACTCCGCATACCTGATTCAATGCTTCCATGTGGAACATTTGTGGTGCGCATCGCCTTTCCTGCTGCTACGTCTTGTTCCAATTTTTGATCCTTAGTTTGGGGTGTGCTTGAGTGGGCTATACATCACATGTTTGTACCCATCAACATAGGAGGGTACACAAGTTGCTCTGTCCTTGCTGCCTGAATCTCATTCGAAGCTGGGGACTCCCAAACCATAGGCACATCATCCTTCTACATCCGCTCCAGTTCTCAAAATTTCCTTGATGTGTATCCCACCATCATGTGGGTGTTGCGCGCAGTACCCACTTCAATGCATTGAACCATTGTTGTTCGGGTACCGCGCTTTGAAAATTGCTCAGGAATTCATCCACCGTTGCCAAACCATCATATGTCAGTAGCTCTCTTGCCTCTGTTGTCACGCAATGCAGTGATATAATCATCATGTTGCAATTGAGCATCATCACTTCGTGCAACCGATTCTGCCAGCACTCTACTTCTTCATATGAATCTAAAGTGCAGGAGCTTTCACACTCCTACGAGATCCTCCCATCTGCAGTTATATTCACCCAATCCTAGTCTTGCATAGTTATCTTGTAAATACAATCATGATCATCATCATTTTCATCACCGTGCACTGGTTAAGTGTAGCACGCTCCTTCGGCTAGGTCTAGTGGGACTATTATGCGAAGATATTTTTCTGGAAGATCATTTTGTGCTTTTTCAGATTGATGAATCTGTTCATATCGGTGGCCTAGTCTATTCCTAACAAAGTGGGATAGGGATTGCTATGATTGACAATCTCTATTACCTCAAAATCTTCCTCCGCACTCATGCCTTCAATATCAACTGTTATCCCTTGCAACCTCCCCATGGGAAAAATATTCTATTGGTTCACCATTCATAATTGAATAGGGGACCATTATAAAGTGGGCCTACCCATGCATTCCCATGTTTGCTTCGGTAATACATTCGCGTCCGAACCTAGAACTAGGATCACCTGATCCATTTCATATTCCCCAATTTGTGCAGTCAACCTCATTTCCCTTCCAGTGCATAATGCATGTTTCCCCAATTTCTGGATGACACGTGGTTCCCCTGAATCCATGCACCTGGTGATCAGTTCCTGTAGTCCTTTAACTGCCATGTTGTCGCACAGCAGTTTCATGCATGTCTCCAGAAAGGTAGTGAGCACTGAAGGATCCATTCTTGGCTCTAGTTGATCCTTACTACCTAAAGTGGAGGCCTCTCCGAATCTCTTCTTAGCTTCCATGAATGTATCCTTTACACATTCTAAGTCAAACTTGGGTTCCTTTATATGAGCTTTGCAAACCCATGTACTTTCCTCTGGCTGCTTCTTCGTATCTTCTCCCATGACCGTGCCACTTCTGAGCATCATGTTTACATTTGGGTCTTCTTCGCACAGCTCAAACCTCATCATTTGTATATTCCGAGTCAAGGGAGGATGGAATACCCCTTTTTTGCCCATCTTTGTGATCAACATAGGATATTCTATTGTTTCATGATCAAACTAAGCACAATATGAATAGGATATCCTCGTTGGGTTGGTACAATCATGGGCATAGTGCCCTGGTCCTCCGCAATTGTAACAAATTAACTATCCATGGCCCCTTCCTGGTCCCATTCCACCTCGCCCCTGAAATCCAGTGCACGCCATTCCTGCATATGGGTCGAGGGCTTGCGTTTTGGTCTGCATCCTATAGGCCGAGGTAGGATCCATCATTAGCTCATAATTGTGGCAAGTGTGCTCATTTTGGCCTACCGACCTACAGAAATTACAAAACAATTACTGAGGTGTCTGTGTATATTTCTACAACAAAAGATAATTGTCTGTCATGTGTTTCCCTCCTATCTGACAGATCGCGCACCATAAAGTGGGTGCTGCACTCGGCCCTGCCTGTGCCTCCAGTCTCAACAGCATTGTCCCTCCTCCTGCCAAATAGTTTGCGAACACTGGGCAGTGATCCTTGTCATGGCCCTCGCCTTCGCATTTTAGGCACCATACTTCCTCATGCACCTCTAGCCGCGATGCCCTATCTTGCTTCAAGATTTTCATTTCCAAACACAGATTCTGTAGTTGTGCATGGATTTGTTGAACTCCCAACCCAAGGTCTTGTATCAGGGTCTTGTGTAATCTCATTTCCATCTCCAATGCTTCGGCCTGTGTAGAAAGTTTCTGCTGTGACAATGTCGTCCTTAAGTGTGGTGTAAGAGATGCTACAAACCATGCGCTATGCTATGCATTCGTTAGTGTCATATTCACCTCCCGGATCGTACTCTTCAGCCGTTGTTCTAGATCCCAAGGGGTCTCGTATGGAAGCATCATGATCTCTTTAAACCCGATGATTGACTGCATCTCTGATTTTAGCCTGCTAAATTCTCTATTCAACGCATTCTGGATCTCTGTTATCCCTGCGTTTAGGTGGTTGTTGGAATCCTTGATTTGCCACATTAATGTGCAATCCTGCAGCACGCTCACCAATGTAGCCTTCTTAATATTTTCATCCATGACACCTTATGCTTCCCATACTGCTCTTAACACGAGCCAGAATTGGTCCAGATCCTCATTCCCTACCCCTCTGAACACTGGTAAGTTGATCGCACTCGCCATACTAAACCGTGGAGGTGGTGGAGGTGGAGTGGGTGGAGATGGAGGTGAGGGAGGTGAAGCAGGTGGTGGTGTGGGTGGTAACCACAGAATACGTTGCCTTATCAAACTAACTATGCTTCTCAGAGAAACCTTTGCGAGCTCATCCTTGGTCTCCCGCGAGGGTGAAATTAAGGGACTGTTTTCTAATTCTTCATTACTTCCACTTCTGTAGCTCCTTCCACTCCGCGTAGTCCCAAACATTAATTTATTCGCATAACATGCTTTTCACATAACAACATCTTAATCTAGGTATTCAAAGATTTAATATACATACCTCGTGGTCCCTTGAGAAAATGTCGCTCTGCCTCGCTGTAACTGACAGTCATGTCTACCATGAACTTAGTGATAAATCCTCTTATTATTTGGTCGAGCTAGTGGTCCACAGCTCGCGCTATCGTATACCCTGAGGCTTATAGTCTGCGCACTAATTCCAGAGTCCACACTATTGGTTTGTCGAGCCTACACCTTCCTTGGCTGTCTGCTAACTTCGCGATCCACTCATACAGCTCCAACAGAAAGGATGCAAAGAAAATCTCATGGATTTCAGTGTACAAATAGCGATCCAACCACTGTTCCTTAGATACTTGTAGATTTCTATTTTCCTGCACCGCAAACTCGTGAATCTTCTTATCGAACCACTCTTCAATTTCCTTCTCTATTGGGTTCTATTGGCATGACATTAGACATCCCTTATGCAGATCCTGGTCCCAGCAATGGAACCATTTGTTGGCTTAGTGGGGCCTGACCCAGGTTTGGAAGTGATTTAGCTAAGCAAATCCTGGTACTACTGGCCCTTTCGGCAACAATCCACAGAGCACAGACTGAGGTCTCACCCGAAGTAGTGTGGGAGGGTGCTAGAACCAGGTTTCCACACACTAGGGATGTCTGATATGAGGTTATTGGAACACCATCCAACATTCGCACTTACTGCGCTATGCGCACTTGCGGGTACCCCGCACCTTGTGATACTGTCTTCACGTAGTTCGAGCCACAACGTGACCCATGTTATTTACCCCAGTCTTCCTTAATTAGTCTTTGTTAGCTGATTACTTAGATTAAATTCACATCTAAGCATCCATACGAGTATTTATCAAGTGCACGCAGTAAATAAATAGAATAAAGGCAATGAATAACATCAACATAAAGATTCCAAAATAGATGCATAAAATAAACTTCTCTTTATTATTTATCAAATCCAAGTATAGACCCGACTCCACCCTGTGCACTCAACTGCAGGGGTCTGCACACTCAGCTGCAGACTCTACTAGGCCTTTGGGAACTCAGCTGCAGAGCCTCTTCCTACCACTACCACCCAGTACACTTCAGATTCCACTCTACGCTCTAACCATGCCTTCGCATTTCCTTTTTTTCTTCCAAAACTATCTTTACACTTAGAGCCTCACTCTATTTATACAATCCCATGTTCCGCGGACCATGGGTAGGCCGACACATCTTTACATTAAATTACAATTCTTAGGGTGGACAACCCTATGACTCATTCTAGACTTTCACACTCCGCGCCTGCACTTCGTGGAGTCTTACAATACAATTGACCAAAACTCGAGCTTTAAGCCCCAAAACCTGCTACAGGGAATCCCATGCCCAACAGATCTCTCTTTATGACTTACCTTTTTTTTTAAGTTGATTTTAGGCTAGTTATGATTTTAGGTAGACACTCTAGCATGACTTAGCACTTGCTAGCATACCATGTCACTCCCTCCTTAGCACACCTGGAACTCATAGACACTCCCTATCACACACTCTTATTCATTAATTTCCATGGGTTTTGACCTTCTGCTCACTTGTGTTTCCGTGGAACTTCCTAACACTCCTTAGCATGCATTTGCACACCTTAGCACTAGAAACATCTTGGTATACTTCCCTGGTATTCTAGCATGCCTTGGTACTACCTAGCATATCTTGTCACTCCCTTCTTAGCCAACATGGAACTTGCTGACAGTTCATTTCCATGCATTTGAAACTAGTGCTCCCTTGTATTTCCCTCACACTTCATCCTCACACTCCCTAGCATGTGTTTATGCCACACCCTAACACCTAACACACCTTGGCATGTATATCATGCCTTGGAACTGTCTAGCATGTGTTAGTGCTTCTTGACATTCCCCGACACACCTTGGTACTCCCTAGTTGTCATGCACATGTAGATAGGCTTACTTTCTTTACGGCTTGGGAACCCAACCAAGTCATTGGAAAAACAATGTTGTGCCCAACCCAAAGTCTCCCTTTGTCTAAAACTGCTTTATCCAATACCTTATTATAACCATAGGCTTGGCTCCTACAAGTCTTATTTTGACCTTCTCCTAACACACTTTATCCTCGAGACACTTGGAATTCATTAACACTCCTTGGCACATGCTCTTATTCGTTCATTTCCATGCATTTTGACCTAGTTCTCCCTTGTGATGTTTTGGCACTCCCTAACACTCCTCAACATGCATTGACATTGTGTGTCATGTGTTAGCACACCTTTTCATTCCTTGGCACACCCTGACACTCCTTAATTTACTCATGTACAATATCAAGTCATCCCACTTAACAAGTTACCAAGATAAGGTTCACATCCAACCGTGGCAGTAAAACAACTAAGCAACATAGTTTACATCTTGACATGCCATATATCATGACATGATAGACTTCATCCTTGGGACACCTAGAATTCACTGACACTCCCTGACACACGCTCTTATTCGTTCATTTCCATGCTTTTTGACCTAGTCCTCCCTTTTGATGCCCTGACACTCCCCAACACTCCTCGACATGCATTGACACTATCTAACATTTGTTAGCACACCTTTTTAATTCCTTGGCATGCCCTGACACTCCTTATCTATCATGCCCTCACAACTACCCTTACTTTTTTTGCAACTTGGGAACCTAACCAAATCCTACCTCGACTACAACAACTTGAGCAAGTTACAATTACTACAACTAGACTATTCCTTGTTCACCTAAGAAATTCCAATAACTCATCTTAGGCTACTCATGTTGAATCTCAAATCATACAACTTAACAAGTTACAAAGACAAGGCTCACATCCAATCATGGTCGTAAAACAACTAAGCAACATAGTTTACATCTTGGTATGCCATAACACCTGACACATCTAACAATCCCTTGGCACTATGTGGCACGTGTTAGCATCCCATGCATTCCCTGGCATGCTTTGGCACTCCCTAGCACATCCAACACTCCTTGACACCTAGCACACCTAGAAATCACTGACACTCCCCATTACACTCTTATTCATTCATTTCCATGCATTTGAAACTAGTGTTCCCTTGTGTTTCCATGGCTCTTGGCCCTAACACACCCTAGAATGTGTTGGCACCACACCCTGGTGCTTGACACATCTTGGCATGCCTTAGCACATGGCATGTCTTGGGATGCCTAACATGCCTTGGAACTATCTAGCATGTGTCAGTACTTCCTGGCATTCCTTGGAACACCTTGGCACTCCCTAGTTGTCATGCCCTCATAGATAGCCTTTTTTTGCAACTTGGGAATCCAACCAAGTCATTGGAAAAGCAATGTTGTGCCCAACCAAAAGTATCCCTTTCTCTAAAACTGATTTGTCCATGCCTTATCACAACCATAGGCTTGCCTCCTGCAAGTCCTATGCTAAACTTCTCCTAAAACACTTTATCCTTGGGACACCTAAAAATCATTGAAAATCCTTGGCACACGCTCTTATTCACTCATTTCCAAGCATTTTGACCTTGTTCTCCCTTGTGTTCCCCTGACACTCCCTAACACTCCTCAACATGCATTGACATTTTCTGACATGTGTTAGTAGACATTCTCATTCACTGGAATTCTCTGACACCCCTTAGATATCGTGCCCTCAAAACTACCCTTAATTTTTTTGAGACTTGGGAACCCAACCAAGTCCTTCCTCGATTATAATAGCTTGGTCAAATTACAATTACTACAATAGACTATGACTTGTTCACCTAAGAACTGTCTATAACTCATATACTCATGTCCAATCTCAACTCACCCCACTTAACAAGTTACCATGTCAAGGCTCACGTCCAACTGTGGCCATAAAAAAGCTAAGCAACATAGTTTACATCTTGACATGCCATAGCACCCGGCATGTCTAACAATCACTTGGCACTATGTGGTGCGTGTTACCATCCCGTACATTCTTTGGCATGCTTTGGCATACCTAGCACACCATATCACTCCTTGACATGTTTTGGCGTCCCTAGGATGCCATATCACTCCTTGACATGCCATGGCACTGCAGCATGCCTAGCATATAACCTTGTCACTACCTCCTTAACACACTTGGAAGTCGCTAACACTCTGATCCAAAATCGATTCAATTTTGCCTCCAGATCAAAAGTCTTCAAATGTAGGTAAAAGTAGGCTCAAGTCAAAGTGCTCGTTAATACAAATCCAATAGTGCAAACAACGTGTAAATCCGAGTCCGGATGAATAAATTAGAACCAATTAAATATTTAGGACAAAAGTCAATGCCTACGTTAGCAGGACACGTGGCAACCCAGGAATAAGTCACAGGTTCTGGATGATGTCAGCACAGAAGGTGACATGGCAATCTGTGATTGGTTCATGCCATAGGCGATTGGATCATCGAACAAGAGCGGAGATCGTCTAATCAAAGGAGATCGACACATATCATGTCGAGACATGAAAGCAGGTTATCCTTGAAAACAGATGCAATGAGGTTATTCAACAGAAATTAAACTTCTTTGAGTTCCAACAGGGAAGAGGTAAATGGTTTCTCGGGTGCCTGAAAGGCTAGAAATGGTTTTTCAGAAATCTACACAATTCCACTCAGCGGTTGACACGTGGCATCCCAAAACTGCTTTTCTCGCGTGCTTTCAGAGAACTCACTGACATGATAGTTGGGGCGCGAGATTGCACGATAGCTGTCGGATCGAACATGACATATCAATGGTGGAGATCATTTGGGAGCGGATGATGCGATAGCCATCAGATCGTATGGTATTGGGATCTACACCAGGAAAAGGCCAGACAGTCGGGGTCAACTCCACGCTCACTGGTCCTTTGGTTTATCTTCTGTTTTTAATGTAATTGTATTATTCCACGTTTATTGCAGTTTGTAACTAAACATGGTATATTAATACCATATCACCAAAAAAGTTGGCAGGGTGTGGTTTTGAACCATTCCAGGGTGTCTAGAGGTCATAGTGGCCAAGTACGGTTGAGTGTATACTTGTTTTGACTCGAAAAGTCGAGTTGAACACAGTGGTGAGATCCATTCTCATGTTTGAGGCTCTGTTTCTGAGCTCACACCTATAACAACAATTTGAAGACATAGTGGAGAGGTCAACACTAGAAGCGAAAGGTCCAAGAGACATAGCCAAGAAGTTTGGTGAACTCCTTTATTAAATTTGATTGTGTTGATGTGTTTGAATTTGTTTTCTAATTGTTTAAATGTTTATGTTATTCGCAATATTTTCGATCCATTGCACTAAGTAACATAGGAAACTTCACACATAGTCTATAATACCTTTTTCATTAATGGATCAAGTGGTATCAAAGCATTAAGGTTTTTAAAGATTTGACAAGTTTGTGTGGAGATTTGAATGCTTACTACGTTGAGGCCTGGACGAGGTGAAGGTGAACTTGTTTAGGCAAATCCAGAGATTAGAAGGGTCTTTTCAAAAAGAAGGATGGCAGATGAAACTCCACTTGGATCATAATCCAAATTCTTTGATAGTTTCTTGATGATACGTGAAATGGTGGAAGAGATGTATAATGAGTTTAAAAAGGGTAAAGTTAAAGGCACTTCATCACCTAAACCAGACAAAGGAGCAGAGGAACCTTTTCTTTTTGTTCCTCCAGATAAAGGAAAAGGAGGAATGCTTCCTCCACCATCTCCTCCATCATCACCATCATCGTCTTCATCATCATCTTATTCTCATAGAAATAGTTCTTCTAAGAAGAAGAAAAAGAAATGCTCTTTGATCAAATTATATGTAAAATTTTATTTTCCAATTTATGATGGAGAACTTAATACTGAAAATATTGATAATTGGATAAGACAAATTGAAGTATATTGCAGGGTGCAGAAAGTTTTTTCAGAATGGAAGAAGATCCAACTTGTTAAATTTCAACTTGGAGGAACCACACTTGTATGGTGGGAAGGCAAGACATAAGTAAATATTGAAAAGCATGGTAAAATCATTTCAACTTGTAATGAATTTTTTTCTACTATTAAAAAGTAATTTTATCCTTTGGCCTATATGCAACAAGAAATGATGAGTTGGCAAACACTACATCAATTAAAATGTCAAAGTGTTCAAAGTTATACTCCGGAATTTTGTAAGAGAGCTTTAACATTAGGCATATCATTGGACTCACCAGAGACATTGCTAAAATACATAGTTGGTCTTCATAGTTATTTAAGGCATACCATATTTATTAGTTCAAGCAACTCGTCTAGAAGCTAGAGGTAAAAATGTAACCCCAGATGTTGGGAAATCATCCAAACCTATTGAAAGCAAGAATAAAGGCAAGAAGAAACTGAAATGAAAGGAGAGGAAAATAAACACTGTGATGAAGGATAAACCTTCATGCATTCATTGTAAGAAGGAAGCACATGATGAGGCACACTGCTGGTCTTTGCATCTAGAATTGAAGCCTAAGAAGTTTGGGAGTAAAGAGCGAAAGAATGTTGCTGCTGTTAAAAAGGACTTGTGATCAGACGTAGGTGAGAAGATAACGATTACAACTACAGGTATAAAATGTAAAAATTCTAAAGCATCTACAAGTAATTCTTTGCATTTTGTTGATAATGATAATGATGAGAGGAAAAGGAATGAGCTATTTCATATTAGAGTCATTTCCAAGCATACTAAAATTGATACTTTATTTGATAGTGGGTCACAAGTTAATTTGATTTTTGAAGCAATTGTATAGAAGTTGCGTCTAGAAACAAAACCTCATAAAAAGCCATATCCATTAGGTTGGGTGTGTGATAAAACTAAGCTACAAGTTACGAAACAATGTAAACTCTATTTTGCTATTGGGTCAAAGTTTGTAGATGAGGTTGAGTTAGACATAGTCCCATTGGACATATGTGGAATTCTATTAGGAAGTCCATACTTGTACGATAGAAATGTTATCTTCTATCGAACTGAAAATAAGTATCAACTCACTAAGGATGGAACTGAATATATTGTAATGGCTCATAAACTCAAAGATAATATCTCTCTCACAAATTCAAGACAGATGAAAATAATTGTAAATTCAAGTAAGAAATTTTTACTTATGATTTTAAAATAAAAGGATATTGATAAATCCGATGCATTCCAAGGCTGTAATCCTAAACATAAAGTAGATCTAGTTAAATTTGTTTCTGATTATGATATTCTATTTCGAGAGCCTAAAGGGCTTCCACCCAAGTGAGAGATATAACATGAGATTTATTTGCAGCAAGATGCTTCACTACCTAACATTGGAATGTACAGGTTATCAGCAATACAGAATCTAGAGATTAAAAAGCGGGTACAGGAGTTTCTCGATCAAGGGTTTATCTGACCAAGCACATCACCGTGTGGATCACCTATTGTGTTAGTGCGAAAGAAAGATGGTTCATGGAGAATGTGAATTGATTTTAGAGCACTAAATAAAATCACAATAAAGAATTGTTATCCTCTTCCTCATATTAATGATTTGTTAGATCAGTTAAAGGATGCAGTTTACTTCTCTAAATTGGACATGCAAAGCCGCTACCATCAGATCAGAGTTGCAGAACATGATGTATTGAAGACTGCTTTCAAAACAAAGCAAGGACTCTATAAATGGTTGGTTATGCCTTTTGGCTTAACTAATGCTCCAACTACGTTTATGCAAGTCATGAATGATGTATTTAGACCATTTATTGATGATTTTGTAATAGTCTATTTAGATGATATTCTTGTTTTTAGTAGAACATGGGATGAACATGTAAAGCATGTAAAGAAGATTTTAGATGTTTTGAAAAGAGAAAATCTCTATGTAAAACTATCCAAATGTGAATTTGGTAGAACATCTTTGAATTATTTGGGTTATATTGTAAGGGGTGGTGAATTGAAGATAGATACCTCTAAGGTCAAAGTCATTGTAAATTGGCCTAAGCCCAATACTGTTACAAAAGTTATAAGTTTCTTAGGGGCAGCACAATATTGGAGAAAGTTTATTGCTAACTTGTCTTTGATTGTATCTCCTTTACATGCTTTGACAAGTTTGAAAGAGGTGTTTCAGTGGGGACATAAACAGTAGAAAGCCTTAGACACATTGAAAGAAAGGATCAGTATAATGGAAGTACTAGCACTGCTAGATTTTCAACATCCATTTGAGATCGAGATAGATGCAAGTGAATATGCCATGGGGGTAGTGTTGATGAAGCACAGAAAGCCTATATTCTTTAATTAGGAGACATTTACATCAGCAATAGTTAACTACCCTACATATGATAAAGAATTGTATGCATTAGTTTAGAGTGTTAAAAAGTGGGAACATTACATAATGGGTAAGCAAACTATCATACATATAGATCATCAACCACTTCATTATTTACGCTCACAAACTAAAGTGCAACAATCAAGACATTACAGGTGGGTGGGTTTTCTATAGCAATTTCATCTTGTTATCAGATATAAGAAGGGCATACATAATAAGGTTGTAGACATGTTATCAAGACCAATTATAAATGCATCTACAATAATTAAGCATAATTTAGTAATTCATGAAAGTTACATTGGACAATCTACTCAAGACACAGATTTTGAGGATTTATATGCAACTTTAAGTCATGGAAAGCAGGTAGAAGAATTGGATTATTTCATAAAGGAAAAACTCTTATATCATTTGGGAAAGTTATGCATTCCACAAAATGAAAGAATTAATATAATTTGAGAAGCACATACTTCTCTCATATCAGGTGATTTTGGTGTAAGTAAAATAGTTTCACAATTACAAAGGTTCTGCTATTGACCATGGATGAATGAGACAGTTTCTAGATATATTAAAGCATGTACTATGTGTGCTACAAGAAAGCCAAGAAATAGGAAATTAGGGTTGTATAGTCCACTTCCAATTCCTTCTCGTCCTTCGGAAAGTGTTTCCATCGATTTTGTTGGGGGATTGCATAAGTCTAGAAAGGGTCATGATTATTTGTATGTAGTTGTGGATAGGTTTAGTAAGATGTGTATTTTGAAACCATGTAATAAACAAGCCACAACTGAACAAACTGCGAAGTTGTTCTTTCAAAATGTATGGGTTCATTTTGGGTTACCCACTTCTGTTGTATCTGGTAGAGATTCTCGTTTTGTTGGGAACTTTTGGTCAAGCCTATGGGAGTTAATGGACACAAAGTTAAATAAGAGCACGACATTCCATCCACAAATAGATGGTCAGAGAGAAGTGGTCAATAGGACAGTGATACAGTTTCTTCGAGGATATTGAAGCAAGCATCCCAAACTTTTGGATGAGCATTTGTGTTATGTGCGGCATGATTACAACCATGCAAGACATTCTTCTACTCAAAGATCTCCTATTGAGACTTGTTTTGGTTTTATACCAAACTCTCCTTTGGATTTTGTCTTTGGTAATGACATAATAGTTGATGGACATAGTGATGTGGACAAGGCAACCAAGTTCATTAAAAAAATTCCAAGAAATTCACTAGGCAATACAAGAACAACTAGAAATAATCCAAGCAAAGTATAAGGCACGACATGACAAGCATCGAGTCGAGCATAGTTTTCAAGTTGATGATCAAGTCTAGTTGTATATCATCAAAGAAAGACTACAAGGGGATGGTAAAAAGTTGAAACCAATTAGATATGGTCCTTTCAAAATACTTGATAAAATTGGTGAAAATGCTTTCTGCCTAGATGTACGAGTCTACATGCAAATACACTCTATCGTAAATGTTGAAAACTTGTGATTATATGAACCTTCATTGGTTGAAGATCCCGAAGAGCAAGGTCAACTACCTTCCATTGAAGATCTATTGCATGAGTATCTCAATGAGTTATAGGAGGATAGGAACTTCACGATGGGGAAATGTTGAGTATCTTCGAGCTGGCCTCAAAGGTACAAATCAAAGTAAAGCATGATGGATAGAGATTGGAAAAGTGAGGGAACTTTATGCTCACTTACTCGATATCTAAAACCAACTTTTGGTGGACCAAAAGATTCCAGTGGGGAGGAGTGATCCAAAATGGATTCATTTTTGCCTCAAGATCAAAAGTCTTCAAATGATGGTGAAAGTAGGCTCAAGTCAAAGTGCTCATTAATACAAATCAAATGGTGCAAACGGTGTGTAAATCTGAGTCCAGATGAAGAAATTAGAACCAATTAAATATTTAGGACAAAATTCAATGCCTATGTTAGCAGGACACGTGGCAACTCGGGAATAAGTCATAGGTTCTGGATGATGTTAGCATAGAAGGTGACATGGCAATCTATGATTAGTTCATACCACAAGTGGTTGGATCAGTGAATGAGAGCGGAGATTGTCCGATCAAAGGAGATCAATGCATATCGCGTTGAGACATGAAAGCAAGTTATCCTTGAAAACGGACGCAATGAGGTTATTCAAAAGAAGTTAAACTTCTTTGAGTTATGGCAAGGAAGCGGTAAATGATTTCTCGTGCACCTCAAAGGGTGGAAATGGTTTTTCATAAATCTACACGATTCCACTCAAAGGTCGAAATGTAGCATCCCGAAACAGATTTTCTCACGTTCTTTCGGAGAATTAATCGACGTGCTAGTTCAGGAACGAGATTGCGCGACAGTACTTGGATCGAGTAGGACAGATCAACGGTGGAGATTGTTCGAGATTGGACAATGTGATAGCCATCGAATCATATGGTATTGGGATCTGTGCTAGAAAAAGGTCGGACGGTCAGGGTCAAATCCACACCCGCCAGTCCTTTGGTTTATCCTCTATTTTTAATGTAATCATATTATTCTGCGTTTATTGTAGTTTCTAACTAAACATGGTATATTAATACCGTATCACCAAGAAAGTTGGCAGGGTGTGGTTTTGAAACATTTCAGGGGTCTAGAGGTCATAGTGGCCAAGTACGGTCGAGTGTATACTCTTTTGACTCGAAAACGTGAGATGAACACAGTGGTGAGATCCATTCTCATGTTTGAGATTATATTTCTGAGCTCACACCTGTAACAACAATTTGAAGACATAATAGAGAGGTTAGAACTAGAGGCGAAAGGACCAGGAGACATAGCCAAGAATTCTGGTGAACTCCTTTATTAAATTTGGTTGAGTTGATGTGTTTGAATGTATTTTCTAATTGTTTAAGTGTTTATGTTGTTCACAATCTTTTCGATCCGTTGCACTAAGTAACATCGACAACTTCACACATAGTCTATAATACCTTTTTCATTAATGAATCACACTCCCTATCACACACTCTTATACGTTCACTTCCATGGATTTTGAACTAGTTCTCCCTTGTGTTTCCATGGTACTCCCTCACACATATTGGCCCTCATGCAATGAGTCGCTTCTTGTCGACATCAACACATTATCCGAGAAGTTGACTTAGAAACACCCCTTCAATACCTTGGGGCTTGCATACATCAATAGAAAGTTTCTCACTTCTGGCAGCAGGTTGACATCACTGGACTTCAACCAAAATACTTTGTATGGTGTTAGACATCAAAACATCCATTCACATGATGCAGAATGTACTACAGTACCTTGAGAATCATTATCATTATAGGTGATTTCTCTCGCATTTGTTAATGACCTACATCATTAGCTGGTAATCAGATGGTTTTTTCCCATGTTTGACTTCAAATAATATATTCACATGGTTAGACTCGTACTTGAGTGAATGATTGAACGATATAGAAGACCCCAGATCTAGTTTCATCCATCGGGCTGCAATTTCAGGAAAGTACCAAATCATCCGTATGATGGCTTTACACAGATGGTCATCCTATCATGGGTCTATATCTGTAGATGACTATCTATGTACCTGTAATGAAAGTTTATATGCTAAGCATGGGTATGCCTTCCCTCAGTGATTCAAGAAAAATCCAAAATATCATGATATTATGTATTGTAATTGATGCAGGTCACCATCTACTTTGTAACCTCCTCATCACATCGTAAATCATATCACTTGAAATTATCATTTTCGACTTCATGATTTAGGGGGAAGTTGTTACAGATCTATTTGGGCACATCACTCCCAAAATTCAGATTAGTACTTTTAGGGCTCATCAAGCCCTAATTCAATTGCTACATGCCCTAGACAAGTCATCACTTTGAATGCCTCCTTCCCTGAAATTTTCTTGGCCTGAAGCCCTCAAGAAATGCCTCCTTGAGGGATCAGCGTAGCCTTGGTCAGGGGTAAATGTGCTTCAGTGCAAGTAGGCCCATGTAAGGGTGCATTTTAGTGCACTTAGGCCCAATTTGACCTGCGTTGGGCGAGATTGAGCGAAATCCTCATAGGGTTATGGGAATATTTTTATCTTCTAGAGCCTTCTAGAATATTCCCACACTTATCATCTCCTATAAGCTTGAAATTGGATAGGGGATGTGTTAAGTAACCACATATCCTCTCATCCCTTCCTCCATGGAAACCAAATCTAAGTTTGGAAGGCCATTCAATACCCTCATTTATGATCAAACCACCACCATTTTCCTATAAATTGAGCACTCATCTAAGTGATCTGGGGCTAGACTTTGAGAATTTGTAAGGAGATACTATTGGTGTGAGGTTTGAGATTGTAAGAAAGTATTTTTATGCTACCGGAGTGTTATGATTTTGATGTGATGTTGGTTGTGTTGGCATTATGATTCAAGTGTTGTCCTTGATGGCAACTCACTCAGAGGATGGTACAGGTGCTCAGAGGTTGGTACAGGTGATGGCAACTTAATCAGAAGATAGATCTCAGTACAGCATGCCAAGGAAGCTCATACACGCCGTTTCGTTAAGCCCAAGTCGCGTGTACACGCTAGTTCGATTCAGAAAAAGCGCGTGTATGTGGAAAGGTTCCTTTGGTTCATGGTGGTTAGTCCTTGGAAGTTGTGCCTATGATTTCGGACCATTATGTCTCGACGGGCGTGTCGATCCCTAGTTTTAAAGTTGATGGTATTGTGTTACTATGGTTTTGGCTCTTGGTATTGAGAAAGGCCTAAGGCTATATAAGGAGAAGAAGATCATTAGGCAAAATCATCTTTCGACAAGGCTTGAATATCTAAGAGAGAAAGAGATCTGATATGCAGGTTCTGAGTTGCTTGATCTAAGCCAAGGAGAGATCACATCGGTTGATGGAAGACTAGATCTAAGGATAGATCAGGATCTAATGGTTTGAAATGCACTATCATGATATAGTTGATTATGCGTATTTCTAGATCTGCATATTGTCGCAATGTTACGTTCTGGGTCTAACTAATGTCTGGTACAGCTGCAAATTGAGAAAGTTTATTTTTAGATCTGTACGCAGGTTGGCTTCGGTAAAAGAGCGTGTATACGCGAGTTGTGCTCATTAAAGTAGCGTATATCTTTTGAAGCTTGATTTTGGGTTTACAGTGGGGTCTGACTGTTATTGCAGAGTTCTGTAGTCTGCTCTGTGTTCTGGTAACTGGTGATTGACAGGGTTCAGTGGTTCAGTGATTCAAAGTTTGGTTGTTTTATGCTTCAATGATCTGTTGTGGAAATTGAATGAATTGTGGTCTTCAGATTGTAATGTTGTGCTTCAGGAATATCCAAGTCTGAAAATGTATGAAAAGTGATACCTGAAAGAAGGAAGATTGTAGGTCAGCACCTACGTACTAGTATCTTGGCTAGTACAAGAGCAAAGGGGGTTGGAGCTCCCTTCCAAGGAAGTTTGGAGAACGAGAGAAGGTTGAAGCCTTCTGCAGGTTGTAGCCTGCGTACTGGTATAAGGCTGCACCAATACAAAAGATTGTAAACTGAAGTTTCATATTAAAGAAAGATAGAGACAACTTGCAGCAGGTGGTTTTCACCCACATTGGGTTTCCACCTTATATCTTGGTGTTCATGTGTGTGGCTTTTTATCTGTTCTGTTATACTGCACATGTTTACTGTTAATGTGATGAATAATGTCCTGATGCACTTAATTGAAGAATAAGCTAACTAAATTGTGAGTTTTCTTCTTATACGCTGTTTTACTTCGTCACAGTAGCGTGTACACGCTGGTTCACTTAACTGAAGTAGCGTATATGTTTCTGAGCATTTAAAAAGTTTGATTAATCTGATAATACTGATTCACCCCCCCTCTCAGTATTATTTCCAACAATTGGTATCAGAGCAGGTCCTTCAGAGAAGCTTGATCGCTTGAAGGAAGATCATTCATCATGAGCAACTACGAGAAAGAAGCATCAATCAGGCCACCGGTTTTTGATGGAACAAATTTCAATTATTGGAAGGTAAGAGTTACTGCATATCTTCAATCTCTTGGTACAGAAGTTTGGGACATTGTAGAAATAGGCTATGCTTTTCCTTCAGCTACTCCTACAGATCCAGCTGAGAAAAAGGCATATGAAACAAATGCAAAAGCAGTCAGTACTCTATTAGGAAGTATATCTCAAACAGAATTCATGAAGGTCATGCACTTCAAATCAGCAAAAGAGATATGGGACAAAATGATCACTAGCTATGAAGGAGATGAACAGGTAAAGCAAGCTAAACTTCAAACTCTCAGGATTCAATATGAGACCCTCAAGATGTATAATGATGAAAGTGTGGCTAATTATTTTCTTCGGGTAGATGAGATTGTTAATTGTATGAAAAATCTGGGTGAAGAAATAAAAGAGACTATAGTAGTTCAAAAGATTCTAAGATCATTATCCCCCAAGTTTGAATCTAAAGTATCTGCAATAGAAGAAAAGGAAAATCTCAAAGTTCTCACTATGTCTCAGCTACATGGAATTCTAACTGCTTATGAAATGAGAAAGGGAGGTCCATCAGACAGAAGGGAAGCTGCTTTTAAGGCATCAAGAAAAGAAGATTACTATGAAGCAAGCCATGTTCCAGAAGAAGAGGAAGAAGAATCAAATTTTGTCAGAAATCTTCAAAGGGGTGCTGGAAGGTTCAGAGGTAAGCTACCTTTCAAATGCTTTGCTTGTGGAAGAGTAGGTCATTATGCTGCAAAATGTCCTAATAAGGATAAAGGAAAAGAACCTGCTAGATGGAATAAGAAACAAAGTGCAAATAAGAAAAGCTACTACACCCATGAAGATAGTGATGGCTTATCAAACAGTGATGAAGATGAACAAGGTAATAAATATAAGCTATTAATGGCATTTGAAGATGATGATTATGAGGATGCTGTAGATGTGGATAATCTCTATAATGAAATTACTAGACTCAAGAGATGCATAGAAGAAAAGAGTGTGATCATTGATACTTTGCAATTTCAAATTGATGAAAAGGAAAAACATCTTGAAAAACTAGAAGGTGAAATTGTTGGTCTCAGAAAAGAAATTGAGAAAACAAAAACTATTAATCTTAAGTTTGTCAAAGGATCTGAAACTTTGGATGAGATTATCAATGTGCAGCGGTCTCCTCTAAACAAGACAGGTTTGGGCTATAATGGAGAAACCTCTCAAGCATCCACCTCAAAAAGTTATCTTGATGCAGCAAGAAGAAATGAGCAGAAGAACAATGAAGATAATCAGGTAAAGCAGGGACGAATTACAAACAGAAACTATCAGGGACAATCCTTCTTAAGGGTGAACAAAAGCTACAACCAACCACAGGTAAAATCTTCTCAGTTTGGCTTCTTCAATGGACAATGCTTTTCTTGCCATAACTTTGGTCACAAAGCAGCTCAATGTGTTGCATATAAAACAATCATGACTAGGGAAGCTCAAAAACAAAGAAGTATGACAGGGATTACAAAGAGGACCTATAACAACTTTTCGGTTCTTGAAAATGAAGTTGAATGTTCTATTTGCAATAATTTTGGTCATAAAGAATCTGAATGCAGGAGCAGGTTTCAGGAGAAAAAGGAACAAGCCACGAGCACCAAAAAATGGAGAATAAAAGAACCTCAGACAGAAAGATGTGGGATAGCGTTTTATGCAGAAGGACAGGAAAATCTATGGTACATTGACAGTGGATGTTCGAAACATATGACAGGTGATAAAGAAAAACTTGAATCTTATTCTACTTTAGAAAAGGGAAAGAAAGTTTCTTTTGGAAATGATACTCCTGCAACTATAAAAGGAAAAGGTATTGCTCCTTTGAAAGAAAAGGTCAAGGCTGGAAATGTTTTGTATGTTGATGGATTGAAGCATAATCTTCTAAGTGTCAGCCAGATGTGTGATCAAAAAACCGAGGTTATTTTCAGATCGAATGGATGTCTTGTTCGTGATCTTGATACAGGTAAAACAGTTCTCAAAGGCAAAAGAACTCCAAATAATCTGTACATATTTGAAGAAGGACAACAACAATGCTATCTTAGCAAGGATGAAGAGCACTGGTTATGGCATCGAAGGTTGGGACATCTAAGCTTCTCACAAATAAGGAAAGCATGCAAATATCAGGCAGTTCGCGATCTTCCAGATATCAAAATTCCAGACAACACCATATGCAAATCTTGTCAGTTTGGAAAGCAAACCAGAACTAACTTTCCAGAGAAGGAAGGATCAGCTAGCTTGCCTCTTGAGCTAGTCCATACAGATGTATGTGGTCCATTTAGGAAAAGGACACCTCGAGGAGAAGAATATCTGATATTATTCATTGATGATTTCTCAAGGTTTGTTTGGTTAGGGCTTATGAAGCACAAAGATGAAGCATTCGAAAAATTCAAATCCTTCAAAGCATTGGCTGAAAATGAATCAGGACACAAAATTAAGTGCCTCAGATCTGACAGAGGTGGGGAGTTCACATCAAATGAATTTTTCGATTTCTGCGATGAACATGGGATAAGAAGAGAATTCTCTACAGCTAGAACTCCTCAGCAAAATGGGGTTGTGGAAAGAATGAACAGAACTATCCAACAAATGGCTCGTGCTATGCTCGATGAATCAGGTACTCCTGCAACCTTCTGGGGTGAAGCTGCACATGCTGCTGTTATCATTCTTAACAAAACAAATGTCCGAGTAAACAGCACTCAAACACCTCATGAGCTTTGGAGTGGTAAAACTCCTTCCGTGAAGCATTTCAAAATCTTTGGGAGCAAATGTTATATTAAGAATACTGATGAGCAACTTGGCAAACTTGAACCTAGAGCAGATGAGGGCATTCTTCTTGGTTATTCTCCACATAGCAAAGCATACAAGTGCTACAATAAAAGACTTGGCAGAATTGTTGACAGTATTGATATAGTGGTTGATGAGAAGGGATATATTCCTAGGCAAGTTCATCATGAAGACATTGAAGAAGATGAAGGTTACTCTCAAAGGCGAAATGATGAAGAAGAAGAACCTCAAGAAGAAGAAGAATCTCAAGAAGAACCAGAGGAGCAGACAAGAATAGAAGAGAAGACTCCATCCAGATATGTCCAAAAGAATCATCCAGAAACTCAGATTGTGGGGCAGAAAGAAGCAGGAGTACAAACAAGAAGGACACTTGCAGAAGCTTCAAGCTACTTGGCTCTACTCTCCTCCATTGAACCACAAAATGTGAAAGAAGCATGCAAAGATGAATGTTGGGTCAAAGCAATGGATGAAGAACTTGAGCAAATCGAAAGGAACAACACTTGGGAATTAGTTCCTAGACCAAAAGATAAGAATGTAATAGGAACAAAATGGGTCTTCAAGAATAAGTTAAATGAAAATGGAGAAGTAATTAGAAACAAGGCCAGACTTGTTTGTAAAGGGTATGCACAGCAAGAAGGAATAGATTTTGAAGAGACCTTTGCTCCTGTGGCAAGACTAGAGGCCATCCGAATGTTCCTTGCTCTCTCAAGCTTTCAAAACTTCAAGGTATTTCAAATGGACGTGAAATCAGCCTTCCTGAATGGAGACTTAGAAGAAGAAGTATATATTGAGCAGCCAGATGGGTTCATTCTTGGGAATGATCCAAACCTTGTATGCAGATTGAAAAAGGCTCTCTATGGGCTCAAACAAGCTCCAAGGGCTTGGTACTATCGGTTGGACAAATATCTTCACCAACAAGGCTTTTCAAAAGGATCAGCAGATAGCAATCTCTATATAAAAGTTGAAAATAACAAATTGCTAATTCTTGTTGTTTATGTAGATGATATTATTTTTGGCAGCAATGAAGAGACTATGAGTCAAAACTTTGCCTTGGTTATGCAGAAAGAATTCGAAATGTCACTTCTTGGAGAATTGACATATTTTCTTGGATTGCAAATCCAACAAAATGAAGGAGGTATCTTCTTGTCTCAAACCAAATACCTCAAGCAGATCTTGAAGAAGTATGGCATGGAAGAGTCAAAGCCAGTATGTACACCCATGGTTACAGGATGCAGCCTCAGTGCAAATGATGAATCAGCAGCAGTCCACCAACCCACTTATAGATCCATGATTGGGAGTTTGCTTTATTTGACAGGTACTCGACCAGATATTACACATGCAGTAGGAATGGTTGGAAGATTTCAAGCCAACCCAAAGGAAACTCATCTTCAGGCAGTCAAAAGAATCTTCAAATATCTTCAAGGGACCCAAAACTATGGCTTATGGTATCCTAGAAATACAGATCTCACTCTTCATGCTTACACAGATGCAGATTGGGCTGGAAGTGTGGATGATAGGAAAAGCACAAGTGGAGGTGCTTTCTTCATGGGTTCCAGATTAGTATCTTGGTTCAGCAAGAAACAAAGTTCGATTGCCTTATCTACAGCTGAAGCAGAATATGTGGCTGCAGCATCTTGTTGCACACAACTTCTTTGGATGATGCAGACCTTGCAGGACTTTCAAATCACTTGCACTCCACCTGTCTCTATCTTATGTGATAATACAAGTGCAATCAGCATTTCAAAAAATCCAGTCATGCACTCAAAGACCAAGCACATACCAATCAAGTACCATTTTCTTCGGGAACAAGTGCTTGAGCAGAAGGTCAAGTTGGAGTATGTTCCTTCTAAGGAGCAAGTTGCTGATATTCTCACAAAGCCACTGCCCAGGGAAACTTTTGAATATCTCAGACAAAAGCTGGGAGTAGTTGATGCTTCATCCTGTTGTTAAAGTTTGTTTGTTCTACAAAAAGTTGGTATACGCAGGTTACGGAAGGGATATGCGCGTATATACGCGGATTCATGCTGGGTAAGTCGCGTGTATACTGGACGCTTGTTTCAGTAAGAATATCCGCGTACATACGCTGTTTTATACAGGATAAATCGCGTATATGAAGTTCTGAACAGCAAGGGAAAAACTCTGAAGTTCTGAACAGCAATGGGAATGTCAGAATTCTTCAAGCACAGTTTCAGGGAGTGCAACAGGCACAGGTTCAGGGGGAGCAGCTTAAAAGTCTCATAAAGCATTGTTGGCATTCAGATGTTTTGGTTTCAGGAGAAGGAGCTCAGAAAGAAATTCTGGTTGCTGATCTAACAAGATGTTTATCAGATACTGCTGGTGCCTTTCCTAAGTCTTGGTCTAGATCTGTTGTCTCTATGTCATGTATCTCTCTTGTCATATCTCTTTTATGGTGTCAAGGTCATGTAACGGCCTATGTTGGTTTCCCCACTATGCCTGGGGTGAATGCTGTAATATAATTGGTTGTTTCTGATATGTTATGGATGTATGTATTGAGTCCTTTGGTGATAGAAAGGTCCCTTATGGTGTATAAGTCTTGGTTCTTGTTGAAGAACATCTTTTGCAGATCTGGCCTACTGTCAGGGGGAGCACGAGTCAGCACAGCCAAGCAGAGGTATCAGCATGTCCTCAGGGGGAGCATAGCCCTTTGCCCTTGATGTCAAAGGGGGAGAGTGACTTGGTGTGGTGGTTGCCATCAAGTCCAAAGGGGGAGATTGTTGGCATTATGATTCAAGTGTTGTCCTTGATGGCAACTCACTCAGAGGATGGTACAGGTGCTCAGAGGTTGGTACAGGTGATGGCAACTTAATCAGAAGACAGATCTCAGTACAGCATGCCAAGGAAGCTCATACACGCCATTTCGTTAAGCCCAAGTCGCGTGTACACGCTAGTTCGATTCAGAAAAAGCGCGTGTATGTGGAAAGGTTCCTTTGGTTCATGGTGGTTAGTCCTTGGAAGTTGTGCCTATGATTTCGAACCATTATGTCTCGACGGGCGTGTCGATCCCTAGTTTTAAAGTTGATGGTATTGTGTTACTATGGTTTTGGCTCTTGGTATTGAGAAAGGCCTAAGGCTATATAAGGAGAAGAAGATCATTAGGCAAAATCATCTTTCGACAAGGCTTGAATATCTAAGAGAGAAAGAGATCTGATATGCAGGTTCTGAGTTGCTTGATCTAAGCCAAGGAGAGATCACATCGGTTGATGGAAGACTAGATCTAAGGATAGATCGGGATCTAATGGTTTGAAATGCACTATCATGATATGGTTGATTATGCGTATTTCTAGATCTGCATATTGTCGCAATGTTACGTTCTGGGTCTAACTAGTGTCTGGTACAGCTGCAAATTGAGAAAGTTTATTTTTAGATCTATACGCAGGTTGGCTTCGGTAAAAGAGCGTGTATACGCGGGTTGTGCTCATTAAAGTAGCGTATATCTTTTGAAGCTTGATTTTGGGTTTACAGTGGGGTCTGACTGTTATTGCAGAGTTCTGTAGTCTGCTCTGTGTTCTGGTAACTGGTGATTGACAGGGTTCAGTGGTTCAGTGATTCAAAGTTTGGTTGTTTTATGCTTCAATGATCTGTTGTGGAAATTGAATGAATTGTGGTCTTCAGATTGTAATGTTGTGCTTCAGGAATATCCAAGTCTGAAAATGTATGAAAAGTGATACCTGAAAGAAGGAAGATTGTAGGTCAGCACCTACGTACTAGTATCTTGGCTAGTACAAGAGCAAAGGGGGTTGGAGCTCCCTTCCAAGGAAGTTTGGAGAACGAGAGAAGGTTGAAGCCTTCTGCAGGTTGTAGCCTGCGTACTGGTATAAGGCTGCACCAATACAAAAGATTGTAAACTGAAGTTTCATATTAAAGAAAGATAGAGACAACTTGCAGCAGGTGGTTTTCACCCACATTGGGTTTCCACCTTATATCTTGGTGTTCATGTGTGTGGATTTTTATCTGTTCTGTTATACTGCACATGTTTACTGTTAATGTGATGAATAATGTCCTGATGCACTTAATTGAAGAATAAGCTAACTAAATTGTGAGTTTTCTTCTTATACGCTGTTTTACTTCGTCACAGTAGCGTGTACACGCTGGTTCACTTAACTGAAGTAGCGTATATGTTTCTGAGCATTTAAAAAGTTTGATTAATCTGATAATACTGATTCACCCCCCCCTCTCAGTATTATTTCCAACAGGTTGGAACTCAAGCTAGAGGAGTGACATTGGATCGGACTTCATGGTTGTAACTCTTCCTTCTACTTAATAAATCTGCTTACAGCTTTTCCCGTATTATTGTCTTTATGTATGATGATTATATGTGTAAATGCTTTCAATTCCATTTGCATATAGTACATAGATCTCTTGCTTTGATTGGTTTTTGTCCTCTATTTATAATTGCAAGTACTTATCGAGAGGATTAAGTTCAAGAAGGAGCGACGGGAGCCATACAAAGGAGACAAAGGGAAGGCGAAAGATAACAAGTAGGTCCCTTGTCTTAATTATCTTCTATATAAAAAGGATAAATGCTTTAAATTTGTTGTTCTAGGTGTAGCTACCCACCTAGGGAAATTTTATTTATCCATAGATGAAAAATTCCACATAAAAAATTGGCAACTCCTCTGGGAGGAAAAATTGTTTATCTCAATGTGATGGTAGTCCCAGGCCATTTAGATTAAAATTTACTTTTTGAGCGTGACTATGTTTATGACATGGGAGCTATTGTCTCAACACTCTTTCAAGTGATGTGTTTCCTGCATGAAGGCAGAATTTTCACCGTTGACCAGCCTTCATTACCTGGTCCAAATATGGCTTCCAGTAAACCATCTTTTGTAAATGGTCCTTTTGTACCAATGGTATCTTCCCCACCACAGGTCAATTATGTGGCAACCCATTCCATGCCTACATCAACTGATGATCAATTCCGTGATGTTGTTCATTATCATTGGAACTAGATCTCTCTAATGGATTCCTTGCTATGGATCCCTTCCAGAGCATTGTTCTCCCATCTGATGAGAACCTCTTCGAAGTCATGACTTCTTATGGGTCATGATCAAGGAATATGAGGATAGTTCTTTTACTGTGTCAACCTCATTAAAAAATGAAATATGACTATGAGCAGAGTTCCTTGTCATGTGTCAAGCTCATTAAAAAATGAAACAAGGAATCCAAGCATAGTTTTTCATTTCAAGCTTGTGTAAACATGAAACTAAATATGAGGATAGTTCCTCATCTTGTGTCAACCTCATTAAAAAATGAAATGAAGGGTATGAGGATAGTTCTTTTACTGTATGAACCTCATTAAAAAAATGAAATAGGTATATGAGCAAAGTTCCTTGTCTTGTGTCAAGCTTGTTAAAAAATGAAACAAGGAATCCAAGCATAGTTTTTCATTTCAAGCTTGTGTAAACATGAAACAGAATATGAGGATAGTTCTTGGTCTTGTGTCAACCTCATTAAAAAATGAAACAAAGGGTATGAGGATAGTTCTTTTATTGTGTCAACCTCATTAAAAAATGAAACATGTATATGAGCATAGTTTGTTGTCTTGTGTCAAGATTGTTAAAAAATGAAATACCGAATCAGAGAAGAGTTCCTTGTCTTGTGTCAAGCTCATTAAGAAATGAAACAAGGTCCCCTGGAGTAAAGTTAAAATTCGAGTCTTTGATTAGATCTCGTAAAATCCCAATCGACTCTTTCACTTGATCTCATAAATGAACCTTCATTCCATCCACCTGATAGCCACAAGTAGTCTACTTAGGTGAATGAAATGAAGCTTGGGGGGCATGCACCTAGAATTGAGTCATCATGTTGGGGGCATATAAACCAATCTTAAGCATAGTTTTTCATTTCAATCTTATGTAAACATAAAATTGAATCCAGTCATAGTTCCCTATGGTTCAATCTTGTGTAAAAGTAAACTCATCTCCATTTTAACACTCATGATTTCCATTCTATGAGACTCTTCTGTCAGATGAGCCTTGGTTTTTCTCCTTCCATTGTCACTATCTTCTTGGCCAATCATAGGGTTTCACTTGGTTGTTTTACCCTTTTTGAGGAACAATTGCAATGATTGGTCTTATTAGCCAACCTCTTCACATATATCAACATGTTTTGAGAAGTTCCAACATAATTGAAACTAGTTGCTCTCCTAGACACCACTCATTCCTCTAAGCGGAGTCCTCTTTAAGCTCATAAATGGATTGGAAACAACATCTACTCAGTATAAGTTTAACCCTTTTCTAGGCTGAGCTAGATTATTTAGGAAAAAGGTATGCTTTGATCAAACATGGTCAATAGGTTCTATCTTGTATTATTTTACACTTTTTTCGGACTTGAGAGACAAATTTATGAAAAAGAACTTGTGGAGTTTCATTTTTGTCCCTTTTAAAACTCTCTAAATATGAAAAGTATTGAGTTCTCATTGTCATTAAACTCGTTAAAACATGAAATAGAGACAAACTTGTCCATCATGACAAGACTGAGTTTCACCTTTGCTACACTCGTTAAAACATGACATAGCGATGGAGTCACCTGAAGGGTGGAATTATACAAGCATATGTTATCCTCCTCAAGCTTGATAAAAATAAAGAGGTACTCATCAGTAATGACTAGGGAAAATGGGAAAAGGGGTAAACCACGTTATGGCAGTAGGTCGCTCTTGAACATGACACTTTCAGTTCATCACTGTGACTACTTGGGTCGGGTTATCTGCTTGATGGTTATCATACCTAAGGTCTATCATACCATCCATTACTTTGATTTTGGGTCAATGCTGCCAATTCATTCAGTGTCACCGACATATTCAAGAGAAGTCACTCAGTTAAATTCATCCTTTGTAATACTCATAAACCTTCATTTTCATGACCGACATTCCTGAACCTTGTGTTGTTAGTCACATTCCATCTCCAAAAACCATTACACTCATTTTGTGTTGTTGATGTGGGATACATCAAGTCCCTCCTGCGATGAGTCGCTTCTTGTCAACATCAACACATTATCCAAGAAGTTGACTTAGAAACACCCTTTCAGTACCTTGGGGCTTGCATACATCAATGGAAATTTTCTCGCTTCTGGTGACAAGTTAACATCACTGGCCTTCGATCGAAAGAATTTGTATGGCGTTCAACATCAAAACATCGATTCACACCATGCAGAATGTACTGCAGTGCCTTGAGAATCATTATCATTATCGGTGATTTCTCTCGTGTCTGTTAATGACTTACATCATTAGCTAGTAATTAGATGGTGTCTTCCCATGTTCGACTTTAGATCATATATTCACATGGTTAGACTCGTACTTGAGCGAACAATTGAATGAGATAGAAGACCTAGGATCTAGTTTCATCCATCCATGCTATGATTTCAGGAAAGTACCAAATCATTCGTATGATGGCTTTACACAAATGGTCATCCTATCATGGGTCTATATCTAAAGACGAGTATCTATGTACTTGTAATGAAAGTTTATATGCTGAGCATGGGTATGCCTTCCCTCAGTGATTCATGAAAAATCCAAAATATCATAATATTATGTATTGTAATTGATGCAGGTCACCATCCGCTTCGGAACTTCCTCATCACATCGTAAAGCATATCACTCAACATTATCATTTTCAACTTCATGGTTTATGGGGAAGTTGTTACAAATCCATTTGGGCACATCACCCCCAACATTCATATCAGTACTTTTACAGCTCATCAAACCCTAATTCAGTTGCTACATGCCCTAGAGAAGTCATCACTTTGAATGCCTCCTTCCTTAAAAGTTTCCTGGCCTGAAGCCCTCCAAAAATGCCTCCTTGAGGGACTAGCGCAGCCTTGGTCATGGATAAATGCGCTTCAATGCAGGTAGGCCCATGTAAGGGTACATTTTAGTGCACCTAGGCCCACTTTGACCTGTGTTAGGCAGGATTAAGTGAAATCCTCATAGGGTTTTGAGAATATTCTTATATTCTGGAGCCTTCTAGAAGATTCCCACACTTATCATCTCCTATAAGCTCAAAATTGGATAGGGAATGAGTTAAGTAACCTCCTATCCTCTCATCCCTTCCTCCATGGAAACTAACTCTAAGTTTGGAAGGCCATTCAATACCCTCATTTATGATCAAACCACCACCATTTTCCTATAAATTGAGCACTAATCTAAGTGATCAGGGGCTGGACTTTCAGAATTTATAAGGAGATACTGTTGGTGTGAGGTTTGAGATTGTAAGCAAGTATTGTTATGCTACCGGACTGTTGTTCTTTTGATGTGATGTTGGTTGGAACGCAAGCTGGAGGAGTGACATTGGATCAAACTTCATGGTTTTAACTCTTCCTTCTACTTAATAAAGATGTTTACACCTTTTCCCGTATTCTTCTCTTTATGTATGATGTTTATATGTGTAAATTCTTTCGATTCCATTTGCTTATAGTAGATAGATCTCTTGCTTTGATTGGTTTTTTTCCTTTGTTTATGATTGTAGGTACTTGTCGAGTGGATTAAGTTCGAGAAGGAGCGATGGGATCCATACAAAGGAGACAAAGGGAAAGCGAAAGATAACAAGTAGGTCCCTTTTCTTATTTATCTTCTATAGAAAAAGGATAAACACTTTAAATTTGTTGTTCTAGGTGTAGATACCCACCTAGGGAAATTGTATTTATCTGTAGATGAAAAATTCCACATAACACATTGGCTAATGATAATTATGATAATTCTTGTTTTCACTTTTCCTTGATTATTTTGTATTTTTACAACAAAAAAGATACAAAAATTCACATTGCAAAGTGAAATTAGGGTTATTGCAACAAATTTGCAGTCAATGTCCAACATTGTAAATTGATCAATATTCCTTGCTTGGGTAAGGACTAATAACCAAAGATTTCATGCAATTAAATCATTGTTAAATGATTTGATATCCATTACCACTTTATCAAATTTATGTGTTGAAATAATGATGCCATAAGTAATATGTGATATATTGTGACTATAGTTCATGAGAAGAACTTGCGAGTAAGAAACTTTCATGTTGGATATCTAATGTGTTATTGAATCTTCATTGAAAAACTTTTAACATGGCACATTTGAGTCACAATACTTTTTTCATCACAAATTATTAGTTCCAAAAATTTTAGCCTAGTAAGAAATTTTTTACCATTGAAACTTTCATATGCCACTTAGATGTTTGCTTTTCCTTTCAACTTGAAACTTTGATTGATAATGCCTACCTAACACTTCTTTCTAAAGGGATTTTTATCTCTATATAAAATGAAGTCAATAAAGCTATCTCCTTCATCAAGAATATCTATAATGTTTAACATCAAGTTGAAGAAATTTTATGGCACACTTCAACTAATAACAAACAATGACATGACAAACGTCATGCCCCCACAACTTCTTGGTTGACGATAAAGTCTATCTTCACATTTAAAATATAAGTTTAAAGGCCCTATGTTGATAGTTATGATCACTTTGAATGATATTTATAACATCATTATGCATTTTGACAATAAATATTTGACCTATCACCCTAGCTTGGTGGCATGCACTTTCAATGATGAGCTATACTAGCCTTATAATACTTAATTATTTAAACATAGCACAACACAAGCATATTATTTATTGAACATATATCCCAAGTTCAACACATCTATTTTAATTAACCAAGTCATTGATATGACAAGTTGACATACTCACAAAAAAGATAGAGAACTCTATTGCATTGTTGATGTATGTCGATTTCCTACAAAGACCAAGCACTTCACTCTCAAGCAAATGCAACAAAGGTTCCCTCAATTGGTAAAAATGCCTTGAGTTTTTTCATTAACACCTCATTTATTACTTTGAGAATCTACACAGCTACCTCTAATGCAATGAAGACTATTTTCTACTTAGGGAGGGGCTTTTGATATGCATCTTATCATGATTATAGCATGCATTAAGCACTTCTCAACTTATATCGTAGTGATCTAATATGTGAGAAGTATCCATTCATCACCATATTTAATACAACAACAACATAAATTAAATTTTCACCACATTAATGAATCTTAATGAGTAGATATTCCGTGTAACACCTTTGACAAATCAAAATTTCTTCACTTGTGCCTCCTCAACCCCAGATTTTCCATCCTAGGAAATGGAATCTCATCATTGAAAACCTCAATAAGTTGACAATAGGAAGTTTATATAATCATAAACCTAATCTAACATTAAACATGACTCCACAATGTGCACAACCAAGTCTTGTCATGATAAAAACACCCAAATTACAATTTTTCCCCACTACTTGGTTGTGCTTAAGCTAGGGATAGCTTACATATTGGATGGAAAAACAATCTACCCAAACGTGAAATGTTGTCACTAAAATTGTGTAAGATTCAATCAAGCCTCAACACCCCTTGAGATAGTATAACTCCCATAATTGACTCCCACATCAACCTTCCCAAGAGTTTATTAAAAACTTGATAAAAACTAAAATCCACACAAACCACCTTATTTATAAGTCAAGATTACAAATTAATAAATCAATTTACAAAAAGGAAAATTATAAATTAATAAATCACATTTACAAAATAACAAAAAAATGGTAAAAGGTGAAATTATATATATATATAATTAAAAAGCATAAGTTTTTCAATGTTAAAAAAAGAAGGGATATGTCACTTTCCCAAGTTTCATCCCCCGCCAATGTAGAACCTCGCATTTATAGTAAGAAGGAGTGCCAATCTGTTAAATTCAAACTAACAAATTTGTGCATTGCAATTTTGTCCAATTCTATCATTGTAATGGATGATTTTGAAGCTCCAACATTCTTGCTCGCCCTCAATTTCTAATCCTAGCGCAGGTCATTCTCCCTTGGCTTTTATGAGGATGAATGAGAATATGAAAACCCAACCACTTCTAACCAAAACCCTGGGGCTTCCAACGGTAGGGATCGAGCCCAGGAACTCAAGTTTTCCTAGATCAATATCATGAAGATCCACAGGGCTACAACGAAGAGTTGCTTCTGAGATTCAAGAGACTAAAGTGAGGCTCCCATGTGAATGATAATTCGATCCCCGCTATTAAATCCCACTGTCAAACTTTAGGTCAAGGGATCAAACTCAGCAAACCCTCGATCAATTTCGATGATATTGAAGAATTTTCCATCTATGACAAGTTTTTCAGAGGTTAGTTGAAATTAACCCTCAAACAAGAGAAAATTTATGTTTCAACAACTATCTTGAAGTAATGATTGTCAGGTCATACAATTTGCATCTATTTATGTATCGAATTAGGTATGAAAAAAATTATAATGTACTTACTAGCATTCATTGGTATTCACCAATTTAAAGCATAGACACTTAAATTCCAGTCATCAAGAGACTGAAATGTGGATCAACCAGCACAAAATTGTTTTGCATAAAAACCTATTCTATGAAATTGAGTCCATTGAAAAGGTTAGGCCACCTATGTACCAAATGATATGCATGCCATTCTCTACAAGGACTTAAACTTTTTCATGTGATAACAGATTCCAACATAGTAACATAGCTTCCTAAGAAAACATATACACACAAAAATTGCTTCTATGTTGTCAACCTCATTAATATGAAGGGAATAAAACAGAATCTGCCATAAATACACTTCATACTATAAAATAATTGTCCATTACTACACAACCAGATCTAGATATCAAGTGACTAGTTGAAAGGACTCTGCATAATGTCTTTCTTTGTAAACCCATAACTCTCTTTTGAGAGAACTTCACCTTTCCACTGGTAGCATAAAAAATTTGCAAGTTTATATTCTACAAATAATTTTATCTTAACATGAAAATGCCATCTCATAGTTCTAGGAAAAATAACACTGAATTCATTTCTATGCTTAGCTCAATGATTCTTTAGTAGTAGGAGAAAGATCAATAATTGATAGATGCTAGATTGTTGTTTCAGAAGATAGCTAGATCTTGGCGAGGCCTTACAATGGCATGGGTATTTGATGGCTTCTTGGTTTGCTACTCCAAAGCATAGTTTAGACTTGAGGAATGTCATTACATAGGTTGTGTCAAGTGGCAACCAAAGTAGATTCTTGTTAGTGTACCATCGTGATTGATCAGTGACTTGACGTGTAGATAATGCTTACAACTCTTTTAAACTTTTATTAATACCAAAATGCTAGTTTCTATGGTAGATGGTCTTTTAAAGGAATAGAACGGGATAACCTCTGTTAAAGTAGGTTTTTAATGCAAGACATTTTGGAAATTGATCTCTGATTAACAGAAAAATTAGCTTTTGGGATCTCCTCTACTATGAAAAGAGGATGGAAACAGAGAGACAATCCTATTCTAGTATCCATTTGGCAAATAGGTTATATAAATATCGTTTTGGTCAACTTCCATTTATCAAGAACACCATTCACGGGTGGTTTGCACATATATTATTCTAAATAGAATATGAGATAATGCAAGAGTGCTTAATAAGATTCTCAATACCTAGGACATAATTTTATTGTAAAAAGCATCTGGAAACAGTTTGAATGAGAAGAACTAGAGAAATCTTTGTTGTCATGATTGATGATAGATATGGCCAAGATCCAGATGCAATAGATCTTTCCTGATGGTAAGGAATTGTTATAAGGTGCCAAGTCTATTGCAGAATTTGTCTTTGACCAAAAAGCATATCATCATTATTTCCATTGTCCTTATAGTAGGAAACACACTACAATGTACATGAAAAGACACAAATTTCAGTAACCTTTGGCATTAAGACTCCAAAGGATGGCATTTGAGCACCCATAGGATAGCTTTAATGGGGTGCTCCAATGAAGGAAGATGCCATTGTATTTGAATCTGATATCCTTAAGAAAATAATATTTTTGAATTTTTCTTTGCTTTTTTGGATTTGCTTGCATACTCTAGATATATTTATGATGTGAATAGGTGCTTGAGTAATCAAATCTTTGGTCAGTGTTGGAAAAAAGTATTAATCTATGATTATTTATCCTAGAACCTAGTATGTTTTTGGGATTTAACCTTTTTATATATAGAATCTATTGATACTTTTGACTGGGTCACTAAACTCTTAGGATATTTTGACACATAGGAAATAGTTAAGTATAACTTGGTCTAGTGTAGAGTTAGGTAAAGTGTGTTTCTTTACTATGTACTTTTGTAACTTACAATCCGACAGTCACGATATGTAGTGATCCAATAGTTCATTCTCTCCTCGGTATTACCAACACTTGATCCATGGCTTAACACCCGATTGGTCCATGATCTCTATTTAAAGAGCATGGAGGGTCATTTGTAGGGTAATCGTTCATGAGAGAAGCTTATGTAAATTTTTATTCTTTTATTAATAAATTGCCTGAAGTGGCCATGTTGACTCATGTCATGGATTGTTTCCCTCTTTGAGGGTTTTAACCACGTCAAGAATGCTAGTGTATTGATCTGTGGTTTGTTTATGAGTAGTGTCCTTTGGTGTTATATCGCAGGAACTTACCCTGTAAATTCCTACATGGTATCAGAGATATTTGAGGGTCGTATTTGTTGGTGATCCATATCTGAAGCTGGTACAACTACATCCGACTGTCGTTTCCTAGATTTATTCTTTCTGATTGCTTTCAGGCCGAGAGGACTACTCTATTGTGTTAGGAGAATATGTTCCAGTGAGGAACCCCTTTTGTTTCATGCAAAAAGCTTTCTAGTAGCCCTAACTACATCATTTTTAAGATTTGGAGGTATATAGTGTTTATTTGTAGTTTTTAGTTATTTTCTCTCTATTTATTTCGGTTTATTTATCTCTTTGTTTTTCATTACCATATCTATACCTTTCATTTCTGCATATTCTCTTTGCCCCACAACTCTGTGCGATCTAGGCAAATATGAAACAAAAAGGAAGGATTTTTTTCATGTGTATGCTCTTTTCCACTGCGCCTTAGTGTGATATCGGAAAATCACAAACATTGAAGAAAATTTTTAGTTTCTGGGTAAATCTAACTTCAAACCATAAGGTTTTTGTTTTTGTTTTTGTTTTGTTTTGTTTTGTTTTGTTTTGTTTTTTTTTATTTTTTTTTATTTCCGTGTTGGGTTTTGTGGTTTTTGTTTTGTAGGCAAAAAAGAGCTTTCTCAAGTAAGAACGCACCCCAAAGCTCCAGTGACTATGAAAAAGAAAAAAAAATAAAAACCTCTTCCTCTTTTCCAAAAATTACTAACCTTTTAAAGTAGCTCACTTGGTCCAAAGTTACTTTATGAGAATAGAGGTGTTGGGTTCAAGTGTTTTTTATTGTTGAGTTACTTTTTAAAAAAGCACATGTAGCTTATGTTCTAAGGTTACTTTATGTAAAGGTGTTCTCACCCATTATAAAAAGTGAGTCACTTATAATTCTAAAGTCTCTTTATCTTTTATTTAAGTTACAATTTAGTGGGTAGCTCATAAAGTACCATTGTAAAAGTGACTTTCACTTATTTATAAAAGTGAGTGACATAATTTTTTTTAAAAGTGAGCTAATTAGATTTATGTTTGGAAAGGGGGAATGTTTTTTAAATATAGCATTATCATTCATTTCCATAGATTCACGCACTTCGTCGGCATATTCAACAACGTTTCTTCAAAAAGCCATAACTTCTTCATCCAGAAGCCGTATTTAGAGCCTTTTTTTTAGTCAGCCTAATTTTTTGAGAGATTTCCATTGGAATGCTTAGTTTTAGTATCTACAGCTTCAGTTTTTGTTAAAATGGAAAGTCCATGCCGAGTTATTCTTGACAACACCAACTACTTCCAATGGTGGTCCTACATTGTGGATTTACCTAGAAGTAAAGGTATTTACAAAATAGCCTCATGCCAAGAAACCAAACCTCAAGATGAAGATAAGGTGGCCAAATGGGAAAATAGGCAAGATGAAGCATGTGGGTTGATAGGGATGTCTATTTCTCCAGACCTTAGATTCCAATTCGCAAAACTTGATATTCCTAATGAAGCAATGAAATAACTCACTAATGTTTTTGGAATTAAAAATGAAATTAGAGCCCATCAACTCGAAAATGAGTTGCTTACATTGTACCCCAATAATTTTTCTTCCATTGAATATTTTTTTTCCATGTTCAATATCCTTAGACTTCTCTTGGAAGGTGTTAAGGTTAAGAAAGAAGATGGCAGCCTTATCTATTCCATTCTTACTAAGTTGGGACCAGCCTACTCTATGTTTGTTTCCACCTTCCATTCTACTAGAGAAGCATTTATTTCTCAAGGACAAGACTACAAGTCCCCCTCTTTTGATGCCATTTGTGATTCTTTAATAAGAGAACATGAAAAGATCTTATATCTTGGTCTTCTTAATCTTGGAAACTCTTCTAAGAAAGCCTTAGCCGCCCAGCAACAACCAAATTCGAAGAATCCTAAGAAGTGGTATCCTAAAAAGAATGGTCCTAAACCAAATAGGGTCCTAAGAAATTTCAGTCTCAAAACGAAAAATCATTTCAACAAAATTATAAGGAAAATAAAAACAAAGGGAAGAAGACTGATAGACATTGCCACTTTTGTAATCGAGATGGACACTTAGAATCCAAATTCTTTAAGAAGATGGAAGCCTTGGAAGCAACAATGAAGAAGCATAACATCCATTTGGAGCACTCTTTAACTTCAATTTCATCTTCAAGAATAACACTTTCTGCATGTGATTGTCAAGCATATCGGTTTGGTTATGCACTAAATGTATCTTCTTCTTCTCATTCTCATGAGTGGCTCATTGATTTTGGAGCTTCTTATCACATGGCCAAAAACAAAGCCATGTTTTCTTCTTTAAATGATTGTAACACCAAAAATATATATGTTGGTGATGATATATCTCTTAGTGTTGTAGGGACTAGAACTGTTCATATAAACAATGGTCAGTTTAATGACGTATTATGTGTTCCAACCTTATCCTGCAACCTTCTATCTATATTAGATAACTAATTCAGGTGAAGGTAAAATCGTTGAATTTTCACCTCACGATGTTGTAATTAAGGACCTAAGAGATCCTAGATAGATTTTAGCTACTGGCATTGCTGATGATTCTACAACGTTGTATAAGTTTAAAAACTTTGGGTCATCAAATCTTCCCTCGGTATTTGTTGCTCATAATGATGAAGTGAGCAAACTTTGGCATGAGAGATTTGGTCACTTAAACTATCGCTCCCTTCAGAATCTATGTAAAGAAAATATGGTGACAGGTCTTCCAATGGGATCTTGCAGAGATAGTGTTTGTTCTAGATGTGTACTCGGAAAACATCATCAAGACAATTTTGAAAAACGTGCCTCTTGGCACGCCTTAGCCCCTTGGCACACCTTAGCCCCTTTACATCTTGTGCATAGTGATTTGCGTGGTACACTTCCAGTTGTTTCATTCTCTCGCTACAAGTATTTCTTAACTTTCATTGATTATTTCTCCAAACACACTTGGGTATACTTCTTAAAACTCAAGAGTGAATTATTTAACATATTCTTGGCCTTTAAGGCCTTTCTTAAAAAACAATCTGGACATCAAATTCTTAAGCTAAGATCTGATAATGGCAGAGAACATGTTAACAACAAATTCATCAACTTTTGCACTGAGAATGGAATTCAAATGCAACATACTGTTGCATATACTCCACAACAAAATGGTGTAGCTAAAAGAATGAATCGCACCTTAAAGGAAATGGCTAATTGTATGCTTCAATCTAAAGGACTTAGTCTTAAGTTTTGGGTAGAAGCAATTAAATGTGCAAATTACATAGTAAATCTCACTCCTACTAAGGTTTTAAAGAATATCACTCTAGAAGAAGCATGGAGCTCAATTAAACTAGATGTAAGTCACTTTCGTGTTTTTGGAAGTGAAGCATGGGCCCAGATTCTAGATGAGAAACATAAATCTTTAGAACCTAAGAGTGAAAAATGTATTTTTGTTGGATATTCTGAGGATTTCAAAGGATATAGACTTATTTCACTTAAGTCCAAAAATGTTATCATTAGAAGAGATGTAAAGTTTGCTAAAAATATATCGGCCTATGAGCCTAGCTCGGTGGATGTACCACCTCTCTCTATCCCTTCTACTTCTAAAAATATTTCTTCTTCAGATGATGACAGCGAGGATGAAAATCCTCCCCCACCTTCTTAGGATCCTCCTCCTACTCCTCAGCTTCCAAAATAGGTTTGTGCTACTCGAAATGTAGCAGGTACTCTTGCCGGTGATCCTACAGATCAACGACGTACATGTTCTCAGTTCGATAGAGCCTCTTCTTTACTTGCTCAAGCTTCAGTGAATTATGATCCTGACACCTTTTTAGAAGCTTCAGGCCATCTAGATTGGGACACAACTATGAATGAATAATATCATTCATTATTAGCAAATGATACATGGGATCTTGTTCCTATTCCAAAGGGACGAAAGCTTGTCAGATGCAAATTGGTTTACAGAACCAAGTATGGACGAGATGGAAAAGTTGATAAACATAAAGGTTGTCTTGTTGCTAAGGGATTTTCACAAGTTGAAGGCATTTACTATAATGAAACCTTCTCTCCTATTTCCAAAATGAACTCTATATACCTTGTTCTTTCCCTTGTTGCCTCTTTCAAATGGGAAGTCCATCATATGGATGTTAAATCTGCCTTCTTACATGGGGACTTGCATGAAGAAATCTATATGGAACAACCTACTGCCTTTATACAAACATACTCTAGCCTTGTATGTCGGCTTAAGAAATCCATTTATGGTCTCAAGCAAACCCCTCAGTCTTGGTATGCCAAAATGGATAGCTTTCTTTTAGAAACTTGCTTTTCTAGTTGTCATTCTCACAATAACATCTACACCAAGAAAGTGGGCAAGTCTCTTATCATTCTTGTCCTTTATGTTGATGATCTTATCCTTACTAGTAGTGATCCCAACCTTATAAACCATGTGAAGTCCAGCCTTAAAAAGAAGATTAAAATGATAGACTTGGGAAACTTGCATTATTTTCTTGGTCTTCAAGTCTTGCAATCCAAGGAAGGTATTTCCCTTTCCCAATCCAAGTATGCCTGTGATCTTCTATGCCATTTTCACATGGAAGACTGTAAGCCAGACCCTTATCCCTTTCAGTCTATAGCCAAACTTTCAGTTACTTGTACTTCCCCTGAAGTTGATGCTGCCTTATACCATCAACTTGTAGGAAAAATTTTGTATTTGACCCATACATGTCCTGACCTTTCCTTTGTTGTTGACCTTATTGCTCAGTTTATGAAAAACCCACATGAAATTCATTGGAAAGTAGCTAAAATAATACTTTGTTATGTTTGAGGTATACTTCAGTTTGGAATTCATTACAGTGTCGAAGCATCTCTTCTATTGGTTGGTTTCATTGATTTCGATTGGGCTGGTGACCCTGATGATTGGAAGTCTACTGCAGGTTATGTGTTCACTCTTGGTTCAAGACCTATTACACGGGCTTGCAAGAAACAAAGTGCCATTTCTCTTTCTTCAGCAAAAGCAGAGTATCATGGTGTTGTAGAAGCTAGTAAGGAAGCCCTGTGGCTTCATCAGATCCTATCGAAGTTTGGCTTTCAGCAGCAGCATCCGACTACACTTTTTTGTGATAATCAAAGTGCCATTCAAGTATGCAAATATCCAGTCCAACATAACTGCAACAAACACATTGAAATGCACATGCACTTTAGTAGAAAGCTCATTCATGACCATGTTCTTGAAGTGCAATACTGTTCAGCAAATGATCAAGCTACATACATCTTTACAAAGGCTCTCACAAAGGCGGAGTTTACTAAACTTTGATTTATGGTTGGAGTTCAAGAAGTTGTCACTAAGGGGGGATAGGCTCTAATGCCTCCTTCCTTCTCCTATTATGTCATATTTGTACATCCTTCAATCCTATCCCAAGTTGTTCTTAAGGGGGGATATTAGGATATTCCGGCACATAGGAAATAGTTAAGTATAACTTGGCCTAGTGTAGAGTTAGGTAAAGTGTGTTTCTCTACTATGCACTTTTGTAAATTACAATCCAATGGTCACGATATGTAGTGATCTGACGGTTCATTCTCTCCTCGGTATTACCGACACTTGATCCATGGCTTAACACTGGATTGGTCCATGATCTCTATTTAAAGAGCATAGAGGGTCATTTGTAGGGTAATTGTTCATGAGAGAAGATTATGTAAATTTTCATTCTTTTATTAATAAATTGCCTAAAGTGGCTGTGTTGGCTCAGGCCGTGGACTGTTTCCATCTTTGAGGGTTTTAACCACATCAAGAATACTGGTGTATTGATCTGTGATTTGTTTGTGAGCGGTGTCCTTTGGTGCTCTATCTGAGGAACTTATCCTATAAATTGCTACACGAACCACCTTTATATTCAATATTGGTGCCACTATCTGATGTAAACTATAGGGTATGAAAGCTAAAATGAGAATCCATATTAATGAACTAGTTTCATTGTTTTACCTTTGAAGGCATATTTTAGATTGCCAAATGATTTTAGGCATAACACTTTATGAACCAAGGCTGAGGATGAGGCTTACAATACACCATATAAATGGGTGTTAGCTGCACTAAAGTTTTGAAGACACTTAATTCATACAAACCATGTCTGAGTTGCTTTACTATTTTAAGTAGTTTGGGAGAGTGCTTTTAGGATAATGTTTGTTGCTTGAAGTTTTTATTCTTTCATTATCCATCCATCTTATCTTTATCTTGAGAGTGCAGAATGGATGCATGCCATTCCATTAATAGCCTATGTATTCTTGGTTGATTGCAGGTTGTCCCCAGATTGTCTGGGCTCAAAGTAGTATCATTTAGACAATGAATATTTTCCTTTCCATCATTTCAATCTTGACAATGCACTTCTGTTGATCTGTGAGTAGTTTGTGCGATACAATTTCTTCTCCAATCACAAGTTGTAATTGGAATCCTCCATAGTTCTTGCAAAAGAGCCTTGTGAGGGTCTTTCTTTTCATGTATTGTCTATTTACATGAAACATTAAACATACACATTTTTGTTGGTGTAAGTGTTTTTCTTGCCATCATTATTGAACTCCAAAGGTAAATATTGATCTTACATTTGCAATCTCGTATGCATTCTAGTCACATGTTTTCATAATAGGTCAAGCTAGAAACTTTGAGAAAAGTATGCAATATCTTGAAGAGTTAGTTAGCATTATCAGATGATAAACCCTTGACTCCTGAGTCCAAATTTTCTGATCTAGGTGCTGACTCTCTTGATATGGTAAAGTTGATTATACCTATGACCTTCAAGCTAACTTCTCACTGTGGGTTTGGGCTTACATCATATCTTGTACTCTTTCAGGTAGAGATAGTAATGGTTCTCGAGGAGGAATTCAAAATTAGTGTTGAAGAAGAAAATGTTGGGAACATTACAACTATGTAAGAAGCAATTGATTTGATAGAAAGGCTCGCCTCTGCATCTTAGGTTGTTAAGTCTTGAATGGTGCATGCATGTTCCTTAAATGATGTCCAAGTGCACAATTGTTTGTCATTGTGGTTGTTTTGTGGATCTAGTGTGCAATTCATTGAGCCATGCCTGAAGAATAATCCATTGTTCCTTTGAACATATTAATAATGAAGAACATTTCAAATTTGTATAGGTTATTGATAGTTTTATTTCCACATGTGGGTTTTCTTATTATTGTTACTTTTTTTTAAAGGAAATAGTGAAGTGAAATTTAGTACTTGAATCTGGTGGCAATGATATTGTTTTTACTCTTGAGTTGTGATCAATCCTTTTTGAATATGAAATTCTAGTATGTATTTGTGTTGAAAGTGAGTGCTTCACTAAAGACCCAACCAGGGTCTTTTGGTGTGGACTCATATTTACTATTACAAAGACCTGGGTGACATTTCTTTCAAAAAAAATTTTGGAAATGGAACTGATTTACATTTTAGCTATAATCAAGATCTTGAATGATCTAAATGTTGGCTAGATCAAAGTCTCTAGCAATTATTATTGCTACACTATGACAATTATTCTTGCTACAGTAAACTAGTGTAGATTCATGTTAACTCCATATTTATTAGGGACCAAAAGGGATAAGAATTAAAACATCAGATGCAAAAATAGTGTGCACCTCATCAAGCATAGCCACAAGTTTTTCCTTCTTTATTTGAAGCTCTTGTCTTTCTGCCATACTGATCTCAGTATTATGGGAGGTATTGCTTTCTTCAGTTGAATTTAAAAATTTTGCACTTGTATCTGTTATACCATTCTTTATGCTAGTTTCTTTGGAAATATTCTCTTTGTTAGCAACAATACCGAATAATGTTTGTGATTTATAATGTTTGGTTTGACTCAAACTTTCTGAACTTGCTAAGATCCACGACTTCATCATGCAACTCCTGGGCTGCTTTAAGAAATTTGGAGCCTCTCACAATATTAGGGAACCTAGTTACTCCTCTTGGATTGGAATCATTTTGTTTGCTAACTCCAGGACTGTGAAGATAATTTGAAAACCCACCTTCCTTCATCCCATCTCTAGGATCCTTGTTAATTCTAATGAGTTGTCTTCTAAAACCATTTGGGAAATTTATATCCAACTCAGTGGAGTGATTTTGAAAAGGTGGCAGTTGAACAATTGATGCATGTTTTGGAAAAAGACACAAAGAAAGCCCCTATCTCTATTCAGTGGTAGTTGTTGGTATTTTTTTTCCACGATATTGGAGTCTATGATAGAATCTTAAATCACTGATGCTACTAATCCAAGTATCACAACAAGACTACTTTGCAGAGTGAAACAATATACAACAATAAACCTACTAGTGCACAAATATAGACAACTTTTTACAATTTTTACAATCACCCAACTTCGTTATATTAATCAAACTAATAATACAATAGTCTAGGGCTCCCGTACCAGGGATAATGGCCCTCATACATCCACTGATACAAAGATATGCAACTAGGGTTTGGTGTCAGTCACTTTGACAACCAATCTACCCTGAACAAGATACACTAACCATTTGGTTGATGTAGTGTGCTCTCTCAGCTCCCCTCAGTCGTACCCTGAACATACTTTCCCAGTTCTTCGGCCCAATTTGTAGCAACTCCAATATGCCTCTATCAATGAACTAGCTCCATTAGGTCATTGAACTCAGCTTCACTTGTTCTCTAGCTGACTGTTAGTTCTTCAACGCATCAACACATCGAGACTCTTGTCGAGGTGTTCACAACTCCATTTGTGAACAACTCTCAACTACCCACTACTGCTCCTCAACTCTTTTGGGACTTTCTTATCACTAGTGCCTTCTTGTGCTACCCAGTGAAGACACACTTAGGGCCAGAGGGCTTCTCACTATCACTATTGAATGTTCTTCTCCAACAATGAACTTAGGGAATGGAGGATTGCCCCTCCTCTACTGTAGATGTCCTTCTCCACAAGGCAAGTCTAGGGCTACAAACTGCTCCTGGCTGATCAAACCTTGAGCTCTTCTTCCGCGACTTCTACAAATCCCTTAGTCCTTCAAGGGACTTGCTCCTTACGGCTTGAAGAAAGCCTCTACAATCCTCCTCAAGTTGTTCTTTAGGCTGCTCCATCTCTACCACTTCTAGCAGCCATAAAGTCCTTCTTAGGTCACTGCACTTAGGGCCAACTTGGTCTACTCTCACGCTGCCCTCCAACAGTCCACGAGTGTCCAATAAAAAACCAACCAAACTGTCCAACTCTGACCTATACATCCACTAGCAACCAACCATCAACAAGAAGTCATGTTGTCCTCTTTCCTTGGGATCTGTGCATCCTTGAGCTCTAGTTAGGGCACTCCAACAGCCCTAAACCCTACTCCAAATCACTGTGTTCCCTTGCTCAACCTTGTTGCCACCTTCGCTGTCCTACTAGGCATTCAATACACTGCTGTAGAGCCCAAGGCTCCATTTCAAAGATTACTGCAACCCATGGACCTGTTACAGCTAGGGTCTCGACCTCCTAGCAAGGGTTAACACCCTTGTTCCAACTGCGTTGTGTCTTGGGCACCTGTGGCTAGGGAGAAGGACCTAAACTAGGCTTCTCATCTCACAAAATAGCCCTCCCAAGCTGCTGTAGCAACAACCCTTACTTGTGGCCTTAGAACAAAGACAAACCCACACAAAATAGCATAGAAAACACCCCACACTTACCTCTGATCCTGCGGCATTGTCCTTCTAGAGATCCACATCCATAAACTGTCCAAGACTCACCCTCCAAGCCTCCTCATTGGCTGCTTTAGACCTTAGACATTTGTGGCCTATTTTCTCAAGGAATCCGCACCCAAAACAGTGAAGACAAACTCCCAAACTCATCCTTCTAGGTTGCCTTAGGTTCACTATAAATTTCAGAGGTATCTTTGATGTTTGATTGCACTTAGGATGTGTCAAATAGGCTCCCATCTCACCTCTATTTATATCTTTCTCTAAGGAAATGACTAGCCCTTCCAAGAGGGTCCTTCAACTAAGGTTGACTTGAATATTCTAGCCCTTTTGCCCACACATAATATTCAAAAATTCATATTTCAACTTCTAGACCTCCGATTTGGATGATTCTCATTGCCCGTTGCTCATATAAGGGTTCTCTATCATCTCAAATCATCACATATCAAAATATCCTCATGGGTTTGGTCCCCACACTGATGGGTACAAAACCCCAAGCTTGGGTTCTAAGCCCACAAGCCACTTTTGTGTGCCAATTCCTTCACAACCCTCTAGCCTAGGGTTTGGAGTACCTCCCAAGCTACAAATCTCAATAGTTTGTAGATCTAACTACAAATTTAGTCCATTAGGAAGAATTCCTGATTGTTCTTCTTCAATAGAGGACATGGGTGGGGGCCTCATTGCTACCTGCGATCTCTCAGCAACTGGTTGATTACCTAATCTAACATAATTGTTTAATTATCCACACAAGGATTGATTACTTGATGATCCATCTGTTTTCTATAGGAATTTTAGCTCATTTCCTCTAGCCTACAAAGAATCATAAGCACGGGTTTCAAGGTGTGATGTGAGTAGAATTGAAGTGAAAGTTTGTTGTTCTATAGGAGAATTTTTGATAGCCCCAACAGAGGAGTGTTGGGAAGGAGAAGTGGTTGGAACTGTGATTCCTGTGAAATGTTGTTGTTGTTGCCCATTTCTAGCAAAATTATGAGTTGCTAATGAACTTCCTGTTATATTGTAACTTGTTAACAAGTACCATGTTCCCATAGGGAAATGAATTTGTATAACCTACAATATCCTGGTTCCTTAGATAACGTGTCTGCATGGTGTCAATGTGGATACTTGAACATGGAAACTATGTATACATGCTTCCCTCTCTACCGTTTGATCAAATCTTTGCAGTTTCTATCATCTTTATATATATTTCTATAAGATACATGCTTATATTGAAGCTTTCTATAGATTATTATAATAACCTATGCTCCCTAGGGGTCAAAGCCCTTTTTTCCATGTTTTTAAATCTATTAATATATTGGCATACATAGGATAAGTGCATATATTGAGTTTTTCTGTAGGCAGTATTATGATAATCTATGCTCCTTTGGAGCAAAAATTTTCATTTTAACATGCCTTTTAATCTATTTCAGTGAACTACATAACTTTGTAAGAACTACACCTTTCATTATTTTGATCAAATTGTCCACTAAACCACTACTCCAAACCTATTTTATCTGGATCCGTTAGTGTTAAGCTTGTGCACTTTAACGGGTTTTTTTTGGTGTATCATTGTATCGTCATAGATGTCAGTTTAAACTTAGACTCTACTGACATCATTGCAGTGGGCCTTTTGTTTATTTGTGCATGACAGTATAATACATATGTTAAGTGCTAATATTTTTTTGTTGGTATCTGCTTTATAGGCATGCCCCTTGCCCCATGCTTTATAGAAAAACTGCATATGAAAACCTGTAGCAAATTAGAGGCCTTTTCCAGCAGAAATGTGAAAGAAACTCAGATTTCATTCGACAACCACTGTAATATCAAAAAAGGCTGACTCTATCATCTAAAACAAAGCTCAGACTTTGCTTTGAGGAGCTTTCCTCCCAAAATTTAAATAAACAAAACTACCTATAAAGCCTAATGAAGAAACCATAATATTTTCCTTTTCATAATTCATTTTAATTTTTCCTAGATTAGATTCCACCCTGTGTGGTTGAACTTTTTTAACAGAAGGTCCTGTAGGTGACACTTCACCTTGTTGTTGATCAATTGCAAACTATTTTAGATTTTTCACACATAAATAAGCTATGCGGAAGCCTGGGTAGACTTGAGCTAGGGATCTTAACCCTTTCCAATTCATAATACCTTATATCTCACACATGGATGCTATCTTCAAACATTTGGTGACAGACTTTATAAATTGCAAAGTTGTGACAACCTCTAGAATTATTGCAGGTATATCAAAGAGTTAGGTCAAACTGTCATGCTTGCTTATTCACTTCATAGAAATGGGCTTCCATCCATTCATACCATCTGCCTTTGTATAAGAAAAAGGTTCCCAATAACCTGTAGCTAGCATTCCAAATCAATAATGGCGACTTTGTTGTTCTTACACTCCCGAAGGAAAAACATACATTTCAATTCCATGATCCCCCCTTCCATTGAATCATATCAAGTTGATTGTCCAAGGCTAACCATCAAAGGTAACCATCTATTGTGTATTTTGAGTGAGATTTGTAGAGGTTGATAATCTGGGCAATAACATGGTCCATGGATCCGCACTCTTAGCACATATGTTGAGCTCATCACATCCTTTATGAGATTGTTAATACAACTAGTGAACCTATATTGCACATTCACCTATGGGATCCACTTTTTGAGTAGGTTGTTGACTTGGTGCTTACTGCTTAGGGCCTTGATCGACCCTTGCAGAGGTTGCTAATATGGGTAGTAACATGGTCCATGGATCCACACTCTTAGCACATATGTTGAGGTCATAACATCCTTTACGAGATTGTTAATAAAACTAGTGAACCTATTTGCACATTCATCTATGGGATCCACCTTTTGAGCAGGTTGTTGATTTGATATGAAGTGTGTCCTATCTTATCTTGCTACACTTGGCATCATTTCATCATCTTGAGGAGGATTAGTTCTCCATCTTGTTGAGCACTCCCCTGACATGGTCTTATTGGCATATTTTATTGATCATGATTTCTAAGGTGAGCCTCTTGAAGAGTGCTGCAAAGGAGAAAGAGACACATGACAACTAGGACAGACCCCTAGCCCTAAGTAGCATCCTACCTTGAGGAGTGTTCCCATTAATTAGGAATTTATCATTATTTTATTTGGAGTGGTTATCTAGTAGCTATCTTGAAGATCCCCCCAAGGCGAATGAAGATAAGTGGCATAACAAACCATAATAGTTGGTCAAAGAAGCATTACTCAAGGGAGCACCTTGCATGAGAGATTGACACATGGCATCAAAGACCTGCTCATGCATTCTTTATGCATATTATATTACTTTGAGGAGTGCCTAGCTTAGGGGATATTCCAAGATGTTTATGTCATTGGGTGATTATCCCTATCTAGTACTCCTATTGGGGTTTAGTTGATAGGTTGTTCCCTTTACCTTGGTCATCCTACTCTTGGGTGATTATCTCTCCTGTGTTATTCACTGGGGTTGCTAAATGAACCATGCTGCTAATCATTAGTGCTACTAAATGAACCAAGCAAGTAGTTCTCATTCAACCAGTGACCTAATCCAGTTAGTCTGGTTGCTATCCCCACCTCCTAACTATGGGGTGAGAAGCCCCACCTCTATACTAGGCTTTCATCCCTACCTAGTATAGCTAAACTTTATATAAAGAGAAGCCCTCTCATTTGTTGAGCATGGTTGGATTTGTGAGGAGATATCTTCCAAGCCTAGTTGAACTTTTTTTAGGATGAAGAAGTCAATGGGAAAGCATATGTAAGGTTTTCATCTTTCTCTTCTCTTTTTCATAGATGATGAGGGTTTATGCAAGGATTGTCATTTCTTTTGTTGTAGTAATAATCTATTTTGGAAGGTAGCTTTGCATATGAGAAGAGATTAGAGTAGATGTAAACCATCACCAGTCCTTGTAACCTTGAATCTTGGGAAACTTATATTTTAATTTCATATTGGTTGTTGTAGATGTTATGGGACTGTATTTGAAGATGTGATCTTTGTTGATGTTGTTCTATGTTATGGTGGTTCTTCCAATGTTTATGGTTGAAGACTATTCCTTGGCAACAATTTCATGGTTGTGGTAGTGCATCTTGTAGAAGGCCTTCATTAGTTACTCTATATAACTTGAAAAGTTGTTTTGAACTATTCATGGCACATTAGTGTATGGCTTGACCACATCTTCTCTATATTATTCAAACCCTCTTTGCTAGTAGATCTTGACTTCATCACCCATTGGATAGGCATTCCATGGGTCCACCATCCCATTTAGTTAGAAGTAAATCTTAATCCATTTCTAATGGATTCCCCCTTGTGCTAGAGGAGAGGCAACAGAAAGTGAGAGGAAGGGTTGATGTAAGGTTTTCATCTTTCTCTTCTTTTTTTCGTAGATGATGAGGGTTTATACAAGGATTGCCACTGCTTTTGTTGTAGTAATAATCTATTTTGGAAGGTAGCTTTTCATATGAGAAGATATTAGAGTAGATGTTGTAAATCCTTGCTAGTCCTTGTAACCTTGAATCTTGGGAAACTTTATATTGTAATTTCAGATTGGCTATTGTAGATGTTATGGGACTATATTTGAAGATGTGATCTTTGTTGATGTTGTTCATTCTAATAGAAACTATTATACTGCATCCTCTTTACTTATGGTTCTATGTTATGGTGGTTCTTCCAATATTTATGGTTGAAGACTATTCCTTGGCAACAATTTCATGGTTTTGGTAGTGCATCTTGTAGAAGGCCTTCATTAGTTACTCTAGTATAACTTGAAAAGTTGTTTTGAACTATTCATGGCACATTACTCTATGACTTGACCACATCTTCTCCATATTATTCAAACCCTCTTTGCTAGTAGATCTTGACTCCATCACCCATTGGATAGGCATTCCATGTGTCCAACATCCCATTTAGTTAGGAGGAAATCTTAATCCATTTCTAATGGATCCCCCCTTGTGTTAGAGGAGAGCCAACATGAAGTGAGAGGAAGGGTTGGTGTGATGATAGTGGGCAACCTTCCTATGCTCCCATGTGGTTTCACTTGTATTTTAGGGATATACCACTTTGAGTGCAGGTTTCAAAGGTAGAATTTTATTGCCAAGGTTGGGGACAATGTGTAGATCTTGTTATTTGGTAGTTTTCCTACCATGATTTCAAGATGGCATCTCTTTGAAAACATTTCACTCATCTGGTGATTTCTCGAAGAAATTAAGCCTTGTTACTTGAGGGTTCTTTAAGTGATTTATTGTTAGAAGAAGTGAGGACATCAAATATCCATAGAGGCATTGAAGACTCATTGGGTGACTACATTGGTATTGAAATAAGGTATGAATATTATGCATTTTTAAAGTTTCATATTAGTTTGAACAATTGAAGTAAAAAGTATGGCACCATGCCAAGAAAGGTGGGATGCCAAAATGTTTGGCCTTTTGGATTTCTCATTCATTTTTGGATGTCAAAATTAGCTCTCTCATCAAAAATTGGTTTAAGCATGCTTCAAAGTTTCATGGATGCCCTCATCTAACCACATAACATGTTACATCTATCATTGAGCTTATAATAGATGGAAATATTATCCATGAGGATGCCATGATGAAAATGTTTGCCCTTACCTTGAAAGGTTATGCATGGGAAGAGTTTAGTGATTGCAAGGGTATATCTTTATTTCCAGGTTTAATCAAAGCATATTAGAAATTTCAGGTTTTTGGTTATGATGAAGAAGAGCATGTTGTAGGATCACATGATCAACATATTTTGGTTGAGATTTGTTTTAGATTGAAAGAGAAGCTTGGTGGTTTGATGCTTGCATTTGAGAATAACCCTTCATTGTGTCTCTTGGTTGAATCAATAAGAAATATGATGCATGTATGTCCTTGGCTAAATATATCAAAGAAAAGTATGGTGTGCTATATGAATGGAAGCTTGGAAATGAATCGTATGAGGATGACCAACATTCTCTCTCATCACTTGAACCATATATGCATGAGATTTCAGATCCAAGGAAGAAAAGTGTGACGAAGGTCTTGTTGTAGCACCCCATGTTTCTATTAAATTTTATGCATGTCATCATGTCTCAAATGAAGCACATTGTGATGATGAGGTACACTGGCATGAAGGCAAGGGTTTGGAAAGTCATATTCCCTTCCAAGTTTCTGAATTTAGTAATGATTCTTTTGATGATTTGGAGAGGCCATATTTTTTAGAGGAACCCTGAAGATGAAAATATTTTTTTTATCATTCCCTCATGTGATGAAGAGCATGATAGCCAAGAGGATGAGGGTTTTGACACTTTTTTGATTGGAATGCATAGATGGCATTTGTAATGCTGGTTTGTTTGTGGGGATCCTATCTCTGACATGGATATTGAAAGTCTAATAGAGAAATATGTAATTAGCATACTCAATTACTCCAATTACAATCAATGTTGAAGACCATCTCATGAAGCACAGAGAAAGCATTGTAGGGTATATCTTTGTTGATCTTAGAGAGCCAAACATGGTGGAGGCGGGTGAACCATTTTTCGTTATTAATGAACAACCATATCTTAAATTCATTAGGGTGATTTAGTGCAAGATAATAGGCTTTTCTATGGCAATAAAATTGCATAAATTTTCCTACCCTTAATATCATCATCTCTTGACCAATTTATGCATAAAAAATCACCTAGAATATGTCTTTCAAGCTACAATTTGTTTGGACAATAGTGTTTTCAATAAATGATTCATTTCAGAAATTGCAACATATTTGAATAGGGCAGCAAACCCTGAATCATGAGCTGGTCTATTACTTCATTATTTTATTTTTTGTGTAATACTTCATATGCATGTTTGGTAGATGGCAACAAAGAAGGCTATTGTAGATTTTGGTTGGAGTCACCTACTAAACGTGTCTTGCTCGACGGTGTGATAAATGATGGTAGCAAAGGCATAGGGAAGCATTTGAAGCATGTAGATTAAGTGGTCAGTTCATAATTTTACATGTCTCAATCAAGTGAGTTCCTATGAAATTTTATGAGATGCTGTGGTCAACATTGGTTTCTATCTAGTGTTGAGTTTTAGGCTCTGTTCACGAGCTGGCAAGCTATAGAATATTAGTAGGGATATTCTATAGCTATGGATTTTAATCCTTTTCAGTTCATATTTTTGAATCTAGTATGCCTGGATATATTAGTAGGGACTTATGTTTGGAATTTTCATTCTTGCATTTTAGAATAACCCTTCATTTTGTCTCTTGGTTTGATCAATAATAAATATGATGCATTTATGTCCTTGGCTAAATATATAAAATAAAAGTATGGTGTGTTAGATCATTGGAATCTTGGAAATGAATTGTATGAGGATGACCAACATTCTCTCTCATCACTTGAACCACACATGCGTGAGATTTCAGATCCAAGGAAGAAAAGTGCGATGAAGGCCTTGTTGTAGCACCCCATGTTTCTATTAAATAGTATGCATGTCATCATGTCTCAAATGAAGCACATTGTGATGATGAGATACACTTGCATGAAGGAAAGGGTTTGGTAAGTCATATTCCCTTCCAAGTTTCTGAATTTAGTAATGATTTTTTTGATGATTTGGAGAGGGTATATTTTGTAGAAGAACCCTGAAGATGAAAACCTTTTAGGGGTTATCATTCCCTCATGTAATGAAGAGCATGACAGCCAAGAGGATGATGATTCTGACACTTTCTTTATTGTAAGGCATAGATGGCATTTGAATTATTGGTTTGTTTGTGGAGATCCTATCTCTAACATGGATATTTAGAGTTTGATAAAGAAATGTCTAATTGGCATACTCAATTACTCCAATTCGAATCAGCGTCAAAGACCATCTCATGAAGCATAGAGAAATCATTGTAGGGTATATATTTGATGATCTTAGAGAGCCAAACATGGTGGAGGTAGGTGAACCATTTTTCATTATTAATGAAAAACCATCTCATTTCATCGTGGTGATTCAGTGCGAGATAAATGGTTTTTTTATCGCAATAAATTTGCATAAAAATTCTAGCCCTTAATATTATCAGCTGTTGACCAATTTATGCATAAAAAATCAGCTAGAAGATGTCTTTGGGGCTGCAATTTTTTTGAGATAATAGTGTTTTCAATCAATGCTTCATTGAAGAAATTTCAACATATTGGAAGAGGTCAGCAAACCCTGAAACATGAGCTGGTGTATTATTTCAGATCTGATTTTTTTTTAATACTTCATGTGCATGTTTGGTAGATGGAAACAAAGAAGACTATTGTAGGTTTTTGTTGGAGTTACCTACTAAACATGTCTTTCCTAAGGCTACGATAAATGATGGTAATGAAGGCATAGGGCAATGTTTGGAGCATGTAGATTAAGTGGTCAGTTTGGAATTTTACATGTCTCAAATAGGTCAGTTCCTATGAAATTTTATCAGATGTTGTGGTCAACTTTGGTTTCTATCTAGTGTTGAGTTTTAGGCTCTATTCACAAGTTGGAAAGATATAGAATATCAGTAGGTATATTCTATAGCTATGGATTTTATTCCTTTTCATTTCATACTTTTGAATCTGGTATGCTTGGATATATTGGTGGGGACTTTTGTTTGGAATCTACATTCTTTTGAAACTGAATCCCAGTGTTGTAGTTGGGGTATGAATCAGGATCTGTGTTACTAAACCAAACTGTATTTTTCAATGCATAGGCAACACCCCAGTTCAAGCTTCTAATAATTCAACAGAGTAGGAGAGGGACTGGAAAGAACTGATGAAACTTGTTCCTCTATTGATCATGGGGAGGTTAAAGTCCTATCAAATTAAGGTTGTAAAGTGGTTGATTTCTCTGTGGAAAAATGGGCTCAATGGAATTTTGGCAGATCAAATGGGTGGAAAGACAGTGCAAACTATTGGTCTCCTTACTCATCTGAAGGGGATTGTTGGGTCCCTATAATACTAGTGATTACCCCATTACTATTGTAGTTATATCCCTTATTAATATTGTTGTGCCCCTATTGTCCCCATATTGTTATTACTGTGCCCCATAGAATCCCTCTATTGTTATTTTTGTGGCTTTATATTATTATTGTTAGGTTGGTTGGGTTATATTGTGACTCCTTGGACTCCTATATATAGAAAGGAGGTTTTTTCATTTGAATCATCCAAGAATTGTTCATTTATGTAATGTAAAGGAGGTTTCCCCCTCAAAGAGGCTGAATTCTAAGGCATTGATCTATCTTCTCTATCCTTTTCTTGAGTTGGTTTCATAATAGGGATGAGCACGCATGGGCCCTTTTAATAGTTGCTCCTCTTTCTACTCTCTCAAATTGGGTGAATGAAATCAATAGGTGAATGGAGCCCCTTCCTTTCCTAGTAACCTAGTATAACACAACCTGTAGTCATTCAACATCAAGGTTAGGGTTTTTGCATGCTTCAATCTTAAATTAGTGTTTCTATTTTGGAACACCCCCACATGTGTAAGTAATGGGGGTTGACATGGCATCCACTCATTTCCATGGTGGTCAATAAGGTAATTCAACTTGTGAGAGACACAACTTTCACATATGAACTTCGTTTGAGGTAATTTTCACAGAGTTGGAAAGCTTCCAATGTCTAGAGTAACATCAAAGGGATGGAGCTATGTAATCAAAATGGGCTCCCAATCGAATCTACAAGACCCAAAATCACTAATGTGGAACCTGACTCTAAAGTGGGCCCTACAAGCTTAGTAGCTCCATATGCATGTATGTATCTTCCATTCTTAGTTATATATCTATTACCAATCAACTCCAAGTAAACCACAATTGTGGGGGAGAACCCAAGGCACTCATACTCAAAGATAAGTTATAGAGTGCATAAATAAAGTCATTACAAGTCATAGGATAGTAGTGAATATGCTTGAAATTCTAAATATTTTGGCAAAATACATTGATTGCAAGATACATTCTAAATCCAACCCAAAGGACATGTTAGGGAATGTGTTAAAGAACATACTTAAGAATCTGATAGGTAGGAGGACATAAATAATTTGAACATTAACCAAGCAAATGATTCTTGAACTTACCTATGCATGGACCAGGTTACGGAGATGATCTCCACCTCATTGAATATGGTTTTATATTCATAAAGACATAGAACACAAGGATCCAATTCTTGTAGAAATGGGTTATGTCTTCCTCTCTATATGATATTCTCATTAGGACCATGGAATCTTAAACTACCAACTTGAAACTCTAAGTGGAGTACAACACTTAGCTAAATTCCTTGAGTGAATTTGGTGTTATCCCATCACTTCACTAGTGTTTTAGGGGTAACTGGTTTCTCTATAGTCTTAGGCTTTCATTGGTAACTCATGGTGTCAATTTTTTTTATTTACTCAGAAATCGCACCCAAAAAGTCAACTGTTGAAGAATCAATCATATGCTAAATCACTCCTACCTTCTCATTGTTAAGATATTTGTGAGATTTCACCTATAGTTGGATTCCAGTGATACAAAATCACACATCTCTTATGCAGATTCTGATCTCGACAACAAACCATTTGTTGGCTTGAGGGGACCTAACGCAGGTTCAACGTTAATTAGCCAAACAAATCCCTACACTACTGGCTCTTTCGGCATTAGTCCGCAGATCGTAGACTGAAGTCTCACCTAAAGTAGTATGGGGGGATGTTGGAACCAAGTTTCTGCACCTTGAGATGGTTGTGATGTCATTTTATTCCCTCTATTCCTGCCTTCGCACAGGTTGCTTAGTTCTAGGGCTCTGTCTTGCTAACCCCTTATTCCTCCCTTCGATACTTCCACGAAAGGGTACAGCTAGCCTTCACACAGCCCTAACCTTCGATTAAGATACTTTCGCACTACTAAGGCAATATATTGCACATATTGTTAGGTTACCTTAAGAATCTTATTTATCTTATTAGATAATTAAAGATAGCACCGCGTAAACAAATGTTCTTACTTGCGTTCAGTTACCCAACGTAATTACATTCATTCACACATCATATAAGCATTATAAAGGAAATTAATACATAAAATGAAAAGATGCATTAATCAGAACAAAGACATAGAATTTGCATAATACTTCTCTTTATTCATATCTTCAAGCGATTACAAACTCTATACACCCTACGCACATAGCTATAGGGGTCCACGCACTCAGCTGCAGACTTCAACCCTAGGCCTTTGCACACTCAGCTGTAGAGCCTCTACTTATGCTATGATCTGAAACTTATACTTCTTACTTTAGAGCTATGACTCTCTTAGACTTATTTGCACTACTTAGAGCTTACTTACTTAGCTCTTTTTTATACAATCCCATGGTCCGTGGACCATGGGTAGATCTTTTACAGCCGAATTGACTTTATAAAACTAAGGGCAGACAAACCTTTATGACCCATGACACCTTTGCACGCCACGACCACAAAATTCGGAGACTTTACTATTTTATTACAAAATTCGACTCAAAAGATGGGCTTTTAGCCCCAAAATTGTCCTTGGGGGATCTCGTTCCCAACATCTATTGAGGTCAAAAATAATGTACAACAATTTTGTTGTCTTGAGTTTGGTGAACATGTTCAACAGTCTTCAAATGATCAAGATACAGAATTTTTTGAAAGCCTAGACAATTCTTTTTCTAATATACATGAAAAGTAACGTGTAGATATTTGTGTTGATGTTGATTTGGCTACCTCAATTGAAGATTTGCAAGAACATACAAACCTTGTCATTGATATGGATGGTATGGAAGATCACATCGTTGCATTTCCATTTAAGAAGGATCGACAAAATGAAGAATAACAATCAACCATTATATTTTAAGGCATCTCCCTTCTTTTTTTTCATCAACAAGAGGTAATGTTTCATGATTTTCAAGACACCATGGGAATCCTTTTGCAAGCATGAGGAGCAGTGGAGGTTGTTTTATTCACCAACATAGGCTTTGGACTCAAGTATCATTTTGAGTTACCATCTTCTAAATATTTCTTTATGCTTGGTGGAGTTGAATATAAGCATTAGTCAAGTAGTCACGTACTTGATTGGTTACACTGGATATTCAATTTCACTTGATCATATCGTGTATGGATCAGTTAGAGTAGGTAAGGTGTGATGAATAAGCTCAACATTATGAGCATATTTTTCAGTGTCAATTTCTAGTAGGGTTTGTAGTTGATGTTATAGTTCATTTTTCAGTTTAATTTGAGCCAGTTTGAAGATTGTAGCTACAGTGACTCCATTTCCCAATGAACAAGCCTACCCGGTCTACATTTTTCTTGACAACTCCTAAGTAGCTGCCATCCCCACTTGGAGCCAATGTTAGTGTCCAATAGTCACAATGATCAAAAGTTCTCTTTTCATCGCTGGCATTATGGTGTATGTGTTGAACTTGATGACAACCCACTTGTAGCAGAACAACTCACTTGTATATGGTAACTAGATGAATCTAAAGAAGAGATATCATATGTGATAGAATGCAATGCAAGGCTGTTATAGACATTTTTGTGCCTTACAGCATAGAGCATGAAATGTCAATAATCTAAGGGATCCAAAGTCCCTAAACATGTTGTTCTTACCCTTAGAGGAACAAGGTCAGCAAACCACAGCACTGCAAATCAGTTCTCCACTGAAAAACACTCAAAAACAGGTCAATTTTGGATCAAAGCAGCTGCTCCAAAGGCTACCTGCGCTGCATAGCAAGTGCAACAAGGGCTACCTGCGCTGCATAGCAGGTGCAACAAAGGCTACCTGCGTTGGGCATACTTGGACATGTGGAGGAATCTTTTTCTCAATGTGCCAGTGCCCAGGAAGCTTCCAAAAAGACACTTGATCATAAGATTCGCCTAATGATGAGTTAAGAGCTTCTAAAACTCCAAGTGGAAGATAGAAACTCCAAGTGAAGAACTGAAGAACAACTGGAGTTGAAGAGGACAACAAGTCACACATCAAGCTGACTTATCTTCACTCCAAAACTCTATATAAGGATCTCATCCCATGGGATCTGGAGGCCGGAATTTTGTGCAAAGAATTGCTGTTGGTTTACAGTTGTGAGTATTGGGTGATTGCTTGAGGGAGGTGAAGAAGAGATTTCTCTCCGTCGGGAAGGTGATGCTGGATTGGACCTCTCATGGTTGTATCACCGCCTGAACCTTACTCCCATATATTAATAAAGCATTTGAGGTTCTTCTATTCGCATGTGTTTCAATGATGTATTGTCTTACTTGCGTATTTGATTTATGCTAATCCTTGAATCAGTTATGAATGCATGCCTCTTGTAGTTTCCTTTCTTTGTCTTGTTTGCAGGATCTCGTGTAGCTGGGCCCGTGAAAAGACTTGGAGCTGGGAGCAAGCGGCGAATAGAGGAGATTGGATCGACCATTTGCACAAGACATCGGTAAGTGGATCTCTTCCTTCTATCTCTTGCATGTCATAAAGAAGAAACTTTAGATAGCTTTGCTTTCAGCTGTTGCTAAGGAACTGTCACCCTTAGAGTGGGTTAGGGTCATTCCGAGTTGGATACTTTCCCCCACAACAGATTGGCGACTCCGCTGGGGATCGTGTCTTGTTGGTAGCTTGTGTTTCTTGCTATTCATTTCTTAAACAAAGGGAGTACCGAATCGAACTGCATTCGAGTCCTTCGAATGCAAAGTAGAGGGCAGCTACTCTAGCCCAGTGCTGGGCATGTTTATGATCTGAAGAGCTGATCCACAAGGACTCTTTGTAGCTCTTTGTGATAGTGTTCATCTTCCTTTAATCACCCTCTAGTGTATACTTGACTGATAGCCTCTGATTTGGCCAAAAACCATTGATTTCTGAGCAAACTATGACCCGGAATCTGAGAGAGACGAGAGTTGTCTCATCAGTGCAGCTGCAACAAAGGCTACCTGCACTGCAACGTAGGTCCCGAAGGGGCTACCTGCGTTGCATCTCAGATTGACAGTGCAGCACCTGCGCTGATCCAGTTTTTCCTTGTGCAACTGGGATTCCCCACTGTCTGTTGCCCAGTTTTCAGTATTGTTTTTGCAGCCTGTTGTCAACCTGTATACCCAGCTGAAACCACTTCTCTTTGCCTTCATTCCGCCTCAGTTGTATGAAGAAACCGTGATTGTTCTTATTGTATTTCTTGCTGTCATTCACAGTTTCCCGTAGCAAAAGTGAACTAGTCTTGCTGTGACCTCTTGGATCTAGACCTGTGAGAAAGTGTCGTTGTGATTCTAAGAGCTAGTTTATTGCTGTTCATAGCTGCTTGAGCATTTGATTTCGTTATATGGTTCGAATTTCAGTATTTCTTGTGTTGAAACAAGTGAATCTTAAGGTGTTCTTTTGATTATTGGACATAAACTTGTTTGCTTCCGCTTGAAATCGAATTCGAAATTATACAACAGCTTTCTTTTTGTAATACATCAACATTAAGGAAGAAGAAAAGAAATACTTGCATTGTGCATGTGCATTTTTATAGTTTGCATGTCGATTTAGGAAAGTGCATCAGTGTGTGCTCTATGATCTGTTTGAAAAGATGATGTCTTTCTTTTCCTTCAGTAGTTAAGGTTTTCATAAGTTGAAAGAATTGAAAAAGCTTGCTTATCATTCTTAGACTGCATTTAGGAGTTGTATCATACATCACGTGGTGATCCATAAAGGCAAACTGCTAAGAAAGATCAACCTAAAAAGAACTGAATTTATCTAACAACGCTTTGAAACATAACGAAACACAGTAGAGGTCTAGGTAGAGACGTGAACCGACGTCGTTAAACATAGTGACCGTCGATCTCTACGAAGGTGGGTGATTCCTCCTGAGGGACGATAGCACTAATACGGACTTGTGCCCCCACGTACCGTCGCGTATATTGGGGGACCCCTATAGGAACAAAGCCTTTATCCATAGGAAGCCGTGTCGGCCACCCTACTGATCGCGATGCAGTGAACATAGCATTCACGAAGATCGACCACTCGTACCGTAAAACGTATTCTGTGGTTTCGCGAAAGGTTTGGCACACCCTTGCCTAGAACTCCAGAGTAGTTTCTTTTGGCCTTTTTCAAACTCTATAACTGAAAAAGTCCATCCGAGCATTTTTCACTTCGGGCTCGTTAATACATCGAAGGAGACTAGAGTCATCTTTAGCTTTTTCTCGACTCTTAAAAAGTGAAAAAGCAAGTTGTGTCTAAAGCGTCGTCATATAAAATTCATCTTAAACGGAACCTAATTACCCCTGATTCCTGCATTGATCTTAAGGTTGAGAACATGGAACACACCAACAAAGGGATTCCACATGATGGGACCCCTAGCCCTTTCTCCTCTTGGGGAGAAGTTGGTGCGCCCCACATGGCCACATTGTCGCTTCCAAGGCTGACAATTGGCCTGCCAGTTTGGCTATTCTCAACCGCTGTAGTTCAGACCACCACGGTTCCTGAACAGTCGAGTCAACAGTTAGACCAGTCTAGAGCTACCCTCCAGCCTTCCACTTCTTATACGCCTTCCTCCGATCCTTCTTCTTCGAAAGGTCAAGCCGCCAAAAGCGCGGCTCCCATAGAAAAGAAGAAGGAAAAGAAGAAGAAAGAAAAGAAGCAGAAGGAGCCAAAGGCGCCTGGGGGCAAGAAAAAGGTATCTAACAAAAACCCACACACAGCACGGACCGGGCCCAAATCGCCATGTGTCATATGTAGAGGGAACCACCTCCACCATGATTGTCCCAGTATTCCCCAGATACTAAGGGACTGGTCCCCTCGTTTGCACAGTTCGGAAGCGTCAACCTCTGACAACCAGGTTGAATGCTTACCATCGACCAGCAAAAGTGAAGGTTCTAGACGACGAAGGGGAATGAGATTCCCCTGCGAACTGTGTGAAGGCAATCACACCCTTCGCCGTTGTCCCTTTTTAGACGAAGCAAAGAGAGTTTTGGAAGATCAACCGGTTGCCCCGTTGCTACTTCCTCCTGGATACCAAAAACTCGCGCCAAGTCCTTCGTTGGTCGAAAATACAGCTGCCCCGCTCATAGGGCCAACTGAAGTGTCAGTCACTGAAAGTGAACCTACTGAATCCGGACCGGACGAAAGTCCAGAGGTCGAAACGACAGTTGACCCGGTTCTCCCTTCAGAAGTTTCATCTTCAAATACCACAGTCACTGAGGATTCATCTTCAGTTGACACCCTCACCGAAGAGAGTAAGGATGACACCGTCCAGGTTCTCTTCATCAACACCGATTCTGATGAACATCAGGGCAATGTGCCCACTCCTTTATCGCAGGAAGGAGCGTCGTCAGGATCATATCCGGCCGTATATTCGGTCCCACCACCAAGCAACCTAGTTGCGTCCTTTGATTGGAACCAACTAGGCAGACCCCGGTTACCCGCCAGTATACCATTTAGAATTATAGTCCAAATATACAAAATGGTGATGGCTGGAACTATCATTGATGAAGGGGCATCTGTGAGTATCCTGTCCTCTATTGCTTGGAAAGCACTGGGTTGCCCGACGCTTTTGCCCGAGACAAGGCATCTCTCGGGTTTTGACAAAGGAACCAGTCGACCATTAGGGATTCTACCTAATGTGCCTATTACACTGAAAGGGAAGGTTGTCAAGATGAATTTGATGGTCATCCAAGGACCCTTGGATTATAACCTACTCCTTGGACGTGACTACATATATTGCATGGAAGCAATAGTCTCCTCGCTCTTTCGAATAATGTGTTTTCCATACGAAGGAAGGATGGTCAAGCTCGTAGACCAACTTTCACTTCCGGGATCACGCATCGCAAGTAGTCACGTACCTATCCTCAATGGTCTATTTGATCAAGAAAGGCCTCTACCTCTGGTTCTTCTTCCTGATGAGTGCGAGTAATTCGGGAAAGGAAGGCCGGAACCCAGGGGGCATGCATCCTGATCTGCTCTGGAGGCAGAAAAAACCTTGGGTGTAGAGTAGAATTTCCGCGGGAGAATATGACTAGTCCGTACCCCGTCCCCTCCTTCTTCTTCGTAAAACAGAAGAGCCGAGAAGAGCTCTCATGCGGAAGAAGGGGTTGTTAGGAATGGGGTTGTTCTGGAAAAAGATTCTTTTGTTAAATTTATGTGGGAGGACGGGGGCCCGTTACTCACCTTTGTCTAAATAAGTAGGCTCTGCCAAAGAAGGGGATCCGTTTGCAGCAGCAAGTAGTAACCATATTTGGATAAAAGGCAAGCCTCACCCATTAAAACAAATGTTTTAGAGGATAAGTAGGGGCAGCCTCCAAAGAAAGGGATTCAATTGCTGCAACAAATTGTAACCATCTTTGTGTATCCTAATGATAGACATCGCCGAAGAAAGTTTCTGTTTGAAAGAATTAGCAGAACAATCTTTGGGTAACCTAAAAGAGGTAAGCCTCACCTGTTGAAAACAAGGGTTTTTGACGGAAAAAGTAGGGGCGGCCTTGAAATTAGACTTACACCTGGGGGCATGCAAACCTCTTGGAATGCAAGCGCGGGCGGCTTTTTAGTTTTAGGTAGGACTAACCCCTCTAACCCGTAGGATAGGCCGATACCCAGCATGCATGAAGAGAGGATATGGAGCAAAGCGTAGGAAGATGAAGCTCCTTAAAAAATAGGAATCTTCCATGAGACCTTACTACTTTATGACTGGTAAAAACAAGCAGTTTTGGCAAAGTTCATGCTCGTTAAAAAATAAACGCAAGATCCGAGCAGTTTTAATGCAGAAATTCATGCTCGTTAAAAAATAAACATAAGCTTGTGAGCAGGCTTCCCCCAGTGTTCAAGCTCATTCAAAAAAAATGAACCGGTAAATAACCATTTGAGACCGTAAATTCATCAGCCATAAAAGCCTTGGTCGTGTTTGTGCACCGTCACCTCCACTTTTCATTTGGCCGATCATTCACATCCACTTGATTATTTACCTATTTTGAGGAACAGCTACGAAGAGTGATCCCACTTAGCCATCCTTGTAATACTGCCGTGATTGGAAAATTCCAACCTGTACCTGGAATCTGCTGCTATCCCTGTTTATCACTCGTTCCTCAAAATACGAGTCTTCTTTGAGCTCTTTTCACTGACTTGTAAAAAATGAAAAGTTTGCCGAGTTTTGGCCTTCCAGCTCGTTAAAAGGACCGGAAGAGCTATCCCTCCTCTAGATTTTAATCTTTTTGGACTTGAGGGATTAGTGCACAAAAAGATCGAGCGCTTGTCTAGTTCGGCTCGATAAAGATATCGAACATTCATCCCTTCTGTATTGTTTTATACTTTTTCGGACTTAAGGGATTAGATGACGAAAAAGGACCCCTGGAGTCTACTTTATGTACCCTTTTCAGACTCTCTAAAAATGAAAAGGACCGAGTTGTCTTTGTCGTTGGGCTCGTTAAAAATATTAGATAGCGACAAACTTGTCTTTAGACGAGAACGAGTTTCCCTATCGTTAAGCTCGTTAAAACATAGCGATGGGCTTGCCCGAAGGGCAGGTTATAGAACAAGCATATGTTATCCTCCTCAAGCTTGACAAAAATAAAGAGGTACTGGTCAGAAATGACTGGGGAAAAATTGGGAGAACCTCAAAGCTTAATGGTAGCAAGTCGCTCTTGAACATGACACTTTTGCCTCCGTAAATATCGGGTTGGGTTATTATCATTCACCGGTCCCTTCACCATGGTCTCGCCATACCATCCATACATGGGGTAATGCTACCGATCCATCACATCAGTGTCGTTATATGTTCAAGAGATGTCATTCAGAAAGTGTCAACCGGGTCCCATCCACTACCGTACATCATCTTTCATCCTTCCATGACCGCCACCCTGAATCATATTTCACAGATCGTTTTCACCATCATCACTAGCTCCGTTCCATGTCACTGATGTGGGATTCATTAAGGCCCTCCTTTGACGGATCACTTCTTGTCGACATCAGCTCATTATCCAAGAAGTTGATCTAGGGACACCCCCTCAGTACTTTGAAGCTTGCATGCCTCAATGGCAAGTTTCTCACTCCCGGCGATAGGTATACATTAATGACCTTCGACCAGGAGACTTTGCGTGGTGTTTGACGTCAGATCCTATATTCACACCACGTGAATTGTGCTGCAGTACCTTGAGGGTCATCATCATTATCGGTGATTCCTCTCGCGCTTGTTAACAGTTTACATTATTGACTAGTAATCAAGCGATGTCTTTCCATGTTCGACTTCAAGAAATTCTCACATGGATCGACTTGTACTAAAGTGAAGATCGGACAAGTTTGAAGACCCCAGATCTAGTTTTCATCCATCCGGGCTGCGATATATATTCAGGAGATAAAAACATAGACATGTGCAGCAGATGAGCATCCTACTAAAAGGATGATAATTAAAAGCAGAGAATTATCCGTCTCTTATCAGACGATCGTCTGTTTATGTACGGCAAATGTATTTATAAAGCTGATCATGGGAAATGCCCGCATCAGCTAGATCATGAAAAGAAAGTATGAAAAGATAATGTATTGTATTGTATTTTGTTACAGGTCACCTCCCGGCGATTGAATGAACTTCGGATCCTCCTAATAAAGCATTTCACCCGATAAACGACCTCATACTTTAGGGGGCAACTGTTATAGACATTTTTGTGCCTTACAGCATAGAGCATGAAATGTCAATAATCTAAGGGATCCAAAGTCCCTAAACATGTTGTTCTTACCCTTGGAGGAACAAGGTCAGCAAACCACAGCACTGCAAATCAGTTCTCCACTGAAAAACACTCAAAAACAGGTCAATTTTGGATCAAAGCAGCTGCTCCAAAGGCTACCTGCGCTGCATAGCAAGTGCAACAAGGGCTACCTGCGCTGCATAGCAGGTGCAACAAAGGCTACCTGCGTTGGGCATACTTGGACATGTGGAGGAATCTTTTTCTCAATGTGCCAGTGCCCAGGAAGCTTCCAAAAAGACACTTGATCATAAGATTCGCCTAATGATGAGTTAAGAGCTTCTAAAACTCCAAGTGGAAGACAAAAACTCCAAGTGAAGAACTGAAGAACAACTGGAGTTGAAGAGGACAACAAGTCACACATCAAGCTGACTTATCTTCACTCCAAAACTCTATATAAGGATCTCATCCCATGGGATCTGGAGGCCGGAATTTTGTGCAAAGAATTGTTGTTGGTTTACAGTTGTGAGTATTGGGTGATTGCTTGAGGGAGGTGAAGAAGAGATTTATCTCCGTCAGGAAGGTGATGCTGGATTGGACCTCTCATGGTTGTATCACCGCCTGAACCTTACTCCCATATATTAATAAAGCATTTGAGGTTCTTCTATTCGCATGTGTTTCAATGATGTATTGTCTTACTTGCGTATTTGATTTATGCTAATCCTTGAATCAGTTATGAATGCATGCCTCTTGTAGTTTCCTTTCTTTGTCTTGTTTGCAGGATCTCGTGTAGCTGGGCCCGTGAAAAGACTTGGAGCTGGGAGCAAGCGGCGAATAGAGGAGATTGGATCGACCATTTGTGCAAGACATCGGTAAGTGGATCTCTTCCTTCTATCTCTTGCATGTCATAAAGAAGAAACTTTAGATAGCTTTGCTTTCAGCTATTGCTAAGGAACTGTCACCCTTAGAGTGGGTTAGGGTCATTCCGAGTTGGATACTTTCCCCCACAACAAAGGCAACTTTAAGGAATCAGGGTATAGCAGGCAAACAACAAAGTATTACAGATCAGCCTTCACTGAACGAGGAAAGAGAGGTATATGCAGGTTCACCATTGACCAAGCCATGTATACACGTAGGTTAACAAAACAAAAGGAGTGTATAATGTATACACGCACTTTCACAAAAGGAAAAGTGCGTATACCTTGGAAAACTAAGTTTTTGGTTTGAAGTATTTGGTCCATGGTATTTTGATCCATGGTATTGATCCATGGAATTTGGTCCAAGGCATTGAACCTCGGTATTTGATCCAAGGTATTGGTCCTAAGTGGTTTTGGTCCATGGTATTGAGAAAAGCCTAAAACTATAAAAGGAGGAGAAGATCATTAGGCCAAGACACACAAGCATTGAATATATGATGAAGTGTGAGATCTAGCATGCAGGTTATTGGCTTATGGTGCATTGTTGGATCTGAATGAAGGAGGAACCTTAGTGGTTGATGGACGATAAGATCTAACGATGGATCAGGATCTTAATGCGTAAAATGAACAATCATTATGTGTTTTTTCTGATGGATATTCTACATCTGAATACTAATGCATATATTATTCTATAAATGATATGATCAGGGTATAACTGAAGTCTAGTATAGCTGCAGAATTATGAATTAATATTTGTTGATGTATACACTGGTTGGCTTTAAGGAAAGCGCATATACACACAGGTTCGGCACATGAAAGTGTTGGAAATACTGAGAGGGGGGTGAATCAGTATTTTTTTTTTTGACTATTGTTTTCCAGTTAAACAATTTATATTCAAAACACAAGATGAACAACAATAATAAATGCTTTTATTAATATAAACTTTTCAGTAAAATAGATAGAATTTATAAGTTGTTGCAATTAGTTGCAAAGCTCCAACTCGGACTTTGATGAGGCTCCAACCTCCACAACACCAACTCTACTTTGCCAAGACACCAATCTTAGACTTAGGAGCACCAACTCCTAAGGACTCCAATCCTTCCTAATTATGAGGCATCATCCCCAAGGACTCCAATCCTTTTGACTTCTAAGGGCACCAGCCCCAAGTACTCCTATCCTTCTTGCTTCTGAGGCACCAGCCCCAAGGAATTCAATCTATCTTGCTTATGAGGCACCAGCCCCAAGGACTTCAATCCTACTTGCTTCTAAGGCACCAGCCTCAAGGGTTCTGACCCAATCTTGTCAAGGTTCATTTGATAGTAATGTTCTGCTCTCAGAACTTTTCTCTACTAAGTTCTATCTGATTGTAGCTTCACTACAGTCTCCAAGCTACAACAACAATGACAACCAGTCTTCTTATGAAGTAGTCTCCCCAATGCTTACTACTACCCACAAAGAGTGTCCAATACCCTTCATGAATTCTGATAATGTCTTCACACAACTTTAGTCAGTCTACTGTTAGCTGCACTAAGCTCTGCATAAAGAACAACTTTCTATTCAAGCTTATGTTCTCTTCTAGCTACTTCTTCCCTTCTACTGTCTAATGTCCTGTTGCCCCTTTGGCCCTCTTTCTATTCTACTGGACCCTCTCGCTACCTCTGTCTCCTCCAGCTTATTTCAACTTCATTCAACAACCTTTTTCAACCCAGCATTAACCACTTACTGTTCTCTGCTTTTTCTCGCTTTTATTTGTTCCTCATGCCTCTGTCTGTCAATTTCCTCTCTTCACTAGACCTTTGGCTTCCTCCTCGGTCTTTGTGGTTTCCTCTATCTCTTTGTGCTTGCCAGCACTCCTGAGACACATTACTTCTTAAGAGAGGTACACAAATGCACAGAGAAATCATGTCTTATGTTAAACTGTAACAACGCTCCTTTTTTACAATAATTACAGGCATACCCATAGATGGCTTTGTTTAATGGACAGCCATCTCCCAATCACAATCACTATCACCATGAATCACCCCATTTAACTGACGTTCAGCCTCCTGAACCATCGAAATAGCTATCATAATCCTTTCAGCCTAAAACACCTTGCACAAGCCAAATATTTCATTACACAGACAATATGAGAAAAACAGTAAAAAAAAGACTAAAGAGCAGACTTCAGGATATATTACACCCGCATCTATTTCTGTATCGGGTTTGCGCTTAAATCGCAATCAGTGATTCGTGACTTCCACAGGTCCTTTATATGTCGGGCCCATGACACCACCAATGGTTGATGGCTGATCCACTTGCGGATGCGGTATTGCATTGAACCATGTTGCAATTGGACCATCAGGTTTGTGACTTACATCACAATCGGCGCTCGGGAGAGTGAAATTCCTTTTTGAATTGTTGCAATGGGCGGATGCAATATAGCATTCAACCATATTGCAATGTGCAGCTGTTACACTAAAAAATGTCACCTTGACTACTCACAGTTAGTATGGCTCAAATCAACAGTCATGCTACCCTCTTAGGCAAGTCTCATGCCTCTGTTATCCATCTCAAACTCAAAGAAGAGAGAAAGTCTTGTAAAAACTATGTTTATCTCTGGGGTCGCAGGTTCTCTCTAGCCTTACCTGCGGGGACGCTGACCATGTTCACAAAATCTGCGTCCATGGACGCTCTGTATGTTAAGGGACAGGTGCGTCCCTCTGTAAAAGGCAAAATGCGCGAGTTTTATCTTGAAAAAGTTACTTGTGGTTACTTCTAGAACATTCTAGAGGTCGGTTTGATGAAATGGATGCGCCTCCAGTTGGTTCATGTATCTCTATTAAGGGGGAACTTATCCCATCAATAAGGGAGCTATCCCACCCAAAGAGGGGGATGATCCCATTGATAGTGGACCTGAATAACCTCTTTACAGCACTATAAATAAAGGCATTGAGCCAGAAGGAGAGGAGGTTGGAGCTATACATTTTCTTTGGGTAAATGCTGCAGGATTTAGGTCTTCCATTAGAGCCTTTGTGAGGAGAGATTGTCTTCACTTGATTCTACTTGGGAGAGGGTGAGCTTTGTCAAAGTAGAGGAAAACCCTTGATGGACCCTGGGAGGAACTTGCACAACACCAAGGCCAGGTTGTAAGAGTTTCTTTGTTTCGTTATTAATACAAACTGGTTTATTTTTCTCAATAGCTTGTGTTAATGAGTTATTTCATGTGTTCCTTGGTCTGCATGTTGAATATATGTTTTATTATATGAAATGCAAGTGCTTGGTAATTGTTTGATTGTTTGTGGTTGCAGGAATTGACTTGAAGGAGGAGCTCATCCGGATCGTCAAGAACGGACTTCAACAACAGCGTTTTGGAATAAGGTAAGCCTAAACACTTGTAGTTTTCATGTTGTAAAAGGTGTATTTAGAGAAAGATCACTCCATTTTGTCTTGTTTGTCATTAGAATGTCTTAGACTTCTAGGAAGGTCAGTCGTGTCCGCACCCTTGACAAATTCCGTGTGACAAATTGGCGACTCCGCTGGGGAATCCATTAATGAGAGAGTCTTTTCCTTTATATGAACTTTGCTTTGAGAAAATCATTTTTATTTTCTGGTTTTTGACTGTGAGAATTAGTATTTGGGTGGCTTAGCTTTAGATTTAGTTAGATTTGGTTTTTCTTCATTTTTCCAGAAGGACGCACCCTCTGAGTACTGCACAGTGCGTCTTTGGACGCGCTGTTGCCGTCTGCACAGAGCGGGGCCGCACCTGTGACAACGGGTTGCCTGCGTCTTCCTGTAAAACTTAAGAAAATTCCATTTTTGCTTTAAATTGCTTTTAGATTTTGTTTTTCCTTAGTGTTTTCTGCCCAGATCCTTTAGTACCCTGTCAAGAATTTTCACCTGAACTTGTTTTGTGAGCTTTGAGTGTTTTAGTGGTTTTCAACGAAGTTTAGACCTAGGGTTTGATTTTTGGAAAGGCTTTGTAGTGACTTTGATAGTAGAAAGTTGTCCAGCCTTAGATCTCTCTGGTTAGTCAACCTTCTTAGAAGTCGGGCCTGTCGTAAAGTCTCCTTTTGTGAGCAACTTGCCATTTGAGTTGTTTTGGGTCAAATTTCGAATTGCTTGTTTATAAAGTATTGATTTCCATTTTACAAAAAGAACAAAAAGATTAGAGTTTTGTTTTGACTAGTTTTTGGTTCTGCAATAAGCTAGTCCTTGATTTGATTGTGATCAAGTAAAACACCTTAGAAATAATCATTGTTAGTTTTGGCCTCGTTAAGATTGCTTAGAGTAAATTTGCCTTTAGTTTGCTTATGAGTGCATTTTCATAGATTTTAAGAGTTGTTAAGATTGATTTTTGGTTATATTAGATTTATTTGCTTTATTAAAAGAAAAATACAAAAACATCTTCTTTAAAAGTCTTGTTTCAAGTAGCTTTTTGTTTTTGAAAGAAGAAAAGAGTTTTTTCGTGCATGTAAAGAGAAGTTATGTTTTTATGCTTGGAAAAGAAAAACGAATTGTTTCTTTGATTGTCTTCAATTAAGAAGTTGCTTTTATAAAGATTGCATTCTCTCAACTTTTTAGTTAAGCAATTCATCGAAAAAGTAAAGTAGTGGATAAATCATTCTAGGTGCATTTTGTAGTGGTTTCGAGTCGAGTCAACACACCACTGGTTTCACTTCCATCACCTTTTGACTTAAGAAACAACCTTAAAAGTAACGCTTAAATTAAAATCAATCTAGTAATCTTTATTTTTCTAGGGCTCTGAAGCACCAACATAGCTTAGGCTAGGGTCTTGGAGTAGGTGAGTACTTAACTCTCCAAGACTACAAAACCAAACAGATAGTCTATCTTGAGTAGAACAAATCCAATTGTTTCAGTTACATTCTGGGAAAGCTCCTCTTAAAGGAGAAGCACGAGCTCGTGTCCGAACCAGTGAGGGGATCATTCCTCCCTCGTTGGGAACGACGCCAGGCAGTACGTATTACAAACGGTAAACCTCGGATTAACCATTGTCGAGGAGCCAGGGGTCACTTATCGGTAAACCTTGGATTGTTGTCAAGGAGCCGGTAAGGGGATTGGAGCTTGCTACTCTGCCCTTGCGTGCTGTCGGAGTTTAGACTGTTCCCCCAGGTGTAATTGTTGTGATTGGTAACCTTAGTGGCCATAATATCTAGGATTCTACCCAAGGTGACGGTGGAGGGAAGGTCCCACTGTACCTGGAGCAGACGTCGGTTATACTCACTTGGATTTTCTGGGGGGTTCGCTTCACTTCGAGACGGTTAAAGTGGAGGAACTTGGTCCAGTCTATTCATTAAGCAGGTTGCCGGGGTAACTGTTCCACCCACCATTTCTGTACTGAATCCTGCGAGGTTGGGCCTAATCACCAACTAGCGCTTTTGGTCCGGAAGACTACTGTTTGTGTGTGGTTTGACGCTCTAGATTATTTAGGCGTGTGCTTCAAATTTGTTTGGTTCTTTAGAAGACTTTAGGTGGTTTGATTTGAAATTTTTTACTTTGTTTTCGTGTGTTGTAGTTAAAATCTTTAATTGTGGCGGAATTACCGAGACAGTCCCGTAGACTTCGGGGCAAGTCTCCTGAGATTGTTACCGGAATAGATTTGTTAAGAAAACTCCGTAAATCGCGGGGTGAATCTCCTGAAGACATTCCGGGTCATTTAGAAGGGTTAAAGGTCCTTGTAACTCCTCCTAGTGGCAGTAGAGTAGGATCACCTGAAGAAGGAGAATCTTCCTTGGTAGTCCATCCAGATTACCAAAGTTTAGAAACAGGTTACAATCCCGAAGCTGTTACAGTTTCCGAGCTTGCTGGTAGTTTTTCATCTGCCAGTGAAACAGGCGAAGAACCTGAAATTTCCGAACCTGTTACTCCAACTCCTAGTGTTCCTGATTCACCAAGAATAGAAAGAATTATCACCGAAAATCTTCCTGTTGGATTAATTGCTATAGAAGAACTTGTTCCAGAGGAAGAAATAGGCGTTTCTGATTCTGAAGATCTAATTACCCTTGATCTAAGGGAGCGTGAATCCATCTTTTACAGTCCTCCTAGAAGTGAATCTTGGTACCTTGCATTAACCAATTTTTTAGACAACTCAGTAGGTTTTTCTACACCTCGTACTCCGGTTCCACCTAGAGGAATTCATTCTCCTGTAAATATGTCTGGTCAGTCATCTGTGTTTTCACAAAGTCCTGAATCATTTTTACATGGCGGTCCTTCTGTTCCTACTGGGTATCAATCACTTTCTGGTACCTTTGCGGGAGCATCTCCTCAACCCGTTGATCATGGGTTATTAGTTGGAAACAGTGGTAATGTACCATTGAGTATAGGTGACGTTTATATGATGTCAGGTTCAACTCCCATTAACCAACCTCAAGGTGGCCAATTACCGCCTGGGGGGCAACCTTCGTTAATGCCTGGGGGGCAACCTCAAGGTACTTCATTCGTGACTGGGGGGCAACCTCAAGGGTATCAACCCCAAGGGTATCAACCCCAGCCTCAATATGTACCCCAAAGTCAACCTCAGTATCAATATCAACCTCAAGGATGGCAACCTCAAGGATGGCAACCCCAAGGGTATCAACCCCAAGGGTATCAACCTCAAGGATACCAACCTCAAGGTCAAGGTCAACCCCAGTATTCGTATTTACCTCAAGGTTATCAACCTACGGGTCAATACCCTGGTCAAGGTTATCAACCACCTCAAGGGCAATCATATGGGACTGCACCTTACAGTTATCAACCCTATCCTCAATACGGCTATGGATCTCAGTATCCTCAACCTGTTACGAGTCAATACCCTGGAATGTTAACATGGGATCCGTCACAGGGTCAACAGATGTCGCAACCAAGTATACAGTCGGTACCTCAAGCAGGACAACCTGCAGTTCCTGGTCCACCCCAGCAACCGCAACCTGTCCAGTCAAGTGTTCAGACCCCTGTAACTTCTGTAGTTACTCAGCCGCCAATTGCACCTGGTACTCCACCTCACACGGCTGCAGCAACTACCGCTTCATCTACCATGCTTACTTCTGGAGTATCGGCAGCTCCGGTTTCTACTGTCCCTGTAACCACTCCTCAGACATCTGTACCGTTGTCTGGACCCACGGTTCAAACCACAGTCCAGATGCCTGCAGGCCAACCTGGTACAAGTACGGTTGTTACTACTCAACCTCAATTTGTTCAACCTCCGTACCAGGGACAGTATCAACCTGGGCAAGCTGCCCAACAACCGGTTTACCAGTATCAACCGTATCCTGGGTACACTTATCAACCACCTCAGCAACCCCAGTACGGTCCGGTTAATCCTGGTTTTCCAGGAGGATATAATATCCCAAATGCGACTCCTGTTCCTAGTTATCCTGGATATCCTCCTCCTGGGGCTGGTATTGTGACTCAGAGTTTTAGAGATCCTAACCGGCAGTTACCGTTTATTGCGACTTTAGATTTACCCGACTTGACGCGCCTAACGAACGATCCAATTCAATATCTTCAGTTCTGGCCGCCAATGCCAAATAAGTTGCCCAGCGATATACCCAAGTTCGAAGGTAAGTCTGGAGAGGATCCGTCTAATCACGTGATGACTTACCACCTCTGGTGTGCATCAAATTCCATCTCAGATGATTCCATCCGCTTACGTCTTTTCCAGCGTACACTCATTGGTCTCGCAGCCAAGTGGTACATTGAGTTACCACGGGCCTCTTTTTACAACTTTAGCCAGTTAGCTACCTCGTTCTTAACTCATTTTCAGTTACCAGTCAGATACGATAATGGTACAGAATTATTAACTTCGCTAAAACAATCGACATCCACGTACATTTCTGATCACATCCATGAGTGGAGACGTCGAAGAAGATTAGTGAAAGTTTTTATCCCGGACCAAATCTTAGCTGAATGGTTTGTCAAATCATTATTACCAAGAATTACTGAAGATGTAGCTAAGGCCGGAGTAGTTACTGAGGAGCAAGTCATTGCTCAGGCACAATACCTTGACTTAGTTTACACTCAGTCGGGTACGTTACACGAGAAAATTCCGGATCTTCCAAAGTCAAACCAAATCGCTGCTGCTCCTTCGGGATCTCATGCCGCTGATGGTATGATTGGTATCGTGACTACGAAGAGTAAGAAGAAGTCTTCCAAGGCCTCCAATACTCCAATTATCACTTTGCCTGATTCTCCGACAGGAGAGTCTTCTCCTCCTGAACTTACCGCCGACATTCACGCTGTAGAGTCATCTACGGCCAAATCAAAAAACGGTGGAAAGAAGAAAGGAAAGAAGAAGGCTAAAGCAGACAAGGCTCCAAAGGAGAAAACGGAAAAGTCGGAAACCAATGACGAAAAACGCAAACCTCGATATCCTTGTCTCATTTGTGAAGAAGATCATTTTACGAGAGACTGCCCTCATCGGGCCGAGGTAGTGAAAATAGTCAAAGGTTCTCCCACTCCTGCTGTGTTAAAAAATCCATTTCCAGAGCAGGAGAATAAGATGATAGGTTCTTCTTCGAATGCCAGTGAAGAACCCATTTTGATGATGTCTCATGTCAGGATTGCGACTCGATCGCAAGATTATGGTAGTAAGGCTCCTGTTGATGGTAAGGAAGCAGAATCTTCTCACTCTAACCCATCAACCTCAGCTCCTGGTTCCGATCCACTACAGATCGAAAAACCTAACCCAGACTTAGTGATTAAGCCGCCCGCCAAGGGTGTACTTCGAAGGTCTGCTTTCAATCCACATGCGAGAGCAGCCCAGAATTACAACATTGTTGAAGACTTAGCTGTTTCACCTTCAGCAATGTCGGCACTCGAAGTGCTGCAATCATGTCCAGCGCAACGAAAATTGCTTTTGTCGGCTATTGGAGCTGTCGATGTTCAGGACCCGAACCTAATGATCTTTGATCTAGAAAGTAGTACACCGCGTCTCCCCCATCAAATGGCTTTCCAAATTCCAGTGATAGTCAAAAACAGGCCTATTCATCGGACTGTGATTGATGAGGGAGCTTCTACGTGTATTATGTCGATTCAATGTTGGAGATCGCTTGGTTCTCCTTCGTTGAACCAATCCCCCACCATCCTTAAGGCCTTTGATGGCCGTGGGTTCCGTCCGTTTGGTATTCTACAAGAATTGCCTATAGGGGTCGAAGGTAAAACCGTTAGTCTGGATGTGGAAGTGGTTGATGCCCCTCTAGACTACAACCTTCTTTTGGGTCGAAGTTGGTCATATGCTATGACAGCGGTCGTTTCATCGGTCTTCAGAGTCATTAAGTTTCCACATAACGGTAAGATCGTGACTATTGATCAGCTGACATACTTTTCATCCGACCCAACCTCTTCAGAAACTATCCAGCATGTTGGTAAAACGACAATCCCTTATAGGGACATTGGTGTAGGTTTAGTTAAGGATTCCGGTTTACTGGGAACTTTTCCTCTCCCTCCACTCAATGCAGACCCTTCGTTTGCAACAATTCATATGATCACGTCAGAAAACATTATTTATGATGATCCTTGGTATGTTCCCTCTGACTCTGAGCTAGACTCACTCGGTGATGTTATGCCGTTGAGTCCGTATGAGATTGCTTATGAAGCTCTTATGTCTTTTACCGACTTTCATTCAACCGAAACCGACCAAATGAATGTGGTCAGTGAAGAGTCACTTTTCACCTCACCCTTAGAACGGATAACGTTTCCCGAAGAAGTGTCATCTGACGAACAACTTCGCGAAATCCTAAGTGTAGATGATCTACCATGGGAAGATCTCCATCACAGATCTTCGTTTTTACCTAAGGATGATGCATTTGAAAATGATTTTTCATCTATCTTTACCGCTGAATATGTCAAAGACGCTCAGGATCCAACGAAACATTCTGATTCAGAGCTGAATTTAGGGAATATTTCTCGTACTATTCCCATTGATATTTCAGTGAAGCCCGGAATCGAGGAGAACATTCATATAGGTGCCGCATGTACTGAAGAAGAAATCCAAACTTACAAGGCCCTATTCCAAGAATTCCGCGACGTGTTTGCCTGGTCTTACGAGGAAATGCGGGAATTGATCCTGCCATTGTTGTTCATGAAATCAAAACCTACCCGGATGCTAAACCCATTCGGCAACGGTTGCGTCAGATTCACCCTCGAAAAGCGGCTGCGATTAAAGCAGAAGTCGAAAAGCTGTTGAAAGCAGGTTTCATTTATCCGATCCCGTTAACGGATTGGGTATCGAATATTGTTCCCGTCAATAAAAAACAAGGAACAATAAGAATCTGTATCGACTATAGGGATATCAATCGAGCTTGTCCAAAAGACAACTATCCTACGCCTTATATCGATCAAATTATTGATGATTGTGCCGGAAGTGAGATGTTTTCCTTCATGGATGGTTTCTCAGGCTATAATCAAATCAATATTCTACCTGCCGATCAACCAAAAACGGCATTCATTTGTCCATGGGGGACATTTGCTTATTGCAAATTACCTTTTGGACTTAAGAATGCCGGGGCCACTTTTCAACGGGCGATGTCTTATGCATTTCATGACATCAAGCACATTGTGCAACCCTATCTCGATGATTTGCCTGCTCATTCTTTACATCGAGCTGATCACCTTGTCCACCTACGAGCAATCTTTATGAGGTGTAGGCATTATCGAATTCGGTTGAATCCCCACAAGTGTGTTTTCTGTATAGAAACAGGTCGATTGCTGGGATTTGTTGTTTCAAAAGCCGGCATTCGCGTCGATCCCTCGAAAGTCGAGGCTATCATCAAATTGCCTCCTCCTTCGAGTTTGCGCCAACTCCAAAGTTTGCAAGGGAAAGCGAACTTTTTACGCCGATTCATCCCAAACTACGCCGAGGTCACTAAAGGTTTTACACGGTTGTTGAAACAGAACGCACAATTCTTTTGGGACGAGATTGCCCAACAATCTTTTGATGCATTAAAACACGCGTTGACCCATGCACCGTTATTGCATCCTCCCAACTACAACCAGGACTACTTCTTATACCTCGCAGCTTCGCATTCCACCATTGGAATGGTGTTAGTTCAAGAAGATGAATTCAAAGCAGAGCATGTGATATATTATCTTAGTAGAACCTTAAATCCCACTGAGTTAAAATATTCGCATGTGGAGAAATTGGCCCTGGCAGCCGTTCAAGCTGTCCAGCGTTTTCGTCACTACATTCTTCTCCGCAAGACTACAGTTATTTCGGATTGCAACCCTATGATTTATATTTTGACAAAACAACTGCTAGGGGGCAAGTACTCTAAATGGATTGTTATCCTGCAAGAGTTCGACTTGGAGTTCGAGAAGTCCAAGTCTAAGAAATCTTTAGTTTTTGCGGAATTGATGTGTGATTTCCCGAGTGCTGACACAGAGACTGTGGCAGAGGAGTCCATTGCGGACGAATCTTTGTTTCTTATTAGCACTTTAGATCCGTGGTATGGGGATATAATCATCTATCTCCAAACCCAAACCTTTCGGCCTGAAGCTTCCAAGGAAGACCGTCGAAAAATTCGGTTTCGATCCCAGCAATACAGAATTATTGGAGATACACTTTATCGCCGGGGGGCAGACTTAGTTTTTCGACGTTGTTTAACTCACGAAGAGGCTGAGAGAGTTTTGAATGATTGTCACTCTGGAGCATGTGGCGGTCATATGTCTGGGTATGCCACAGCTCAGAAGGTGTTGCGCGCTGGCTATTTCTGGCCGTCTATGTTTAAAGATTGTATCCTTGCTGTCAGAACATGCCACAACTGTCAAGTGTTTGATCGAAAGATGCGCGCTCCACCTGCTCCTCTCCACCCTATAATTGCCGCTGGTCCATTCGCCAAATGGGGCATTGACTTTATTACTTGTAACCCTCACTCGGCCGGGGGGCATGCGTATATCATCCTCGCGGTTGATTATTTTACAAAATGGGCCGAGGCGATGCCTACATTCGACGCAAGCGGCAAGACAGCTGCAGTTTTCGTATTCAATCATATCATAACTAGGTTTGGTGTCCCACAAGCAATCATTACTGACCATGGGAGCCATTTTCGAAACGTCATGATGACTGAGCTTACAAGCCAGCTTGGTTTGCGCCACGATAGCTCTACTCCTTATTATCCGCAAGCCAACGGTTTGGTTGAGTCAATCAACAAAGTTCTAGTCATCATGATTCGACGGATCATTGGTATCCATCGAACGAATTGGCATAACATGTTATTTTCGGCGCTATGGGCATATCGAACTTCAGTGAAAAATTCAACAGGTTTCACCCCTTTCCAGCTAGTTTATGGCTTAGAAGCTGTGTTACCTATTGAATGCGAAATCCCATCACTTCAAATGGCTGTCGAATTACTTCCAGCTACTTCCGAAGAGGAGAAACGGTTATTATACTTGGCTAAATTAGATGAGACTCGACGTGACGCTACTTTAGCTATCGAGACTCACGCGAAACGAATGAAAGCTCAGTACGATAAAAATGTAACCCCTCGAAGTTTTTCGGAAGGAGACCTAGTACTATTATATGATCAAGCTAACGATAAGCTAGGTGCCGGAAAATTCGTTCCCATGTGGCATGGGCCCTACATTGTAAAGCGAAAGCTAGCAAAAGGGGCTTATGAGTTAGTTGATTTTGATGGGGACTCTTTGGGTAAACCCAGAAATGGACTTTACCTAAAGAGGTATTATGCTTAAAATGATGGGTATGGAGAAATTTTTAGATAGGTTAGATTTCCTTTCTAGCTAGCAAGTGTGTTAGTTTAGTCAGTGTGCTTAGCTTAGCGAGTGTGGTTTTTCGTCATTATTCTGGCTTATCTTGGTTTTACTCTTGATATTGTAGATGTCGACGCCTCTCCAAACATACATTGGATTTGCTGATGGTGCTTGTCGTAATACACGGAATATCTCTTCCGCAGCTTGGGTTATCTATTCGCCCTCTGACGAGTTAGTTTCTATGCATGGGGTAAGCCTCGGTCAAACAACGAATAACATTGCAGAATACAGTGCAGTGGTTGAATTATTATCCGAATCTATTTCATTTGGAATTCGACGTTTGATAGTGAGGTTAGATTCTGAACTTGTTGTATTACAGCTTAATAGAGTTTATGCCATTAGAAATCCTGTGTTATTAAGGTTGTTTTTGAGAGTGCGTCTCTTGGAACGTGAATTTGATTACATTGAATATCAACATATTCCAAGGTCTTTGAATACATTAGCAGATGCAATTGCTTCTCGAGTGTTGGACAGACATTTATAATAATCATGCAAGTAAATTTAAAAACATTTCATCATACATGTTAAACAAGATAAGCCGGTAATAGTGATATATATATAGATAGAAGTGTGTCAAAAAATATATACATCGTCTTCGATCATAGGTTTAAAACACCTTATGATCGGCAAAATGATAGTACAAAAAGTCAAAAATGTCACATGTGACTACAAAAGTGACTAGTCAATCACTGGTGGTGCTCTCTGTACGACACCACTGCGCGGGCTACCTTACGCAAAAATCTCCTAAACGGTCCAGGGACCGCGACTACGAAGCGCTGAAGCCTGATAGGAATGTCGTCCATAGTAGTCTCAGGTATATCTGCCGTGAGACGCTCTAGATCATGCTCCAACTCAGCTAGTACTTCTGCTGTCGCATCCTGTGGGGCCGGTACCGGTGCAGCTGGATGTAGTCTATCATAAGGCCGGAGGTTGGCTGGACGCTGTGGACCAACATCTGCATTTTGAAAAATTTTACTATTAGTTTTGAGACGATATATATAAAAAAAAAAAAAATAAAATACATAACTAGAAAACTTGTGAAAATAAAAAGTACCTCTGTCGTCCCATTGTTCTCCCTGTGGAAGAACCATGTCCGGATCACCTCTGAAATCCATTCCGGCATACGGAAAGTCCTGTATCACAAAAAGCTGGCCCTCTAACCAGTCAAAATAACTATCTGAGAATCGAACTACTGTCGCGCCCTCGTCAGGATGCCGGGCCATCACCGCAACCCATCGTATCAGCTTTGGCTGCTGGGACCCAAGATATCAACAGTGAGTTGCTGAGGGATCAGCATTGGAATTCTCTCCAAGGCAAAGCTCACGACTATAGGCCCATATCCAAAAGTCTTTAGTCGTCCGTTCTTTGCCTTGGTCAGTTGGCTCTTCATATGAGCCGACACAGCTTCACACCAGTTGAAAATGGTGCCTTGGTAACAGTCAATTGCCATCCGCATTTGGGATCCGGAAGCAATGTGTAAAGCGGCCGCGCCGCAAATTCTGGTAACCGTGAACGCTATGACTTTGAGTTCCGGTAGAGTGATGTGTTTTATCTCTATGCCTTTTGAATGGTGAGCCCCACGTGTGCACCAATCCTCGCGGAGACTATCAAGGGATTGGCCACCCGGCCTAGTCCCCGCAAGACTGAGTTGCTCACCTCTGTTTGGCAAGCCAGTGAGAAAGTATACATCCGAGGGCTCTATCTCGAGCTGGTGCCCTCCTATGTAAAAGCATTGTTCTTGTACGTTCCATCGCTCAACCAGCCATTCCAAGAATCTTACCTGGCCCCTCATGCCCGGTATGGTCCAATATTTGTATAATCCGCATGCTCTTAGGGCATCCAGGGAAGGTTGATGATTTATTGCAGCTTCATCTTCCTCTACATGCTCTCTTTCTCTCCAGTCTAACATGATTAATGCCCTGCATATCAAAAATAGCAATTAGAAATTGATTTGGGAATTTTTGGTGGTTTTTTGAGAGAGTTGGGGTTTTGAAATGCGCGTTTCTCGGAGGACGCACCCCGGCTTTGTAGCACAGGGCGCCCGGACGCAGCTGGCCTGAAGGCGGGCTGCGTCTTCCGACCGTTTTCCCGTATGAGAAAAAGTCGGGGGACGCAGGTCACCCGAAGGGCACCTGCGTCCGCCGAGAGGCGCATTCCAAAACCAAAACCCCCCAAAAAATGAAACTAAGACCTAAAAATTAATTCTAAACGGATAGAAATGCAGAGTAGGATGTGTAAAATACCTGGATGAGACGGCGTTCGATTCCGACGGTCAGATTTTCCGCAGCGACCACGGGAAGTTTCTTGTCAAAAGCTCCTTTTTCAACCTCAACAGTGAAACGGTAAAAATGACATGGTAAAAGGTCTTTTTATAGGTTTTTTGGATGAATTAGTTCATTTTTTACCATGAAAAGATGTTTTTGAATGTATTTTTGCCTATTTTAAACAGGTATGAGTAATGTGTTGCTTTTGTGCAGGACAAAGGGATTTCGAGGGAAATTGTAATTTTTCACAAACAAAAATATCAGAGTCATCTTTTAAGCCCTTTTCTGACTCCTAAAACATGAAAAGATCGCCGAGTGTTTCTTTTTCACTCGTTAAAACGGAATTAAAAGACGGTCCCCTTTTAGCTCTTTTCTGACCGCAAAATCAGGAAAAGATTGCCGGGTTTTTGTCGTTTCGAACTCGATAAGGAAATAAAACGACGTGTCCTTGATCGCTTTTTACTTTTCAGGTCAACGACACTATTATGAAAGTACTCCTTGGTCGCAAGATCAAGCGGTTCCCCCAGGTATTATTTTATACTTTTTCGGGCTTGAGGGACACAAATATACGAAAAAGTTCAACGTGGAGTCTCCTTTAGTTTTTTCAGACTCTCTAAAATTGAAAAACGCCGAGTTTCTCCTATACTGGGCTCGTTAAACTTTTACAGTAGAGGACCTGTTCAATTACAAACAGGAACGAACCACTCCTTCCTAGGGTTCGAATTTAAACTAGGTTGGACTCGTCCGAAGGATGAGCTTATAATCAAGCATATGTTATCCTCCTCAAGCTTGTTAAAAATAAAGAGGTACTTGCCAGAAATGGTGGGGGAAAAGAGAGAAGAATGAACCTGTTTGTCACCTTTTGTCTCAAAAGAAACTTTATTACCACTCTTGAACACGACACTTTTCATTCACCTGGGTTGGGAAATCTTTTACCTCACAGTTGACCAAATCACTTTGAAAGTCTTTAACCGGGTTTCGGGATTAACTTTGAGTTATTCGTCACCAAGCCATCTGTTGTGTCGTTATGTGTTCAAGAGGTCTGCAAGCAAAACTTTCATCTGCAAAATACTTGTCATCCATTTGACCATCCCTGAGTCAGTCCTTACAGCAACATTTCTTCAACTTGAACAATGATTTCGTGTTGCGGGCTTGCCTGCAACGGGTCGCTTTCTATCGACATCGACACATTATCTAGAAAGATGACTTAGGAATCGACAGTACCTTGAAGTCTGCATGCATCAATGGCAGGTTTCTCGCCTTTGACGTCAGTTTACATCATTGACTTTCGATCAAAGGATTCCGTGAAGTGTTCGACATCAAAACATCTATTCACATTTCACGGGTTGTGCTTGGTACTTTGAGAACCATTGACATTACTGGTGGTTTCTCTCACGCTTGTTAACAGTTTACATCATTGACTGGTAATCAAGTGGTTTCTACCATGTTCGACATCGAATCATTTAATCACATGGCTAGAATCGTACCAATTCGGGAAGTAGAAGTGAAGACCCTGGATCTAGTTTCTACCATCCAGGCTGCGAGGAGTTTTGTATTCATTATCTATGTAGACTAATCATAAACAGATGGCTGCGTCCATACTGTGTCTACAAAAGTCTATAAAAATGATGTACTGCAAGATCATTCCTGTATCAGAATAGTTAGTCCATTAGTTAAAGTTTTGAATCTGAGTATGGGAATGCCTACCTCAGTGATGATATAATCTTATCCATGTATTTTGTGTTGAAAATTGCAGGTTCCAACCAGGCCATCCACAAGACAATCCTTGAAATGATAAAGCGCTTCACCCTTCCTAGAATTACAAAACCCTATTCTATTCCAGGCTTCGCACTTTAGGGGGCAATCTGTTACACTAAAAAATGTCACCTTGACTACTTACAGTTAGTATGGCTCAAATCAACAGTCATGCTACCCTCTTAGGCAAGTCTCATGCCTCTGTTATCCATCTCAAACTCAAAGAAGAGAGAAAGTCTTGTAAAAACTATGTTTATCTCTGGGGTCGCAGGTTCTCTCTAGCCTTACCTGCGGGGACGCTGACCATGTTCACAAAATCTGCGTCCATGGACGCTCTGTATGTTAAGGGACAGGTGCGTCCCTCTGTAAAAGGCAAAATGCGCGAGTTTTATCTTGAAAAAGTTACTTGTGGTTACTTCTAGAACATTCTAGAGGTCGGTTTGATGAAATGGATGCGCCTCCAGTTGGTTCATGTATCTCTATTAAGGGGGAACTTATCCCATCAATAAGGGAGCTATCCCACCCAAAGAGGGGGATGATCCCATTGATAGTGGACCTGAATAACCTCTTTACAGCACTATAAATAAAGGCATTGAGCCAGAAGGAGAGGAGGTTGGAGCTATACATTTTCTTTGGGTAAATGCTGCAGGATTTAGGTCTTCCATTAGAGCCTTTGTGAGGAGAGATTGTCTTCACTTGATTCTACTTGGGAGAGGGTGAGCTTTGTCAAAGTAGAGGAAAACCCTTGATGGACCCTGGGAGGAACTTGCACAACACCAAGGCCAGGTTGTAAGAGTTTCTTTGTTTCGTTATTAATACAAACTGGTTTATTTTTCTCAATAGCTTGTGTTAATGAGTTATTTCATGTGTTCCTTGGTCTGCATGTTGAATATATGTTTTATTATATGAAATGCAAGTGCTTGGTAATTGTTTGATTGTTTGTGGTTGCAGGAATTGACTTGAAGGAGGAGCTCATCCGGATCGTCAAGAACGGACTTCAACAACAGCGTTTTGGAATAAGGTAAGCCTAAACACTTGTAGTTTTCATGTTGTAAAAGGTGTATTTAGAGAAAGATCACTCCATTTTGTCTTGTTTGTCATTAGAATGTCTTAGACTTCTAGGAAGGTCAGTCGTGTCCGCACCCTTGACAAATTCCGTGTGACAGCAGCAGGTCTGCATGTATATGTATCACAATCGACACTTTCAGAGGTTCTTCTATAAGTCAAGCCTAAAACATTGTTGATGGTCGACGGCCGATACCAGATGTGATATTATGTTAAACTGTTTATAATAGGTCCATCGAGTCCATAGCTCTATCGCAATCGGCTATTTCATGTGGCAAGGCTTTACGGCTTGTGATATAGTGACAGACGTGATATTACAATTGGCACGATATAAAAAGGTCACGCGTCCGCGTGTATTGTCACAATCGAAGGTTTCAGGGGTGACAACCCTTTTGAGCCTTGTGATAGGTGGATGCGATATAACAATAGGGCAGTGTTATAATGTTACATTTGGGTCTGTGTATTATCGCATCAATATACTCCGCTCCTTTAACTTTGTTTATATATATATTGGTCCGTTGTTTTAACTTTGATAGTGTATTTGCCTATACTTAGTGTAAAAGCATGCATATATACATATATATATATAGATATATAGTTTTGTGCCTTCGATAGTGTAAAATCACACATATATATAATATATGCTCCTCTGCCTGTTTTTGCATGCATATAACTCTTTTGTGGCCCAATAGCTCCCGATAATATAAATGCACCCATTGCTCCTCTAATGGCTATGTCTACTTCCTCCGATGGTTGTTTGCGTCCTCTATTGCTCCAATGGCTTTGCTTGTTCCTCTATTGCTCCGATGGCTCTGCTTATTCCTCTACTTTGAGAACTCAGTTTTAGCATATATATATTACATATATATATGGCTCCTCCTATAGCTCCTCTTGCTCTAATGTGGCTCCTTTGGCTTGGCAGTGTCTTTCAAAGACCTCCTTGCACATATGAACTCCTCTCTTGCTCTGATATCCTGTGATATGCTTTGATCTACCTCCTTTTTTAACTCCTCTTGCTTATGGCTTGGCTATCCTGATGGCCTTGCTCCTGTCTCTCCATGGATCTACTCGGCTTCCCCTTGGCTTCTAGTATCTAGAATATTTTCATATTGACATCAATGACAACCTAGTTCAAAAATCTCCCCCATTGTTATTGATGGAAATATTCTTCTTCTCTCCTCCTTTGACATCAATGGCAAATGAATGCTTTGGGACTCCCCCTATCAAACTACTTCTGTTCTTCATGAATGGTAGATCTTCATGGGTCTGTGACTCCCCCTGTCATAGTGCTCTTCTTCTTTTTACACAATATAGAAGGATTGATGCTTTATCATCAATTCTCACATTATTCCCTCTTCATGTCTCAGAACTACTTTATCATGGCTTCAATAGTGCTTAAGGATGCTCTACTTCAATGCTTACAATCAGATTTCAAATAGTTATACACCAAGTTTCCAAATCTACGCTTTTATGCTTCAATTCATATTGTTGTCTCCATAGGTAGAATTGAGAGCCCTTCATAGTTCGAATCTAGAGAAAAATGCCACTGAGATTATCTTTCTTTCCATATTTCTTCATATATGAGTTTCTTTGTGTCTCCGTGCTTCTCTTTAAATCACTGCCATCCAATGTTCAACATCATTTCATTTGGGTGAAATTTTGAGAGGTTATGCCTTAGCATTGCTATATTTTCTCAGTGACCAATCTTATCATAAGTTGTATTTGACTGCACCACACTCTCCTTTCTATGAGCCATCTTGTCCTTGTGTTCTTGCACACATCTCTGCATGTTATTTTCCTAGCAGATTCAAATATCCAGTCTATGCCTGTCTTTTAAATCCAATTGTTGATTTGCATCTTCATGCAATGCTTCAGTTTTGTTATATGCTTCCAGCTTCTCTTATTTCAATATTCTTTATAGATGTATTTGTCTATTTGAAGATTGCCTCTATTAGTGTTCAAAATTTATCTGTTCTCTCATTAAATCCCTGAGTTAGGATATAAGCTTCTGTGATAACAACACCATAGTTTTTTGCTCTATTTCTTTAGTGTTAGATGCCATTCTCTGTTGTTCTGAATACTACTTAGAGTTTAAGGGAAAGGCATCTTTAACAACAGTCCAAAGAATGGTTACAGGATCTTATTCTTCAAATGGAGTACTCCTAACACATGATCTTCATCAAGGAATGATTATTAATATAGCTCAACAAGGATTTCATCAGGACCCTTTTCGCTAATAGCTTTTGCAATAGTGATTAAGAATTACAGACTCCACCTTAACTGTATGCATCATCTCATTTTGGCAGAGTCTTCTCATCAAATGCTTAGAATGTCAAATTTCAGGCCAATGACATATGTTGTTGGCTAGAGAGCTCAAGGGAATTTTGGATTGTATTTCCTTCCTTCTACATATTTGCGTAACTTTCTTATTTTGCATGGTCCTAGCTTGTGTAAAAGCCCATGTTAAGTTACAATCACGTTCCATATGACCAATTTTATGACACTTGAAGCATTCTACATTGTTCATGAATAAGAATTCATGATTTCTTCCTGCAAAATTGTTTCTTGTAGATCGTTGCGGACTATAATATCTATCTCTATGGGATGTTTGGGCACCATAACATTTATCTTTATGATATGATTTACAGTCTTTTCATCTCCTTGTGCTTGTTTCCTTGCTTCTTGTAGTTGAGACTTGAGAGAGGATACCTCTACCTTGTACTGACCAATCTCTTCTTCAAGTTTTTTCAAGCCCTTGTGCCTTTGTTCAAGTTGACTTAACAAGGTATCTTCCTGCTTCTTTGCTTTATCCAGCTGATTTTTCATGGATATGACTTCTTCATGATGCCTTATTTTGCTTTGATGAAATTCCATCTTAAGCTTGGCAAACTCTTCATCCATTTCTTGTACTTGAAGCTTGATGAGGTCAACTTTCTTCCTTGTTTGATCTTGGTCACCATCTAGAGCTATCTTCTTAAGTTTCTCATTTTCCTTTTTCAAATTGTTAATCTCTTCCATGGCAGTCATAAGTTGTGTGAGGATTTATTCCACAAAACCTTTTTCATTCTCTTCATCTTCTAGGTCTGTTTTAGCCTTGATGTCATCATTCTCATGTTTAGCTTCTATGATGGGTTCTGGATTTCCTTCTAGATTTCGATCATATTCTAGACTGATGGTCATGGTCAATGCTCCATTTGACTGAATATCATGAAGTTTGTCCCATATTCCCTTTGCTGATGAATCTTTTCCTAGATTGTTCTTTACAGAATCAGGTAGCCCATTCAAGATTGACTTTACTGCTTTTGCATTGTACTCCTTGGATTCTCTATCCATCCTGCTATCATCAATCATCGATTTCTAGATCTCAATGCCTTGAGTTTGTAAGAAATTCCTCATTCTTGGTTCTCGTATATTAAAGTTCCCATTGAGCCTTGGAGCCTCCTCAAGTTGATTGTCTTCTATTTTAGTAGGAGAGGGAGACACATCCTTAAGAGGATTGGAGACTTTCTTTCTTGACTTCTCCATTTGTGTTCTAAAGGTCGACCTTCAAGTTGTTAAGCTTTGAATGAAGGTACCTGATTTGATACCAATTGTTGGAAATAATGAGGGGGGGGGGGGTGAATCAGTATTGCTTTTTCCACCTATTTTTTTACCAGTTAAACAATTTATATTTAGAACACAAGATGAAAAACATTAATAAATTATTTTATTAATATAAACTTTGCAGTAAAATAGATACAATATATAAGTGGTTGAAATCAATTTCCAAGCTCCAACTCGGACTTTGGTAAGGCTCCAACCTCCAGAGCACCAATTCTACTTTTCCAAGACACCAATCTTGGACTTAGGAGCACCAACTCCCAAGGACTCCAATCCTTCCTACTTCTGAGGCATCAACCCCAAGGACTCCAATCCTTCTTACTTCTGAGGGCACTAGCCCCAAGGATTCCTATCCTTCTTACTTCTGAGGCACTAGCCCCAAAGGACTCCAATCCTTCTTGCTTCTGAGGCACCAACCCCAAGGAATCCAATCATACTTACTTCTGAGGCACCAGCCTCAAGGGTTCTAACCCAATCTTGTCAAGGTTCATTTGATAGTGATGTTCCGCTCTCAGAACTCTTCTCTATTGAGTTTTGTCTGATTATAGCTTCACTACAATCTCCAAGCTACAGTATCAATGACAACCAATGTTCTTGTGAAGTAGTCTTCCCAATTATTCATACTGCCCACACAGAGTGTCCAATATCATTCATGACTTCTGATAATGTCTTCAGACAACTTTAGTCAGTCTACTATTAGCTACACTAAGCTCTGCATAAAGAACAACTTTCTGTTCAAGCTTATGTTCTCTGCTAGCTACTTCTCCCCTTCTACTATCTGATGTCCTATTCGCCCTTCGGCCCTCTTTCTATTCTGTTGGACCATCTAGCTGCCTCTGTCCCCTCCAGCTTATTTCCACAGTGTTCAACAACCTTTTTCAACCCAGCATTAACTGCTCACTGTTCTCTACTTTTTCTCGCTTTTATTTGTTCCTCATGCCCCTGTTTGTCGGTTTCCTCGATCTCTTCATGCTTGCCAGCACTTCTGAGACACATTACTTCTTAAGAGAGGTCCACAAATGCACAGAGAAATCATGTCTTACGTTAAACTGTAACAACGCTCTTTTTTTACAATAATTACATGAATACCCAAAGACGGCTTTGTTTAATGGACAACCATGTCCCAATCACAATCACTATCGCCATGGATCACCGCATTTAACTAACGTTCATCCTCCTAAACCATCGGAACAAATATGATAAGCCTTTCGGCCTAAAACACCCCACACAAGCCAAATATTTCATTACACAGAGAATATGAGAAAAACAGTCATAAAAAGACTAAAGGGTGGACTTCAGGATATATTACACCCGCATCTATTTCTGTATCGGATCCACACTTAAATTGCAATCAGCGATTCGCAACTTCCAGAGGTCCTTTATATGTCACGCCCATCACACCGCCAATGGCCAATGGCTGATCCACTTGCAGATGCGATATTGCATTGAACCATGCTGCAATTGGACCATTGGTTCTGTGACTTACATCACAATCCGTGCTCAGGAGAGTGAAATTCCTTCATGTATTGTTGCGATGGGCAGATGCGATATATCATTCAACCATATTGCAATGTGTGGCGGGTCCGCATGTATATGTATCGCAATCGGCACATTCGGAGGTTCTTCTATAAGTCGAGCCTAAAACATTACCCATGGCCGATGACCGATACCGGATGCGATATTATGTTAAACTATTTATAATAGGTTTGTCGGGTCCACAACTCTATCACAATCAGATCTTTAATGTGGCAAGGCTTTACGGCTTGCGATATAGCGAAGGACGCGATATTACGATGGGCATGATATAATAAGGCCGTGGGTCCGCATGTATTATCACAATCGAAGGTTTCGGGGGTGACAACCCTTTTGAACTTTGCGATAGGTGGATGCAATATAACAATAGGGCAGTGTTATAATGTTTCATTTGGGTCCGTGTATTCTCGCATCAATATACTTTGCTCCTTTAACTTTGTTTATATATATATTGCTCCGCTGTTTTAACTCTAATAGTGTATTTGCCTATACTTAGTGTAAAAGAATGCATATATATGATTGAGCCTCCGATACATGAGGTTGTGGCATATATATGATATGCGCTCCCGTTAGTGTATTCCTTTAGCATATATGGCCCCCGAATGTTATGTGCTCCTGATAATGTTTAAATGCACGCATATAAATATATATATATATATATATATATATATATATATATATATATATATATATATATATATATATATATATATATATATATATATATTGTTATGTGCCTCTGATAGTGTAAAAGTACACATATATATAATATATGCTCCTCCTCCTGTTTTTGCATCCATATAACTCTTTTGTGGCCTGATAGCTCCTGATAATATAAATGCACTCATTGCTCCTCTAATGGCTTTGTATGCTTCCTCCTATGGTTGTTTGCATCCTCAGTTGCTCTGATGGCTCTTCTTGTTCCTCTGTTGCTCCGATGGCTCTGCTTGTTCCTCTACTTTGAGAACTCTATTTTGGCATATATCTATTACATATATATATGGCCCCTCCTGTAGCTCCTCTTGCTCCAATGTGGCTCCTCTGGCTTGGTAGTGTCTTTCAAAGACCTCCTTGCATATATGAACGCCTCTCTTGCTCTGATATCCTGTGATATGCTTTGATCTGCCTCATTTTGTAACTCCTCTTGCTTATGGCTTGGCTATCCTTATGGCCTTGCTCTTGTCTCTCCATGGATCTGCTCGGCTTCCCCTTGGCTTCTAGTATCTAGAATATTTCCATATTGACATCAATGACAACCTAGGTCAACAGAAAGTAGTGTATACCTTATAAAATATGTTTTAGTTGTTACTGTTTGCTGTTGTAGAGTTATGGGTTCTGGTCTGGGTTCTCGTTACTTTATTTTGGTGACAGTATTCTGAATGATCAGATTGATGGGTTTTCAAAGTGATTGATTGATTCAGTTGTGGTTGGTTCAAAAGGTGATTGGTTGATGCAGAAATATTTGATGATTGAATTACACTTATGATGTTGTTGATGGATCTAGTCTGAAAATTTATGAAACGTGGTACCTGGACGAAAAAGAGAAGATCGTAGCATTCTCTAGGTTAGCGCCTACTTACTAAGCAATCATATCGGCTAGTACAAGTGCTAGGGGGTTGTAGCTCCCTTCGAGTAGAAGCTGGAGAATGAGAGAAGGTTGTAGCCTTCTGCAGGCAGAAGCCTACGCAGTGGTATAAGACTGCTCCAATACAAAAATTGTAAACATAATTTTCTTATTATTAAAAGAATACAGAGATGACAACAACAGGTGGTTTTCACGCAAATTGGGTTTCCACCTTTGTTGTTCATGTGTGTTTCTTCTGTGTCATGCTTTAATCTATTTTTGTTGCACTATCTAATGAATTCCTGATATACTGCTTAAAGTTCAATACATGATAATCTGGGTAAATCAAAAGTTCTCTGCATATACGCTAGTTGCATTAAGTACAGTTGTGTATACACGTTAGTTCACTGAGCTAAAGTAGCGTATACAAATCAGTTTTGAAAATTAAATTATTGATTTAATAATAATGATTCAACCCCCATCTCAGTATTATTTCCAACAATTGGTATCAGAGCAGGTCCTTCATAAGAAGCTTTATCGCTTGACGGAAGACCCATCATCATGAGTAATCAAGAAAGCGGGGGATCCATCAGATTGCCAATATTTGATGGGAGAAACTTTGTTTATTGTAAGGTAAGAACCACAGCCTATCTTCAATCACTTGGAACAGATGTCTGGGAAATCATGGAAGGAGGATATACACTTCCATTAGCAATTCCTAAAGATACGGTAGGTAAAAAGCAATATGAAACCAATGCCAAGGCTGTCAATACATTATTGGGAAATCTGTCACAATCAGAGTTTGTCAAAGTTATGCAACTCAAATCCACCAAAGAAATATGGGACAAAATCATTCTGAGCTATGAAGGAGACCCTTAGGTAAAACGTGCTAAACTGCAAAGTCTAAGAATTTAATATGAAACTCTCAAGATGCACAATGATGAAAGTATAGCTAGTTACTCCTTACATATAGATGAGGTTGTTAATTGCAAGAAGAATTTGGGTGAAGAGATAAAGGAACTTACCTTAGTTGAAATTTTTTTAAGATCCTTGTTTGCTAATTTTGAATCAAAAATATCTGCCATAGAAGAGAAGTAGGATCTATAAAGTATTACTATGACACAGCTTCACGGAATCTTAACTTCCTTTGAGATGAGAAAAGGAGTTACATCAGATATTAGAGAAGCCGAATTTAAAGCTTCAACAAAAGGAAAAGAATAACTCAATGAATCAGGACATCTTTTAGAAGAAGAAGAGGAAGCAAACTTTGTCAAGAGGCTTCAACAGGGTTCTAGAATGTTAGAAAATTATATATTACAGAGCAATGGAACACATAAAATATTGCAGAAATATAAACACAGAAAACGCACAAAACAAGCGAGACACAGATATACGTGGTTCACCCAGTTTGGGCTATGTCCACCCCGAACAGCCAGTCCTTCCTTTCTATTATCCAGCAAAATGAAGAGACGCAACCTACAACAAATCCGCTGTAATATCCTCTGTTTTCTCTCACAGTGTCACCTCTCTGTTTCTTGCTCACACAGAATACACATCTATCACACAGCCTCAAGTACAATACCCTCATACAAAGAGAGGGGGTTTCCTTCTAGGGCAAAAAACCCTAAACTAAACATAAGTTCTACCGTCAGATAATCTGCCTAATGAACGGCCCAGATTGACTAGAAATTACTATACTTTGACAAGGCAATTTTACATTTGTTTTTAGCTTCGGGGGCGCTACCCCCGAGCCCCCGTCGGGGGACCGCTGGCCCCCAGACCCCCCAACCAGGGGGGATCGGCCCCCCCGGACCCCCGCGGGGGGGACAAGTCCCCCCCGCGTAGAGGGGTGTACAAGACTTCTTGGGGTATACATCTGGCTGAAACAAAGACCTTTGAACAATCATGCTCCACACACAACAATCTCCCACTTGGAGAATGATTGTAGCAACTCCACTGCTGCTTCATTTGCTAGACAATGACTCCTCTTTGGACCTGGCTATTTTTCATCTTCATCGTCATCCTTGAAGACCAATTGAAACTGAGCATGTTCTCAGTTTCTCCCTAGTTACAACTTTTGTTAGCATATCTGCAGGATTCTTGCTAGTGTGTATCTTTTCCAGGTTCAACTCTCCATCTTCCAACACTGATCGTATGAAATGGTACTTGAGCTATATGTGTTTAGTCCTGGAATGAAATGTTGAGTTCTTTGCAAGATGAATGGCACTTTTACTATCACTGTATAACGTGCCCATATCATGCTCCTTACCCAATTCACCCATAAACCTTTGTAACCAAATCATTTTTTTACTAGCCTCTGTAGCAGCAACATACTCTGCTTCTGTTGTTGAAAGTGCAACAACACTTTGGATTTTTGAAACCCAACTGACAGTTGTTCCTCCAACAGTAAATACATATCTTGTAGTGCTCCTCCTGTTATCTCTGTCACCTGCCATATCTGCATCAACATATCCTTGTAGGGAGATGTTTGAACCACCAAAGCATAATGCTTTATTTGTGGTACCTTTCAAATATCTAAGAATCCATTTCACTGCCATCCAATGTTCCTTTCCTGGATTGTTCATGTACCTGCTTACAACTCCCACTGCATGTGCAATATCAGGCCTTGTGCACACCATTGCATACATTAAGCTTCCAACTGCTGATGCGTATGGAATTTTAGACATATAATCCATGTCTTCTAAGGTCTTTGGGCACATTTCCTTGCTAAGTTTGAAATGGCTAGCAAAACGTGTACTAACTGGTTTTGCATTGTGCATGTTAAATCTTTTCAACACCTTTTGTATGTACTCATTCTGAGACAATGTTAATTTACGATTTTTCCTGTCTCTAGTTATTCTCATACCAAATATTTGTTTTGAAGCTCCCAAATCCTTCATTGCAAATGAATTTGCCAATTTTCTTTTGAGCACATTTATTTCCTGCATGTTAGATCCTGCAACAAGCATGTCATCTACATACAATAACAATATAATATAGCTTCCATCATTTTGCTTTTTCAAATAAACACAATGATCAGAGTGACATCTAGTATAACCTTGTTCAGACATAAACCTGTCAAATTTTAGATACCACTGCCTTGGAGCCTATTTTAAGCCATACAAGCTCTTCTTCAACCTGCACACTAGTTTCTCCTTCCCTTTCACCCCATATCCTTGTGGCTGCTGCATATATATCTCTTCCTCCAAATCCCCATGGAGAAAGGTTGTCTTTACATCTACCTGCTCAAGATGAAAATCTTCAGCTGCTACAAGACTTAAAATGGTTCTGATTGAAGTCATTTTAACAACAGGAGAAAATATTTCATCAAAATCAATACCTTTCTTCTATGCAAACCCCTTCACCATAAGTCTAGCTTTATACCTATGTTTTCCTCCATCTTCTTCCTTCAGCCTGTAAACCCATTTATTCTTCAATGTAGTTTTTCCTATAGGCAACCTGACTAAATCCCAAGTCTGGTTATGCATTAAGGAGTCCATCTCTTCTTCCATGGCTACCTCCCACTTCTTCCTGCTGTCAACCTGCATTGCTTCTTCATAACATTCGGGTTCACCGGAATCAGTCAACAATAAATAATATAATGAAGGAGAGTATCGTTCAGTGGGTCTACTTATCCTGGTAGATCTTCTAACACCACTTTCAGGTGTTTGCGATGACTGTTGTTGTGGTTGTTGATTATTATTATTTTCAGGCACCTTTCCTTTTTCAGTGATTTCATCAAGAACTGTGTATTCCTTGTTTTCCTTTTCCTGCAACTGATTCTTATACAAGACCTTTTCATTGAATATTACATCTCTGCTCCTAATGATTTTGTGATTTTCATAATCATATAAGCGATAACCAAAATCATTAACACCATATCCAATAAAGGTACATTTCTTTGACTTTGCCTCAAGCTTTGTTCTATTTTCTTTATCAATATGGACAAAGGCCTCACAACCAAAAGGCTTTAAAATAGAGTAGTTTACCTTTTTACCTGTCCATGCTTCCTCTGGAACACCACCATCCAAGGAACTTGAAGGCCCTCTGTTTATTAGATAAACAACAATATCTACAACATTTGCCCAAAACTGTAAAGGCAATCCTGCATGCAATCTCATGCACCTTGCACACTCCATGATTGTTCAGTTCATCCTTTTTGACACACCATTTTCTTGTGGTGTTCTTGGAGCTATCTTCTCTCTGCGAATTCCATGCTCTGAACAATACCTATCAAACTCTTTGCTGCAATATTCACCTCCATTGTCTGATCTAAGACACCTCAATTTCTTTCCTGTCTCAATCTCAACCAAAGCTTTCCATTTCTTGAAACTATCAAATACATCAGATTTATTCTTAATACAATAAATCCAAGTTTTTCTAGTTGCATCATCAATAAAAGTAACATAATAACGAGAGCCACCGAGAGATGATACCTGAACAGGTCCCCATACATCTGTATGCAAAAGCTCTAATTTTTCATTCTTCTTTTCTTTCCCAACTCTGAGAAATCTGACTCTCCTCTGTTTTCCATAAATGCAATTCTCACGGAAGTCCAAATCAACATTCTTCAAGCCCGGCAACAAATTCCTTCAGTGAAGAATCTTCATCCCCTTTTCACTCATGTGTCCGAGCCTATGATGCCATAATGCTGCATCTGCTCCTTTGGAAGTTAAAGCATTAACAAAGTTAGAAATACCATTGCATAAATACAATGTACCAACCTTTTCGCCTTTTGCTATTACCAGGGCTCCTTTGGTGACCTTCCAAGCTTTATCTGTGAAAGTTGTCACACAACCTTCACCGCCTAACTGCCCTGTTGAAATCAGATTTTTCTTTAGATCTGGAAAATGCCTATAAGGATGGTATGATATTGTCCACTTTGGGCCTAAGCCCTCATGGATTTGTTTTTGGGCTTTACCCCAAAAGGCCTCATACCAGTGGAGATATTTGTCCATCCTTATATACCCATGATCTTCCCCACTTCTAGTCAATGTGGGACTTTGGTCGTATACCCAACATAGAAGACTCAGAGGTAAACTACCTTTCAAATGTTTTGCATGTCGTAGAGTTGGTCATTATGCTACCAAATGTCCTCATAAAGCTAAATCTGATAAAGGGAATGAATCTACAAAATGGAATAAAAGACAAAGTATAAGTAAAAAGAGCTACTATACTCATGAAGATAGCGATGGTTTATCAAATAGTGATGAAGATGAAAATAGTAATGAGTATAGAGTTTTGATGGCTTATGAAGATGATGATTTTTTGGATGCTTTAGATGAAGATGGCCATTAAGAAGAAATCTCTAAACTCAAAATCTATTTAGAAGAAAAGAATATGATTATAGATACCTTGACATACCAACTTGCTGAAAGAGAAAAACACAATGAAAAACTAGAATGTGAAATTGTGGGTCTAAGAAAGGATCTTGAGAAAAAAAAAGCTCTCAATCTTAGATTTGCTAAAGGATCAGAAACCTTAAATGAAATTATAAAAGTGCAGTGTTCTAATCTGATAAAAACAGGTCTTGGATATACTGAAGAAGCATCTCAAACACAGAAGCTGTCAACCTCCACTAAAAGCTATCTTGATGCGGCAAAGAGCAGTGAACAGTTTGACAATCGTCAACAAAGGCATAAAGTTGATCACCAGGTAAATCAGGCTCAATTTACTTCAAGGATGAACAAAAGCCACAACCAACCTAAGGTAAATCATACTCAATTTACTTCAAAGATGAATATCAATAGAAACTACAATCACCAGGTCAGTAGATTCGATAATCGCGGGAACTTCTTTAATGGTCAATGTTTCTCATGTCATAATTTTGGACACAAATCTGCTCAATGTGTTTCTTACAAAACCATCATGACTAGAGAAGCACAAAATCAAAGGAATGTGATAGGGATCAAGAAAATTTCCTATAATAACTTTTCTCTTCTTGAAAATGAAATAGAATTCTCAATCTATAACAACTTTGGCCCTGAAGAATATGAATGCAGGAGTAAATTTCAGAAAATATCTCGAAAGGGGAAAACTCCATTAAATCCCAAAATATGGAGAAAGGAAGAACCAAAATTAGAAAAATGTGGTATAGCCTTGTATGCAGAAGGACAAGAAAACCAGTGGTACATCGACAATGGATGCTCAAAACACATGACAGGTGACAAAGAGAAACTACACTCATGTAATGCCTTAGAAAAGGAAAAGAGTGTATCATTTGGAAATGACACTCCTACTGTCATAAAAGGTAAAGGCTCTAGTTTCTTGAAAGAAAAAGTTAAAGCTAGGAAGGTTATGTACGTTGATGGCTTAAAGAATAACCTGTTGAGTGTGAGTCAAATGTGTGATCAAGGAAATGAAGTAGTTTTTCGATCAAATAGATGTGTTGTTCATGAGCTTGATACAGGAGAAACCATGATTAAAGGTACAAGAACTCCAAACAACCTATAGATACTCAAGGGAGGAAGACAACAATGCTATCTAAGAAAAAATGATGAAAACTGCCTATGGCACAGAAGATTGGGACATCTAAGATTTTCTCATATAAGAAAAGCATGCAGATTCGAGGCTATTCGTGATCTTCCAGATATCAAAATTTCTGAAAATACTATATGAAAATCATGTCAATTCGGTAAGAAAACTAGATCTCAATTCATCGAAAAGGAAGGGTCAGCTAGTAAGCCTCTTGAACTTGTTCATACTGATTTATGTGGACCATTAAGAAAAAATTCACCTCGTGGAGAAGAATACTTTATATTGTTCATTGATGATTTTTCCAAAATGTGTTGGATAGGTCTTCTAAAGCATAAAGATGAAGCATTTGAAAAGTTCAAAGCCTTCAAAGCTTTGGTTGAAAATGAATCAGATCGCAAAATCAAATGCCTCAACTCTGATCGAGGAGGGGAAGTTACCTGAGATGAATTCTTTGACTTTTGTGAACAACATGGAATAAAAGGGTAGTTCTCCACTGCAAGGACTCCTTATCAAAATGAAGTGGTAGAAACATGAACAGAACTGTTCAACAAATGGCTTGTGCTATGTTAGAAATTTGGAACTCCTGCAACCTTCTAGGGTGAAGATGCATTTGCCGCTGTCACTATTCTCAACCAAGCAAAATTCTTACTGTAAAATACTTCAAAGTTTTTGGAAGCAAATGTTACATCAAAAGGACTGACGAAAAACTTGGTAAGTTTGAACCAGAGCAGATGAAGGTATTCTTCTTGGCTACTCTTCCCAAAGTAAAGGATATAAATGTTATAATAAAAGACTTGGGAAAATTATTGAAAGTATTGATGTTCTAGTTGATGAAGCATGCAAAAGTCCAAAACAGATAAAAACTGAAGATTATGACAATGAAGAAGATGAGGATCATTTTCCCACATCAAATCACACTGATTCTAAAGAAGAAACCAATGAAGCACCAGAAGAAGAGGTAACAATAGAAGAAAAGACTCCATCCAGGTATGTTCAGAAAAATCATCCAGAAACTTAAATTTTAGGGGAAAAAGGCACAGGTGTGTAGACAAGAAGAACTATTGTTGAAGCCTCAAGCTATCTAGCATTACTATCTTCCATTGAACCTCAAAATGTAAATGAAGCATGCAGAGATGAATTTTGGGTCAAAGCCATGAATGAAGAACTTGAGAAAATTGAAAAGAATAATACTTGGGAATTAGTTCCTAGACCTCATGATAAGAATATCATAGGAACCAAATGGATATTCAAAAACAAGATGAATGAAAGTGGATAAGTTATTAGAAACAAGGCCAGGCTTGTTTGCAAAGGATATGCTCAACAAGAGGGTATATATTTTGAAGAAAATTTTGCACCTGTTGGTAGACTTGAAGCCATAAGAATGTTTCTTGTTCTTTCTAGTTTTCAGAAATTCAAAGTCTACCAAATGGATGTAAAATCTACCTTTCTTAATTGATACTTAGAAGAAGAAGTTTATATTGAACAACCAGAAGGATTCATTCTTGGAAATGATGCAAAACTTGTATGCAAACTCATAAAGGCTCTCTATGGTCTAAAATAGGCTCTAAGGGCCTAGTATTCCCGTCTTGACAAATATCTCTACCAACAGGGTTTTTCAAAGAAGTCAACAGATAGCAATTTATATACAAAGATGGAGACTAATAAATTGCTAATAATTGTTGTGTATGTTGATGATATCATTTTTGATAGCAATGAAGAATCCATGTGTCAGAATTTTTCCTCAGTAATGCAGCAAGAATTTGAAATGTCCTTGCTTGGTGAGCTTACCTATTTTCTTGGTCTACAAGTTCAACAAAATAAAGATGGTATTTTTCTCTCACAAACCAAATATCTCAAACAGATCCTGAAAAAGTACGGCATGGAAGATTCTAAACCAGTATGTAACCCAATGGTAATAGGATGCACTCTTAGCTCAAATGATGAATCCAACTTACAGATCCAACTTACAGATCCATGATTGGCAATCTGCTTTATCCTACAGGTACTTGATCGGACATCATGCATGCAGTGGGAATAGTTGGAAGATTCCAAGCAAATCCTATGGAAACACACCTTCAGGTAGTCAAAAGTATTTTCAAAAATCTTCAAGGAACATAGAACTTTGGTTTATGGTATCCTAGAGATACCGATCTTACACTTCATGCATATACAGATGCAGATTGGGTAGGAAGTGTTGATGACAGTAAAAGTACTAGTGGTGGTGCATTCTATGTGGGTTCCAAGTTAGTGTCTTGGTTCATCATGAAACAAAGTTCAATTGCATTATCTACAGTTGAAGCATAATACATGGTTGCTGCATCTTACTACACACAACTACTTTGGATGATGCAAACCTTTCAAGACATTCAGATCACATGTACTCCGCCTACCTCCATTCTATGTGATAATACAAGTGCCATCAGTATTTCAAAGAATCCAGTCATGCACTCCAAGACCAAGCACATACCCATCAAATATCATTTTCTACGTGAACAAGTGCTTGAACAAAAGGTCAAACTAGAGTACGTTCCTTCCAAAGAATAGGTTGTTGATATATTCACTAAACCACTACCCAAAGAGACATTTGAATACCTCAGACGAAAGCTGGGAGTAGTTGCTACATCATCCTGCTGTTAAATCCTATTCTCTTCAAAGAAGTGTAGTTATATGCGAGTTTCATAAAGCGTAGTCACGTACATATGTGGGTTTTTGTGGGCATAGTCGCGTATCTATTGATTTGAAGGAAATAAATGGACCAGACTAAAAAAAAGGGGGGGTTTGCTATGGTTCTATCAGTTATCTGCTCTATTTGATGATGGTTTCACTCTGCTAATAACATGTGGAAATATATTGGTCCTCATAAAGTTTTTGATAACTTGATCAATATCTGATTGATGATGATGCTTTGATATCTCTTACTGACATATGCAATGATTAGATCTGACATTGAACATGTGGAACAGGTTCAGGGGGAGAACATGGTTGATGATAGTCTAGGAACTAATGATGGACATATACTAGTCTAGATGCTGATTGACAAATGTTGCTGATGGTGCAAATCATATGATAGTTTTTTATGACTATCATGGTCTTGTTTAAAAAAATTGGTCTCTATTTGTAAAGGTCATGAAAAGAACCCCACTATGCATGGGATGGATGATGTAATGTTTCTTGCTTTTTTTTTATATATCCCCACTTGGTTGGGTGGATGAGTCAAAATTGGTATATCCCCACTTGGTTGGGAGATGATGTATGTATGAGTCTTTGGTGATAGGAAGGTCATTTATGATGTATGTGTAGAGTCATGTTCTTCTTTTAGAACACCTTTTTTTATACCTTGCTTATGCTCAGGGGGAGCATGGACTCGATCATGGGAGCTCAGTCAACACACTTCAGCATGTTAGAGAATTCAGCATGCACTCAGGGGGAGCATGGCCCTTTGCCATTGATGTCAAAGGGGGAAGTGACTTGATGTAGTTGTTGTTGCCATCAAGTCCAAAGGAGGAGATTGTTGGCATTATAATGTATGTGTTGTACTTGATGGAAACCCACTTGTAGCAGAACAACTCACTTGTATATGGTAACTAGATGAATCTACAGAAGAGATACTAGATGTGGCAGAATGCAATGTAGGGAGGCTTCAAGGAATCAAAGGCAGGAAAACAACAAAGAATTACAAATCAGTTTTCATTGAATGAAGAAAGAGAGGTATACACAGGTTCACCATTGACCAAGCTACGTATACATGCAGGTTAACAAAACAAAAGGAGCGTATAATGTACACACGCACTTTCACAGAAGGAAAGGCGCATATACCTTGGAAAACTAAGTTTTTGGTCTGAAGTATTTGGTCCATGGTATTTTGATCCATGGTATTTGGTCCAAGGCATTGACCCTAGGTATTTGATCCAAGGTATTAGTCCAAAGTGGTTTTGGTCCATGGTATTCAAAAAGGCCTAAAACTATAACAGGAGGAGAAGATCATTAGGCCAGGACACACAAGCATTGAATATCTGATGAAGTGTGAGATCTAGTATGCAAGTTATTGGGTTATGGTGCATTGTTGGATCTGAACCAAGGAGGAACCTTAGTGGTTGATGGAGGATAAGATCTAATGATGGATCGAGATCTTAAGGCATAAAATGAACTATCATTATGTTTTTTTGCTCATGAATATTCTAGATTTGAATACTAATGCATATATTATTCTTTGAATGATATGATCTAGGTATAACTGAAGTCTGGTATAGTTGCAGAATTATGAATTAATATTTGCATATGTATACTCTGGTTGGCTTTGAGGAAAGCGCGTATACAGGCAGATTCAACACATGAAAGTGGCATATACCTTATAAAATATGTTTTAGTTGCTGCTGTTTGTTGTTGCAAAGTTCTGGGTTCTGGTTTTTGTATTCTGGTGACAATATTCTAATGATCAGATTGATGGGTTGTCAAAGTGATTGATTGAATTGGTTGTGGTTGGTTCAAAAGGTGATTGGTTGATGCAGATATATTTGATGATTGAATTACACTTATGATGTTGTTGATGGATCTAGTCTGAAAATTTCTGAAACATGGTCCCTAGAAGAAAAAGAGAAGGTCATATCCTTCTCTAGGTCGGTGCCTACGTACTAAGAAATAATAACATCTAGTACAAGAGCTACAGGGTTATAGCTTCCTTCCAATAGAAGCTGGAGAATGAGAGAAGGTTGTAGCCTTCTACAGGTAGAAGCCTGTGTATTGGTATATGACTGCACCAGTAAAAAAATTGTAAATAGAATTTTCTTATTATTAAAAGAAGATAAAGACGATAACAGTAGGTGTTTTTCACCCACATTAGGTTTCCACCTTATATCTTGGTGTTCATGTGTGTTGCTTCTGTGTGAGCTTTAATGTGTTTTTATTGCACTCTCTAATGAATTCCTGATATACTGATTAAAGTTCAATACATGATAATTTGGGTAAATCCAAAGCTTTCTGCATATATGCTGGTTGAATTAAGTACAATTGCGTATACATGCTAGTTCATTGAGCTGAAGTAGCATATACAAATCAATTTTGAAAATTAAATTATTGATCTAATAATACTGATTCACCCCCCTCTCAATATTATTTCCAACATTTATATTGTGGATAGGGTCTTAGGGCCAAACTATTACATTTTCAAATATAATTTGATATCTCTCTTGGTTGGAAAATGGACTTGAGTCAATGTCTAAGTTTATAATGTATATGCTACTCTCATCACAAGCCTAAGGTCATGGTCATCATCAAAAGTACCATCAGAAAAATCTCATGGGTCTTTTTAGGTCATTTGCTTCACACAGGGATAGTTTTACTTCAAAGTCAGTTTCTGAAGTAATGGGCATGAATTTTACAAAACTGAAAGAGGCTTTTTTCAATCACAGACCAAAGAATGAAAAACCCATTCCATTTATGCATAGGTGTTATGATTTGGGAGATATACAGTGAGATTTGAGGCTTATGTTCAAAACATAAAATTTTGATTTTGTTTTATTGTTCTAGTAATGTTTTTTGGAGCTATTTTCTAACAACGAGAAACAAATTTTGAGAAACCCAAGGAGGTTTTGTTAAGAACGAGCCAAATATCAAAAACCTCTTTCAGTTTATTCATAGGTGTGCTGTGTTGACCCTCGTTTTTTTTATCAAATTTTTCTTATTAAAATCCACCTAATTTCCATAATTTTCTACCATATACCATCCATATACACCTTATTTTGACCTTATTATGAATATTCAAGCAAATAAATTATGTTTTTCAATTTTTAGATATTTTTGCAAAAAATTGGGTTTTAAGAGTATTTTTGGACAGAATCAGAAATTTCCGTAATGGCTTATGTGGATGACATATTTGCAGGACACTTGGAATCAAGCTAGATACATGAATGGAAATATTGGGAACTAGGACTCAAATAATTCCAATTGGTTCGGTCAAAACAAGCTAAATCAGGCCTAATCAAGGCTGGTCAAACATGATTAGTCATCCAGAAAATCCCTAGGAAATAGGGAAATTTTATGATTTCATGGGATTGTCCATATTTTTAGTGATGGATTGAATGGATTCGACTTGGATAGATGGATATGAATAGATATAGTTGTTAGAGAGACTTTAGATTAGTTTGTTTCATGATCTTCTATTTAAGCCAAAAATTTGAAGACTTATATATGTAATCTTTATATAACTTTATGCGGAGACATGTAGATATTGGAGATTAATTAGAAGAACTTGTTATACCTTCCTTTTGTTGTTCATTAGTGTGGATGAGTGCTTGAAGTTTTAGCATTTGATAGCAGCCTCAAGTGTGCAAGACAAGGGTGGAGGGCCCCAACTCCAAGCTAAGTACACTTCATTGTTAAACTAGCTTAATTTTCATGAATTAGTTGCTTTAGATTTGTTTACTTGTTTTGTTTCATATTTGCTTATTTGAATTAATTTGTGATGATTTTTGAATGGATATTCGTTTAATTCTAATCTACATATGAAGGGACACACAGGAATTTAAGTTAAATTCCCCTTCTATTTGATCTTGTACTAAAACTGAATTTCATTCTCCTTTTCTTTTTTGAAGTTATTTGTGCATTTCTGGTTTGAAGCAATGGTGATTATGATAGAGTAGATTTGTGAAGAAGGACAATCTAGTCCTCCTTAGTTAGGAGCCTCTTCTTTTACATCTTCTACATCATAAACCATTGTTAATTAGTGATTTCGATTTATCTTCATGAAAGTAGTATTGTAGGGAAGGACAACCTAGTTCTCCTAAGTTAGGAGCCTCATCCCTCACATATTACATAAGTGAATTAGAAATTGTTAAAATAGGTTTATATTTGTAATATGTACTTCCTTAACTCTTCAAATTTTATTTTCTAAGCTTGGCTACATCTGATATCCATACACTGTAGACTTGCCTCCAAGTTTTACAAACCTGGATTGATAATGAATACTTGTGTTAATTTGTGTTAATAAATTAACTCAACATTTTGGCGTCGTTGTCGAGGAGGGAATTATCAGCATAGTCAAATAGAAGATAACAAAAGCACTAAAAATTTGATTAAAAAATTAGTTAATATACATTTCTGTTAGTTATGTTACTTTATGCCTAGAAATAGAGATCCTAAAAGTAGATTCCCAAAACAAAACCCCCAACAACAAAAAAAATAAAAAATAAATAAATAACTACAAAATCCATTTGCAAGACAAGATCTAAATAATGATGTTAAATAAATCATTTCGAGAAGGAGGGTATACCACCACAAAGCTATTCTCAAGTCCTTGTCCTCAATTTAGAATGCTCACTAGGGATGAATCTTCATGTCTAAGGATAGAAGAGCAACAAAACATCCATGAAGATGATCCACAGAAAGAGAATCTAGAACTTTCTTCTAGCTATGTTTGTGAAGAGGTGAATGAGTCATGGATCACATTCAATGAAGATCAAACATTAGAGCCAGGGATTGAAAAACTTCTAGCATGTGTATCACAATATCCCTTGTGCATACAATATTTTGAACAAGTACCACAAGAAGAGTTTTGTGCTATGACAATTAATGAGAGCCAAGCAAACAAAGATCATCTTAAAACTTGGTTTCAACTAGTCATTAAGTCACAAGACCACTCCACTTTTCAACATTCCTTCTCATCAAATCTTTATGATCAGATAAATTTTCATGTCCAAACACTCATTAAAATATATTTTTCAAATTTGGATATGAGTTTACTTATGATCTTGTTACGAACATGGATGCATTGGAAATTCTCTTATACTTGAGAGAATAAATTATTTTTCTAAAATAGAATAGGATAGAATAGAATAAATAAACAAGTAGAATGAATTCACAATAAGAATTCCATAATAATTTTGCTTCAAACTGTCATGAATATTTCTTCAAATCATTGTTCAATATTCATTTGAGAGGACTACATGGCAAAATGTAATAAGAACAATCCTACTTTGGGTAACCATATAGGATCATTTTTAAATCATGTTTTTATTACATATCTCTTGAAATCTATTTTGGAATCCATTATGAAATTTTCAATTTATATCACAAATAAAAATGTGATCAAAATCAAAACTAGGTCTCAACTGAAATGTTAAGGACAAAGTTAGTACAACCTACATTTGAGGTGTCTAATGGAAACATTTTTACAAAAAATTCATAGGGAAGATAGCCCTTGGAATCTAATTTCCAAATAAATTTGAATCACTTCAATCAGGGATCATATGAAAAAGTTATTCTTGAAATACTAACTATTTCTTGAAAAATATGCATGGTGACAATTCTAGGTCTTGACTGTTCGTTGGCATATTTAACATACCAAATCATCTTGTTTTCAAAACATGTTTATATGGGAGATATATATTCAATTATAGTTTAAGACAATTTGAATCATCCCATTTGGAGGTGAAATGAAAACGTTATGCCACATTTAGTGACTGCATGTCTTCAAAATAGCATAGTAAAACTCTACCTCCTAGGTCTGTTCATCACCAATTTTGTGATATCAAGCCTAAGAATTTTTAAAACCTGTTTCTATTGGAAAGACAAAAATGAATATACTTTAATCTCCAAGTGGAATCACATTGATCCGATCTTTATCGAAAACATTATACTTCAAATAGTGATTGTTGGTCTAGTAAAAACTTCACAAGCAACTCTATCAAACATGGTACTCCTTATAATTTTTACCATATCATTTTAAACCATTTTGAAAACCTGTTTATACTGGAGGTAGCCATATGAATTCAATTCAACTTGGCTTTTAAATCACTCTAATTGTATATAAAATGAATATTTTGTAAACAAAATACTGCTAGGAGGTCTAGGTTGGCCACCATTCCTCAAGGGGTAAACAAATGCATTTTCTTTGTATATCATATTTTGAATTGTTTTCTAAGCAATGCTTGTAATGATTTACATATTTCTTGGAAGAAGAGAGACTATACACCTCTCTTCCTCCATCATCTAATATTGTAGTACAGGCAAGTGCAATGTTTTTGCAGGTCATAAGAAGAATGAAGGAGTGAACTCCATGGATAAAGTACTTTTCAAAGTAAAATTTAAATTCATATTTAAGAATATGAATACAAATGTTTAAGTCAAATAAAAGTGAAAATTCACAAAACTCAAACTCTTGAAGCTTGTCTTTAGTTATTGACCAACAACACCAACAAACCCTACAACATGATCGAGATCAAGGCAAAAAGCTAATCATCAGAAGAAGAAGTCAAGTTTTGTACCATTTCAAGTCACATAAATTTCCAAAGAAGCCTTTCATAAGCCATATTGTTCATGATTTCATCCATCATCTATATTGTATGTTAAGCTTCGTGATCATGCATGTTAAAGTCCAGACTTATTATCTATCCATTTACTACTAAATCATGACTTCAATATGACCTATTTTCATAATATTTTCATACTTCCCTACTCCATTACACCCTACCTCCATCCAGAAAAGAAAATAATTTAAAAAAATAGAAAAAGATCAAAAATAATAAAGGAGTTTGGTTGTGAAAATCCAGGAAATTGGCACAACACAAACTCGAATTCATATCGGAAAACCAACTTGTTTGGCCAATATGAATTCTCTATTTTTTTTACCATTTCTTCAGTTTGAGTTTGCAGGAAACATCCTCCAGATTAAGTAAGACTTGAGGACAAGTCTCAAAATAAGCAAGGGGGAAGATTCGTAATGAAACTATGAAAATAGTTTGAGCAATGGTTTGATAAGGGACCTGAATAAAGCACCCGCATTCACATTTATCAATTAGGGACCTGAATAAAGAACATGCATCCACATTCATTAGCGAGGGACCTGAACAAAGACAATATAAAAGGGACCTGAATATCAGATGCAGAAACTAGTGTCTACATTCCATCAAAGAATATCCTTGAAGAACCATCATCATGAAGTCAAAAATGAACCAGCAAAGGACATCATCAGTTAGCATTGACATCAAGCTATTATGGAAGTATAAGTACAGTAAGTGTAAAATTGCTCTTAGAACCTTTGATTTTTCAAAAAATTTCTAGAAGTTGTTAAAACTAATTTAACTTGATATGCATTCTATTACACTATCATTTTACATTCCATATTTATCCTACTCCATTATCTACATTTCACTACCTTCATTATTCTACCACTATATTCCTATTCATTTCCATATCCATTATCCTACCCATTTAACTATCATTCCATATACCATATTTCATTTTATATTCCATGTACCATATCACATCAACCCTAATTTTCTTAAGCATAAAGATAAAAAATGAAAGGCTCAAATATCAAATTCTTTTGACCTACAAAAAGAAAGAAAAAGGTTAGTTTCATGATAAAACATTTAATTTTAAAATATGACCATTCTTTGGTCATTTTTAAAATTAAAATAAACAAAGGTGAAAACTTAAGCTAAATATTTGAGAATGCAATCATATATAAGCTAAGGTATATGGGCAGAGATGTAAATATGAAACAAACAAAATGGATGAACTGAAGTTATAATCATGATGCAACATGAATTAAAATGCAATAGGGATAATGGAAATGATGAACCATGCATATTACTAAAGGCATAATGATAAATGCAAAAGGTTCCATTCCAAATCAAAATTATTTCGATAGGTATGCAATGAAAATTCGATGGTATGGTGGTATTCCGTTTGGGTACCATGGAGCAATGCACACAGAATAGTCAAAGGGATTAATCCCGGTCAGAGGTCGACACATCAAACATCAAAACGGTCAAATTCATTTGAATACAGAGACAAGCCCTATGCAATTAGCAGCAAAAGCCTTCGCCATTCTTTAAACCACAAACCTCAAAAAATTCAAGTTTTCCTCCACCATCACAGCTATATTTAAGCTCATAAAGAAGAGGAGAATGCGCTGCAGTCATATGCACACATATAGCACCCTGGTAGACGGAGAAATAAAAAATGAAAATGAAAATGAAATAGGAGAAAGGACTATAGACGCAACACAGAATATATAAGCAAGCTGTGAGAAAGGCACTAGTTCAAAGAGAAACGAGAGCGTAATTTTCTCAATGTTAACAATGTTCCACCAGACTCCAGAAATACTGTGAAAGAAGGTAAGATATTACCTCCAACTGTTAATGGATTTCAAGGAAAAAAACTCGTGTTAAGCATTGCATTGTGTCATGTTAAAAAGGAGCGAAAACTTCAGTTAAACAATCTAAGCGATTGCCACCATTAAACACGTATTTGCCATTAATTTAATGAACGAATCCGTGAAAATATCAAAGGCATTTTTTTATTATTAAATTGGCATTGTCTAAATGGAGGAACTCAAAGATATCTCAGAGATATTACAAATTCACTTCCAGATAAGGAAATCTCACAAATTCCTCACACGTAGTTGTGGTCCCGTGGTCGTGATTTTCAATTTTGATTTTAAGAACCAATTTTTTTCTTATACAATGGGCATAATTCATATAATCCATGTATGGTCTGTATGAACAAATTCATTCCCTTCATATGCATAGTTGGAATTTTCAAAATAGAGTATGGATTTTTTTTACGAGTTTCGACAAAAACAGAGGTTGATTTGTGAATCGAGCAATAAAAATAGGGTCAAATGTTTTTATACAGAGAGATTTTTTTTTTTTATTAGAGCAACAGACTCCTTTTTGCAGTAGAAGAGAGAAGACACAGAAATTGAAGGCAGAGAAGGATTATTTTTATTTTCTAGATTTCGATTTTTGAGGAAGATTATGTAGCTGAGCATAATTATGATCGCCTTGAAGGTTGATTTTCATTTTTCCAAAAATCGATTTCTCAAAAGAAAGTGAATGAATGAGTGGTTATGTTGCATGCAGTGGTTACCTTGAGTATTCTCCAGCATTCAATGTCTCCAAATAAGATCACCTTCAACATTTTGATTTCTCCAACATAAAGTAAATCTCCAGCATTCAATTTCTGAGAAGGTGAAGAAGGTGAATTTGAAAACAATTGTTCAGATTTGTGAAAATTGTTCATTTGAATAATTTGATTTCAATTTAAGAGAGAGTTAATCATTCCCAGAATTGATTTTTGAGTTTTCAAAAGACAAAAGTATAAATCAATTTTGATTTCTGAAAGAGCAATAAGTTCATATTTTTGAGGATTGGTTTCATCTCTTTGTCAAGGGCATCAGAAAAGAGGTAAGTAGGATACTAGAGAAGCATTTGAAGAGAAAAATTGATTTCAAATTTAATGATCATGAAATTTTATTCAGTCTCAGAAATATATTTCAATTTTTAAAGGCCACTATTCTTCGTTGTTTTTTTAAGCAAAATAAAATGAAATTTGAAAAATGAAAACATGGGTTTTCTTCAAAATGAGCCTAATTATGCTCAATGTGGATAGTTTTCTCAAATTCATTGCTATTTGGGATATTTTTATGGTTCTTTCGACCCCTATTTTGAATAGTGCGTGGGTAAAAAAGTGGCTAAATTGAAAGTGAATGCCTAGTCATAAAAAGGATTTGCACAAGTTATTTTGTAGAGGAATTATGCAAGAAGAAAACCCCCTGCATAAGTGAAAGAAGCTATGATTTGATCAATTGGTGTTTTCTCTGTGACTGTGTGATATTGCAAGGTTGGCTTCTTTCAGTGAAGATGTGAGGGCAAATGGATATTGGCTCCTTTAAGTAAATTTGTTGATATTGCTAATCTGAAAGAGACATGAATGTTGTGTCAGAATTTATTACAAAATTCAAGTTTTATCTGTTGTCTTCTTTGACGCTGCTCATCCAAAATGATTTATTGGTGTTATTTCTGGTGTTTTATCGTGAGAGTAGGAATAATGTAAAGTTGTTGTATTTGTGTGTTGGTGGTGAAACCTCATCACACATCAGAGAAATTTTTGTTCCCATCACTCCAGATTACATAGCCCAAGCCAAAAAAAAAATTCCACGAATAGCAACACTTCAAAGAGAAATGATGAAATTTCTTTTTAGAAAAACAGAGGAAAGGAAAGGAGAAAAAGTAAGGAATGCCATCTACAAGGAAGGAGAAAAATTACATGAAGGCATAGATATCCTTTTATAGATATCTCAAGAGAAAGCTTCATATTTAAGGGCTAAAGCCATAGGTACATCAACAAGCCAGTCAACATATAGAAGTAAAAGGTCAAGGAGACAAAGGCAAGCATGAGGACATGCTTGAGAGTAAGCAAGGGGGAGATGTTGGCCCTCGTTTTTTATCAAATTTTGCTTATTAAAATCCACCTAATTTCCATCATTTTCCACCATATACCATCCATATACACCTTATTTTTACCTTATTATGCATATTCAAGAAAATAAATTATGTTTTTCAATTTTTAGATATTTTTGCAAAAATTGGGTTTTAAGAGTATTTTTGGACAGAATCAGAAATTCCCGTAATGGCTATGTGGATGACATATTTGCAGGACACTTGGACTCAATCTAGATACATGAATGGAAAGCTTGGGAACTAGGACTGAACTAATTCCAATTGGTTCGGTCAAAACAAGCTAAATCATGCCCGGTCAAGGCTGCTCAAACATGACTAGTCATCTTGAAAATCCCTAGGAAATATGGCAGTTTTATGATTTTATGGGATTGTCCATATTTTTAGTGATGGATTGAATGGATTCAACTTGGATAGATGGATATGAATAGATATAGTTGTTAGAGAGACTTTATATCAGTTTGTTTCATGATCTTCTATTTAAGCCAAAACTTTGAAGGCTTCTATATGTAATTTTTATATAACTTTATGCGAAGACATTTAAATATTGGAGATTAATTAGAGGAACTTGTTCTACTTTCATTTTTTTGTTCATTAGTGTGGATGAGTGCCTGAATTTTAAGCATCTGATGGTAGCCTCAAGTGCGCAAGACAAGGGTGGAGGGCTCCCACTCCAAGCTAAGTACACTTCATTGTTAAACTAGCTTAATTTTCATGAACTAGTTGCTTTAGATTGGTTTACTTGTTTTGTTTCAGATTTGCTTATTTGAATTAATGTGTGATGATTTTTGAATGGATATTGGTTAAATTATAATCTACATATGAAGGGACACATAGGAATTTAAGTTAAATTCCCCTTCTATTTGATCTTGAACTAAAACTGAATTTCATTCTCCTTTTCTTATTTGAAGTTATTTATGCATTTCTGGTTTGAAGCAATATTGATTATGATATAGTAGATTTGTGAAGAAGGACAATCTGGTCCACCTTAGTTAGGGGCCTCTTCTTTTACATATTTTGCATCATAAACCATTGTTAATTAGTGATTTGGATTTATCTTACATGAAAGTAGTGTTGTAGGGAAGGACAACCTAGTTCTCCTAAGTTAGGAGCCTCATCCCTCACATATTACATAATTGAATTAGAAATTGTTAAAATAGGTTTATATTTGTAATATGTACTTCCTTAACTCTTCAAATTTTATCTTCTAAGCTTGGCTACATCTGATATCCATACACTGTGGACTTGCCTCCAAGTTTTACAAACCTGGATTGATAATGAATACTTGTGTTAATTTGTGTTAATAAATTAGCTCAACATGGTGGATGAGAATATTCCACTGGATCTTTATAGGATAGTTTTAAAGATTTAAACATTTAATGATTTATTGTTTTAGTCATGATTTTGGGGCACATATTACGAGGATATGGAGATGCATATGAAAAAAAGAGGTTTCTATAAAAAAAAAAAAAAGTATCCAAAAACCTCCTTCCATTTTGTAATAGATGTCATGATTTAAGAGATATGAGTTAATCGTTGACCCCTATTTTCATAAATTCGGTCCCTATTCCTAATAGGGAGTGCCAAATTGAATGAAACTATTCCTATATTTAGGTAGATGGTTGAGCTCGACTACCTTAGTATAGAGATGAGATAGTTATATATATTTCATGAATTTTAGAGTGAAAAATGTTGGACATCAGTGAGTAGAAATCTTGGAGATTGTACTTCATCGCTTTTGCACAAAATGAAAGGAAATTTGTAGCTATTATTCAGGAATTCTTGTGTTCTGAGTTTGTGATAATGTTTTCTCTTTGTTATATTTTTATATGAATAATAAATCCATCTTCATTCCATGCCTATCATTTTCAGTGATTTTCCTAAGAGGTTTTTAATAGAATTATTAGCTTTAGGATCTATTTTATTAGGAACTTCATGTTTATGTCACTTGTCTTCTAATACATGAATTCATTATTTCCATGCTAATTTTGATATTTGGTTTTCCACCCTACACTAAATCGAACAAACCCCAAAGTATCACAAAAGAATACCTACCATGCTCCTTAATATCTCTTGCAGCTGAAACTTTTGATCCTTTGACCTAATTCCCTGATTTTCACTCCTAATCCATCAAAACCCTAAAATCTCCAAAACTCTAGAACTGGACACATATAGCCTAGAAAGTTTTCCCACTTGAGTCATCATTGGTTGTGAGTTCATATAGAGATGCCTCTCTAGTTTAGCAAGGCTGGCTGCTGAATCCTAAGTGGTTTGAGGTTACCTCCTTTGATCTCCTTTCTCAGCCTTCAGATATGGTGGAGGATAAAATTTTGGCATCTTTTCCTGGGAGGATAAAATTTGGCATATTTTCCTAGGAGCAAACTCTTCGATGCTTTGAATGAAAACCCTTTTCACCACCATGAGAAGATCATGGATTCTACTCTAGATGACAATGAACTTGAGCACAATTCTTCAAAAGATGACAGTGATCTTCCAACACATGAAGTTGATAATAATTTGTAGCAGTCTTTCCAATCTTCAAGTGATCAAGATATATATAAAAATGTTATTTCTAGCTGCCCTTCATTCCTTTCCTCTTTTGAGTTTTTAATTCATGAAGAAATATTTGCAGATCAGAATTTTTAGTTTTCTTGTATAGAAACTCTAGAGAGTCATGATTTATTTGTTGAGGTAAAAAACAGAGTACAATAGGTTTGTTTTCTTGAGTTTGATGAACATGTTAAACAATCTTCAAATGATCAAGATATAGAAGTTTTTCAAAGCCTAGAAAATTATTTTTCTAATATACATGAAAAGCCACATGTAGATATTTGTGTTGATGTTGATTTGGCTACCTCAATTGAAGATTTGCAAGAACATACAAATATTGTCTCTAATATGGATGGTATGGAAGATCAGATTTCTGCATTTCCATTTAAGAAGTATCGACCAAATGAATAAGAACAATCAACCATTATATTTGAAGGCATATCCCTTATTTTTTTTTTATCAAAAAGAGGTAATGTTTCATGATTTGCAAGACCCTATGGGCAGTCTTTTGCAAGCATTAGAAAGAGTGGGGTTTGTTTTATTCACCAGCATAGGTTTTGGACTCGGGTATCATTTTGGGTTCCCATCTTCCAAATCTTTCTTTATTCTTGGTGGACCTTAATACTAGCATTAGTCAGGTAGTCACGTACTTGATTGGTTACACTGGATCTTTGGCTTCACTTGATCGGATTGTTTATGGATTAGCTAGAGTAGGTAAGGTGTGATGAATAAGCTCAACATTTTCAGCATCTTTTTTAGTGTCAATTGCCAGTAGGGTTTGCAGTTGATGGTATAGTTTAGTTTTTAGTTTAATCTGAGTCAGTTTGAAGATTGTAGCTGTAGTGACTCCATTTCTGAACAAGCAAGGCTACCAGATCTATGGTTTTCTTGACACCTCCTAAGGGGTTGTCATCCCGAGTTGGAGCCAATGTTAGTGTCCAATAGTCACAGTGATCAAAAGTACTATTTTCACAATGTGGATAGGGTCTTAGGGTCAAATTATTATATTTTCAAATATAATTTGACATCTCTCTTGGTTGGAAAAGGGTTTTGATTAAATGTCTAAATGTATAATGTATATGCCACTCTCATCACAATCCTAAGGTCATGGTCATCATCAAAAGTATTATCAAAAAATATCATGGGTCTTTTGAGGCCATTTGTTGCACATAGGGAATTTTTTACTTGAAAGTTAGTTTCAGAAGTAATGGACATGAATTTTACGAAACTAAAAGAGGTCTTTTTCAATCACATACCAAAGAAATAAAAACCCCTTCCGTTTATCCATAGGTGTTATGATTTTGGAGATATGTAGCGATATTTGAGGCTTATGTTCAAAAGATCAAATTTTGATTTTCTTTTACTGTTTTAGTAATTGTTTTTTGGCACGTTTTTCTAACATATGGAAACGAATTTTGAGAACCCCAAGGAGGTTTTGATAAAGAACGAGTGAAATATAAAATACCTCGTTCAGTCTCTTCACAGGTGTCATGGATGCAAATATTTGACTGGATCATTAATGCCTAGTTTTACAAATTTAAACATTTAATGATTTCCTGTTTTAGTCATGCTTTTGCGATAGATATCCCGAGCATATGGAGATGCATCTATGGAAATGGAGAGAGGTTTCTCTAAAAAACAAAAAATATACAAAAAACTCCATTGGCTTTGTAATATATGTCATTATTCAAGAGATATGAGTTAATCATTGACCCCTATTTTCATAAATTAGGTCGTTGATCCTAGCAAGGAGTGCCAAATTTAATGCAACTATTTGTATCTTTAGGGAGATGGTTGAGCTCAACTCCCTTAGTACATGGATGAGATAATTGTATATATTTCATGAATTTTAGAGTGTGAAATGTTGGACATCAATGAGTAGAACTCTTGGAGCTTGTACTTCATCACTTTTCCAGAAAATCAAAGGACAATTACAACTATTATTCATGAATTCTTGTGTTGTGAGTTTGTGATAATATGTTTTCTGTGTTATAGTTTTATATGAATGATAAATTCATCTTATTTCCATGCCTATGATTTTCAGTGACTTTCCTAAGAGGTTTTAAACAAAATTATTAGTTTTAGGATCTATTTTGTTATGAACTTCATGTTTATGTCACTTGTCTTTTGATAAATGAATTTATGCTTTCCATGCTCATTTTGATAGTTTCTTTTCCACCCTACACTACATCGAAAAACCCTAAAGTATCATAAAATAATACCTACCCTTCTCCTTTATATCTCTTGTAGCTGAAACCTTTGATCCTTTGCCCTAATTCCCTAATTTTCACTCCTGATCCAACAGAACCCTAAAATCTCCAAAACTCTAGCACTGAACATATATAGCCTAACATTTTTTCCCACTCGAGTCATCATTGGCTGTGAGTTCATAGAGATATACCTCTCTAGTTGATTTGAGGTTACCTCCTTCGATCTCCTTTCTCAGCCTTGGGATATGGTCGAGGATAACATTTTGGTGGCATTTCCGAGGAGCGAACAGTTTCATATTCCCCAAGAAATATCATCAATGTTTAGATTTGATTCGCTGATGGTGGACAATGGTCAGAAACATATGAAGGCGACAACATTCACCTGGCGACTCCAACTTTTTTCAAAGACTCCACTGTCAGTAGGAGCCAGAAACCAAAATGACTTCTCAATCTAGAAGGTATGCTCCTATGCAATGAGATCGTGTTCCAGGCTTTCCAAATCATGTGCCTCAGGTAGATTGGAAAAAATACTTGCCAAAGTTTAGAGATGGAAAATGTGATGATGCTAGACTTCATTTAATTATATTTCATATGCATGTTCATAAGCTGAGGAATAATTTTCTTGAAGATTGTTTAATGAAGATGTTCATGATAAAATTGGAAGAAAGAGCATGGTTTTGGTATGAAAGCTTGCCTCTTACTTGTTTTTATTCTCTAAAATATTTTCACTCAGTATTTTTTTAGAAGTATAGAGAAGCCTATCCTTCTTTTCTTTTGATTGAGGATTATTGTGATCACTCTAAGAATTGTATTAAAGAGTTGGAAAGTGCTTATGGCGATGAAGAGTTTATGGATGATGAACTCTTGGATGCTTTGAATGAAAACCCTTTTCAACACTATGGGAATATCATGGATTCTACCTGGGATGAAAGTGAACTTGAGAAGAATTATTCAAAAGATGAAAATGATCTTCCATCATATGAAGTTGATAATAATTTGCAGCAGTCTCTCCAATTTTCAAGTGATCAAGATATATATAAAGATGTTATTTCCAACATCCCTTCATTCCTTTCCTCATCTAAGTTTTTAATTCAAGAAGAAATATGTGCAAATCATAATTTTCAGTTTGCTTATATAGAAACTCTAGAGAGTCATGATTTATCCACTGAGGTCAAAAATAGCGTAAAAAAGGTTTTTTGTCTTGAGTTTGATGAACATGTTTAGCAGTCTTCAAATGATTAAGATATAGAATTTTTTCAAAGCCTAGACAATTATTTTTATGATATACATGAAAAGCCACTTTTAGATATTTATGTGGATGCCGATTTGGCTACCTCAATAGAAGATCTGCAAGAACATACAAATCTTGTCTATGATCTGGATGGTATGCAAGATCTCATTTCTTCATTTTGATTTAAGAAGGATCGGCCATATGAAGAAGAACAATTAGCCATTACATTTTACGGCATCTCCCTTACTTTTGTTGATCAATAAGAGGTAATGTTTCATGATTTCAAGAACCCATGGGCAGTCTTTTGCAAGCATTAGAAAAGGTGGAGTTTATTTTATTCACTAGCACAGATTTTGGACTCAAGTACCATTTTGAGTTTCCATCTTCTAAATCTTTCTTTATGCTTGGTGGAGCTTAATACAAGAATCAGTCAAGTAGTCACGTACTTGATTGGTTACACTGGATCTTTGATTTCACTTGATCATATCATTTATGGATCAGTTAGAGTAGGTAAGGTGTGATGAATAAGCTCAACATTCTGAGCATCTTTTTTAGTGTCAATTTCCAGTAGGGTTTGTAGTTGATGGTATAGTTTAGTTTTTAGTTTAATTTGAGTCAGTTTGAAAATTATAGCTGCAGTGACTCCATTGCCCATTGAACAAGGCTACACAGGTTATGGTTTTCGTGACACCTCCTAAGAAGATGCCATCCCCAGTTGGAGCTAATTCTAGTGTCCAACAGTCACAGTGATCAAAAGTACTATTTTCATATTGTGGATAGGGTCTTAGGGTCAAATTATTATATTTTCAAATATAATTTGACATCTCTCTTGGTTGGAAAAGGGTCTTGAGTCAATGTCTAAATGTATAATGTATATGCTACTCTCATCACAAGCCTAATGTCATGGTCATCATCAAAAGTATCATCAGAAAATCTCATGGGTCTTTTGAGGTCATTTGTTGCACACAGGGACAATTTTACTTCAAAATCAGTTTCTAAAGTAATGGACATGAATTTTACAAAACTAAAAGAGGTTATTTTCAATCACAGACCAAATAACAAAAACACCCTTCCGTTTATACACAAGTGTTATGATTTGGGAGATATGCAGTAAGATTTGAGGCTTATGTTCAAAAAATAAAATTTGGATTTTGCTTTAGTAATATTTTCTTGATGTGCTTTTCTAACATATGGAAATGAATTTTGAGAAACCCAAGGAGGAGTTTATTAAGAACAATAAAAATATCAAAAACCTGTTTTAGTTTATTCACAGGTGTCATGGATGAGAATTTTTCACTGGATATTTAACACAAACCCCTAAAATCTCCAAAATTCTAGAGCTAAACATATCTAGCCTAACATATTTTCCCACTCCAATAATCATTGGTTGTGTGTTCATAGAGAGGTCCCTCTCTGGTTTAGCAGGGCTAGCTGCTGAACCCTAAGTGGTTTGAGGTTGCCTCCTTCGATCTCCTTTCTCAGCCTTGGGATATTGTGGAGGATAACATTGGGGACATCTCAAATTGATGACGGTATCGTTGGATCTATTTCCCACCCTCCACCTCCACCATATGCTCCACCTCTCATGAGTTATGGTCAACCCTGGGGGGGCTAGTTCCTCTTACACCTATCCCCCTCCCGATACCTCAAAAGGCAACACTTACCAAGGTAGAATAACATCATATGCATATCCCCATCTACATCAGTCGATGTGATAGCCAGTGTTTTCTCCACCTAGTTATCCGAATGTTTCCACGAATCCTTACAATCCTTATGCATTGCGTAGTTCTCTAGACCTTATGGAACCAATGCCCCAAACTCCCATGCCTCCTCCACCTCTAGCAGGGTAAAAAAAATCTTCCCAATCCCAAGAGAAGGAGTAAGGAGAAAGGTAACCGGAACCAACCATATCGAGGAAGCCAAGGCAACCAATGTCAACCACCTAATGTCCCTAAGGGTGACAAACCTAATCCTGCAACCCAACAATAGGGAAGACATCCCAAGCAAAACAAGGCTCTTCAAATGAAAAAACCTTATGTCTGTTGCGAGTTATTTGGTCATTATACTCATGAATTTCCCCTTTTACCTCAAATGCACCAAAAATGGGAAACTCAATCAACTGCTTCTAGAGGTCCTCAACCCATTTCTCCACCTCCTCCTCCTCCTGCTTCATCAGGCTATGCTTACCAATCCTTTTCCTCATCAAGGATATGTAGCATCACAACCCACATAGGGTAACACAACTCAACCTTCACATTTTGGCCACAACAATTACTAGATCCTCATGATTAATTCTGATGAAGTGAACATTGAACAAGTCAACCTCTAGACTTGGTCATGCTAATATGACAAGCCTCCAACAAAGTCAGTGACTGATTCCCAAACCAAAGTTTCCATTGAGCACATTTCTTCACCAAATGGCACCTTACAGATCCCTCTACCTAAAGTCAAGGTTCCCCCCAAGATTCCTAAAGGCTGATTACACTGAAATTTTGCTTCTTCTAAAGTCACCCATACCACAACATAGTAGATGAATTAGCACAACCTCCTGCTGCCACGTCAATGGTGGAAGTCCACCAGACATGCCCATCCCAATGGAAAGATATACTATCTACTTTGGGCACTATGGATCCCTCTGATGATCATATGATTTTTTTTTATGTTGATAAAGTAGAACATCCCCCCCTTCCTTCATCTGTTTCCTTTCAAACACCATTCTCCATAAAAAAATTACACTATCTAGTAGTGTATAATAAATGAAGGTGCCTCCACCTGTGTGATAGCCACTACTGTTTGGAAGTAACTTGGTTCCCCTAACTTGTCCTCATCCACTATCTATCTTTGTGCTTGGGATGATCACCCCTCATAGCCCCTCGGTTTATATTACAATTGCTTCATTACTATTATTGGCAAGACTATCTTGATTGATATCAAAGTCACTGATGTCCCATTAGATTATAACATCTTGTTGGGTCATAGTCACACCTATGACATGTCTATTGTTGCATTTGTTGTATTTCGCAATATGTGATTTATTTACAATGGAAATATCATCACTATTGATTAGCTTACTTACTATGACCCTTAGTCGCATACCTCTTTTCAAACCATTATCTCATCAATGATTAGCAATAATACTATCACTTCCTTTATCGATGTTTCTCCTGGAGTCTACAAATATTGCACACTTCTTGAGGCTTATTATGGCCCACCACCTACTCCTTCTGAGCCAAGCTCTTCGATATTTTGTATGCTTCAAGAATCATACACCCCCAACAAATGGTTTGGTATGCCTTCTCAGGAGCCATCCCCTCTGCATCCTCATGCTCTCAACTCAAATCATCCTTAAGGTACAATTCCTCCTCGCTTCTTTCCTTTCGCTGGTATCTTTCTCGATCCTTTTCAATAAGAAATTGTTTCCTCGGGTCTTAATAATCCTAGATTTGTTCCTCTAGGTCATTATCCATCTGGTCAGATACCTTTCTTATTCCTGCCTCTAGGAATACTTTCTACCCCTATAATGGATATGTTGAGTCTTCCTAACATCAGCTTGGGGATATCGGTCTAGTACATTGATCCTCCACTAGAAACTCCTCCCAATAAATTCAAATCTTACACAGCTTTGAATTTTGTTCAACCTATTGTTCCTTCCCCTTCCTTTTCTTCAGTTACACAACAACCTCAATAGGAATCCACTCATGTTGTGAAACCATCTTCTTGAGGGGGCAAAGCCCAAAAGAAGAGAATCAAAGACAAGGCACCCCAACCCACTACCAATCCTCCTAAACCACCAAACCTTGCTCCTCTATGTGCTTTGTGTGATATCATTGGGAATGCCACCAATAATTGTCCCAAACTTCCTCATATCAAGAACTTGGTTTCTGATACCTTTCCTAACTCTAACATTCCTCAGGTCCATGTCATCTTACCTGAATCAACTAGGAAAAAAAATTCCTTACACAAAAATCACCCTTGTTCTTTGTGTGATAACTATGGCCATTATTCCCATCACTTTCCTCATCTCAAATATTTTTGTGATACACTTCAAGCAGTTCATGATTTATATATCACTTATAGTGAATCCACTTCTGCTCTACCTGTAGATTTTTTTCCCTCTTCTATGCCAAAACAAGAGGTTTCCCAACCCAGCATTGTCATTTCCCCTCTTGATGTCAAGATGATGGATAGTTCTGCCCATATTCTCTACCAAGAATTGATTTAGTTGTTTCCCGGTCAACCATGCATATTATTATCTCGCAAGGGAAGTTGTGAGTCCACCAATCATCTTGTATCCTTCCATCATAACTATCAAGCGAAGAGGTAACTCCACAATGTGAATTGTGTTTTTGCATTAAGGTTTATACATTGTAGGAGAGACTCTTTGGCTTCACTTCCCATTGTCTCTTCTTATTACTATTCTCTTTATTTTCTATTTACACTATTTTACATATATTCACCCAATCCCAATGATCAGGTGTCAACATTCCCCCCCTTAATCTGAAGGGATGTTGTTGAGTCCAAGAATCATTTTGAATCTTTCAAACTTTTCTCTTCCAAGTGCTTTGCTGAAGATGTATGCAATATTTTCATTTGTGGAACAATAGCATATATGGATTGCCTTGGCCTAAATATGATGTTGAATCAGATGGTATTTTGTATTGATGTGTTTTGTTCGATCATGTAACTTTGGGTTCTTGGCCAAATTTATTGTAGAAGTGTTTTCAATCATGAGTGGAGTTGAATGCACTTGTTTCACCTACAAATATTCCATAATTTTCCTGAGCCAAAAAATTTCCTTTGTTTCTTCAGTTGCTACCACGTATTCTGCATCTGTTGTGGAATTTTTTGGAACTGATTGTTTGTGTGACCTCTAGGAGATAGCTCTTGATCGAAGACTCATAGCATAACCTGAAGTAGATACCCCTCTTTCTTTATCTCCATCAAATTCTGAATCAAATTATCCAATGAAGATGAAGTCAACCACTTGTGTATACTTGAGACCAAAGTCTTAAGTTCCCTTCAAGTAATTTAGAACTCATTTTGTAGTAGACCAATGTCCTTCACAGAACTTTTGCATAGACCTGGAGAGTATTCCAACAACAAATGAAATTTATAGTCTGGTAGTATTCAGGTAGTTGAGAATTCCTACAAGCTGTCTATACTTTGTTGCATCCTCAAATTATTTTCCTTCAATGGATGTGAGCTTCAAGTTCTGTTCCATTCAATTAGTTAAAGGATTGCACTCAGCCATGCCAAACCTGTTCAAAATATCTCGAATGTAATTCTTCTGAGAGAGGAGTATAAACTTCATATGTTGAGTTAATTCAATACCAAGATAGTAGTGAACATATCCCAAGTTAGTCATTTCAAAAACTTTCCTCAATTCCTTCTTTATGGATGCAATGTAGCTCTCATTGTTCCCTGTCATCAAAAGAGCATCGACATACACCATAATATATACAACTATTTTTCCAACTTTCTTGACAAACAAAGTTGCATCATCAATATCATAATGTTTGAAGTTGAGTTTCTGAAGATGCTCAGTTAAATTTTCATACCAAGCTCCCAGTGCATGCTTGAGGCCATACAAGGATTCCACAAGCTTGCATACTTTGTGTTCTTGGCCCTTCACAATAAATCCTTCTGGATGGGACATAAAAACATTTTCTTTCAGATCTCCAGTTAAGAAAGCAATTTTTACATCCATTTGATGGACTTTCCAACCATTCTGATCTTCCAAGGCAAAGAGTTTCCGGATGGTAGCCCATTTTGTTGTGGGGGGAAAGCATCCTCATAATCAACCCATTCCTTTTGTGCAAAATCTTTTCCCATAGGCCTGTCTTGTGCTTTTCAAGTGAGCCATCAAATTTATACTTTTTCTTGTAGACCCAGTTGCAGCAAATTGGTTTGTTTCACAATGGTGGATCAAATAGCTTCCAAGTTCCATTCTTTATCAAGGAATCATACTCATTTTGCATCACTTATTTCTATTAATCATAAGAAGTGGATTCTTTGAAGGAATTTGGTTCAAAATATTTAGAAAAAATCAGTTCACAATCATAAGAAACATCCATATCAATAGGTGAATCAAAATCATCTACATCACCCCCATTTTTCCTGGTTGAATTTCTTGTTCCTGTCTTTCCAATCTCATCGAGATGAACACTTTAAAGTGTCTTTGTTAGCCATTTTAGAGGACCTTTTTGATATGGAGCAAGCTTCTCATTTTACTGAGTTGGGACTGAATCAAGATTGAGTCTCCCAGTTATGTAAATCACATCACATAAAGTATTATCAGTGGTTGGAGCTTCATGTGGGGGAGAGAGTGCTTCAGCAGAATATTCCACAAATTGATCTAGTATAGGAATCCCACCTTCAATATGTGGAATCTGATTATTAAATTCTTGAAATGACTTTGCATGTTTGAATATATCCAAGCAATCAAGCTACCGCTCAACAACATTGGCATCTTTGGAATATTCAAGAATGATCACATCTCTAGATAAAACAAACTTCCTATTAACTTCATCATATAGATGATATTCTTTGGAGGTATTTGAATATCCCATGAAGACACACTTACAACTTCTTGTAACAAGTTCTTTTCTTTGTTCCTTTGGTATCAAGGCATAACAGGTGGAACCAAAGACCCTCAGATGCTTTCCCAAAGGAATGTGGCCATACCACATTTCATAAGGAGTCTTGCTTCTAATAACATTAGATGGACATTTATTCTTTACATACACAACAAATATAACTGCATCAGCCCAAAAAATCAATTTTACATTCTGGAAAAACATCATGGAACGTACCATATTTAACATTGTCATGTTCATTCCTTCAACTACTCCATTCTGTTGGGGATTATAAGGCACAATTGTTTGATGCTTGATCCCATGCCAACAATTATAGTTTTCAAATTCATTTGAAGTGTACTCTTTTCCATTATCAGTGCGAATAGAGCCAATATGAGATTGTGCATCATTTTTAATCCATGCATGAAAGTTCTTGAATATTTGAAAATCATCAAATTTGTTCTTCAATAAATAAACCCAACACATTCTAGTGTAGTCATCAATAAATGTCATCATATATTTATTTCCATTTGCAGAAGGAATAGCCATTGGGCGACATAAGTATGAGTGAATAAGTTCAGTTTTTCTATGTGCTTTGGAATCTGAATCATGAAAAGACTATTTGCTATACTTTCCTAGAATACAAGCATCACATTTCTTAAGTTTCATAGAAATTGTAGGCAAACCAATAACACCATCTTTCTTCAACATATGAAGGTTTTCATAGTTCCAATGTCCAAATCTAAAATTCCATAAAAGATTTGATTGAAATATACCTTCATCATAATGATAATTGTATGAGAAGCTTTGTGCAAGATCAAAGGTATCTTTCAGCTTCAAAAGTCTTTCTTCATCTATCCCCATCATGACAAGTGAGTGATTTGATGCTTTTATAACCTCAACCTTGCCATCAAACATATGAATGGAGTTTCCTTTCTGGTGGATGTGGAACAAGGAAAACAAGTTTCTCCTGAGATTCAGGAGATATAAAACACCATATAGAAGAAAGTCTCAAAGACCAGGCAATTTGACGCTGATTGTGCCAAGTCTTGATGGCTTGACTTTTGATTTATCTACAAAGTATACTGCTCCATCAACATTGTTATTAAATTATTCAAAAAAATATCTTCTAAAATTCATGTGGGAGTTTCTCCTGAATCAAGCAACCAATCATTTTTCCAAGAAGGAAATGAAGCATTAAACAACTCTTCAGTTACTCTAATGTTACAATGTGCCACAACATAGTGAGAGGATTTGGGTGCTTTACCTTTCACTTTGTCGATAGTTTTACCTTTGGCTTCATTCCTCTCTTGCTCAATTTTGTCCCAAGGAAATTTATATGTGGATGCATCATGTCCATCTCTATTGCAACATATTGTTTCCGGGAAAACTAGTGTCTTTTCAATCTGCTAGTCCCACTAGGATTGGTAGCTATCCTAGAAATAAACAATCAAAGAAATTTTCTATTTCCTTTACGTATGATAGATAAGATAGAAGCAAAGGGACCAACATGGATCTTTCGCTTGACTCCTTGCTTGATTTCTCTCTCCCTAGATAGAGCTTGCGCCTCTTCTCCTACTTATCCTGCTCAATGAATACCTGTAGAGACAAAATAAAAAAACACCATCAAAGCATCTCGATCTATTATATCATAACCAATGCAAAATCAGAAATACATTGAACATACAATGGCATTCACAAATAACAAAATTCACAAATACACGATTGTATGGAGGAAAACTCAAAGAAGTCTTTTTATTAATAATAGAAGGAATAATTACAACCTATCTGTCTAATCCAGCATCATCCTCCTAGCATCAAAGCCCTCTCCACCTCATGAAAAGCAAGATCACCCAACAATACAATGACTTTTCTCAAAGACAAACCATCAACACTTCCTTACAGATTACAAAATTCCAGCCTCTTTTGATCTCTCAGATGAGGGATCCATTTGTAGATGTCTGCAAGGGTGTGAGTCATCTCTAGGTTTCTGATTAGTGTCATTCCACTTGTTGTTCTTGGTTTCACTTGGAGATTCCTTGGATCTCTTACTCATCCCTAGGTGAATTCAAAGAGGCAAGTGTCATAGGAGAAGTTTTTGGAAGATTCCATGAGCATCCACTTAGCAAACTATCTCAAACATTTGTCCATCCTCGCTCATCGCACCCCATAGAAGGCCTCTTTAGTATGCATCACACCTGGCTAGTGTAGAAGTCAGTATGCATCACACCTTGATAGTGGAGCAGTCAGTATGGTCCAGGTTTGGCCAGTTCTGAGTGGTTTTTCAGGTGGAAATTTTGGGGAATGATGTAATCAGTTACCCATGATATTTTTAGGGTATGAAACAACACTTTTAGTGGTTAAAGAGCCCTTGGTTTATTGACATATAATATTAGGGTTACAGTGCCCAAATATGTCTATAAAATTTGCCCCCTAAAGCATGAAGTTGTAAATATTTTGATGTCGGGTGAAATGCTTTATCATAAGGATCTGAGGTATTCAAACTAGAAGGTGACCTGTATAAGATACAATACAATACATCATCATCATATTATTTTCATGATCTAGCTGAGGTGGTCATTCCCATGCTCAGCGTTATAAATTCATTTTCATGTACATAGGACGGATAATCATCTGCAGTCGCAGACTAGTGATTCTTCATATGAAGAGTCATCTTCCATGGCTTAGATGACTATTTGTGCAGCTTCTTTGTATATTTGATTTCTTTATATCCTTGAATATATCGCAGCTCAGAAGGATGAAACTAGATCCGGAGTCTTCAAACTCGTTCAATCTTTGCTCGATGTACAAGTTGATCCATGTGGAAAGATGTCCCGAAGTCAAACATGGAGAGACATTGCCTGATTACCAACCAATAATGTAAGCTGTTAACAGGCACGAGAGGGATCACCGATAATGATAATGATCCTCAAGGTACTATAGTATGTTGGAAATAGTATTGAGAGGGGGGGTGAATCAGTATTATCAGGTCAATTATTTTTCATTTTACAGTTAGATTTGCATACGCTACTTCAGTTAGTGAAAATAGCATATATATGTAACTAGAGTTAAGGAAATTCGCGTATAAATTGTAGACTTGTAATTTAATTTATTCTTCTGATGTTGAACATTAATCTGTGTGTCAGAACCTTATAAACAGTAACCAGGAATAGTAAAATAGATCAGACAGTTGCACACAAGAACACAAGATATAAGGTGGAAACCTAATGTGGGTGCAAACCACCTGCTGCAATTCGTCTCTATCTTCCTTCAATTAGAAACTTATTTTTACAATGGATCTACACTGGCGCAGTCTTATACCAGTACACAGGCTTCTACCTGCAGAAGGCTACAACCTTCTCTCATTCTCCAACTTCTCCTGAAAGGGAGCTACAACCCCCTTAGCTCTTGTATTAGTTGAGGTACTAGTACATAGGTGCTGACCTACAAAAGGCTACAACCTTCTCTTTCCTTTCAGGGACCATGTTTCATAAATTTTCAGACTGGATCCATGAATAACATCAATCAAACATCAAGTATATCTGCATCAACCAATCTTCTTTGTACAAACCACAACTGAATCAAACAATCACTTCTCTGAATGTTGTAACAGAATACAATAATAGTAACTAGACACCAATCCTGAACCCAGAATATTGTAGCAATAAACAAAAGTAGCTAAAGCATATATCATGGGACGTACGCTACTTCAATATGTAGAACCTGCGTGCATACACTTCTGCATCAAGGGCAACCAGTGTATATGTTGTTTTGAGTTAGGGAACCGGCGTGTATACACGCCTCTGCTATGTCGAACCTGCGTATAGATCTATAAAAGATAATTTACCCTTTTCACTTATTCAGACATCAGTTATACCCAGATTATCATATTTATAGATCAAGTCATGTGCCAAATATAACAGATCAAAATTACACAAAGATACTTCTCTTCAAGCCTTAAGATCTTGACCCATCAATAGAACTTATCCTTTTCCTTGTGCTCAGATTCCTCTTTAATTCAGATCCAGCAATGCACCATAACCCAATGACCAGTATTCTTGATCTTTCTCAACATAAGATATTCAATGCTCCAGTCAATACATTTTCCAAATGATCTCCTTCCCTTTTTATAGTCTTAGGCTTTACTCCAACCATGGTCCAAAACCATTGAGAACCAATACTAGGGACCCAATAGCTGGGTTCAATACATCAGATGAAATACCAAGGTCCAAAACCATAGGTCCAAATACCATGGACCCAAAAATAAGCTTTCCCACATGTATGCGCTTTTCCATGCATGAATGTGTGTGCATATGCATACGTCACTTTTGATCAGCAATCCCATGTGTATACGCGATCTGGTTAAGAGGAACCTGCGTATATGTATTTTTCTTCCATTCTAAGAGCTTGAACTGAGATCTGCCCTCTGAGTGAGTTGCCATCAAGGACAACACCTGTGCCATAGTGCCAAACGTGTGTCATAATGCCAACACAGTACAATTCATGTGGTGTGAATATATGATCCGATGTCGAACACCACGTAAACTATTTCGGTCGAAGGCCATTGATGTAAACCTATCGCCAGAAGTGAGAAACTTGCCATTAAGGCATGCAAGCTTCAAAGTACTGAAAGGGTTGCTTCTAAGTCAACTTCTTGGATAATGAGTTGATGTCAAAAAGAAGTGACCCATCGTAGGAGGGCCTTAATGTATCCCACATCTACGACACGAAACGAAGCAAATGATTTTCTAGAGGTGAAAACGATCGACGACACAAGGTTCAGGAATGTCAGTCATGAGAAATGGAGGTTGAAGGTATTGCAGTGGATGAGGCATTGACTCTATGGTGAATTCTTTGAATGACTTCTCTTGAACATATCGGTGGCACTGAGATGGATTGGTAGCATTAACCCCAAAAGATAGATGGTACGGAGGATCAATGGCGATCTGACTAGTGAACAGAATAACCCAACCCGACTCAATCGTGGTGATGGAGTGAAAGTGGCATGTTCAAGAGAGACCTGCTACCATAAAATTCTTCAAGTTTCCTTCCCTTTTTTCCCCAGTCATTGCTGACCAGTACCTCTTTATTTTTGTCAAGCTTGAGGAGGATAACATATGCTTGTTCTATAATTTGCCATTCGGGCAAACCTGTCGCTATGTTTTAGCAAGTCTAGAGATAGTGAAACTCTCTCTTGTCTGGGTGGACAAGTTTGTTGCTATTGTTTTAACGAGTTTAATGACAAAGACAACTCGGTCCTTTTCATGTTTAGAGAGTTTGAAAAGGGATGAAAAGAAAACTCCAGTAGTTCTTTTTCGTAGCATAATCCCTTAAGTTTGAAAAAGATTAAAATAATACAAAAGGGATGACTTTTTTGATCACTTTAGTGAGCTGAAAAAGACAAGCGCTCGAAATTTTTCATGAGATAATCCCTCAGGTCTGAAAAGTTTAAAATATACAGGCCGGATGGTGCTTCCAATCACTTTAGCAAGCTGGAGAGGCCAATTTCTCAACAATCTTTTCATATTTAACGAATCTGAAAAGGGCTTAAAGTGGACTCATTTTTTGAGGAACGAGTGGTATCTGGGTAGCAACTTGTTCTAGGTAATCTTGGAACTTCTCAAAACATGGTGATGTGAAGAGGGTGGCTAACAAGACCACTTGTCGCAGTCGTTCCTCAAAATGGTAAACAATCAAGTGGAAGTGTATGATCATCGAAACGGATGGAGGTGATTGAGGGAACACAACCAAGGTTCAAATAGCTAATATAAATGTGATCACAAGGGTATTTACCAAAGGTGGGTTCATTTTTTTAACTATCTTGAACTTTGGGGGAACATATGCTCAGTTGGCAGATTTATCTTTTAACGAGTTTGAACCTTGCAGAAACATTGCTCATTTGGAAGGTTCCTTTTTTTTTAACGAGCTTGAACCTTGTGGAAAAATTGCTCATTTTCCTTTTTATGTAGGCTAGAAATGACGAAACTACAAAGCTAAAAATCTAAAAAGCTAAGGAACTACTGAGGTTAGGTAGGATAATTTTTTTCCACCTCGACAAAAACACTTATTTTTCCTCATCCACAGAATAGATGAAGGTGAATGGTGTGTCAGACCAATCGCCTAACCTAAGAAGCTAAAAGGATAAAATAACTAAAAAACTAAAAAGCTAAAAAATGAAATTGGTATTTTTTCACTTGCATAAAAAGGTTTGCATGCCCCCAGGCATCGAGAAAAAGAGAGTCTCCAGGTAACAATATGGAAGTCACTGTAGTTAAGCAAGATCGTTTTTGTCAGTGGTTAGACAAAAAAATTTCCTTGGCTTTGTCCGCCAATTAGACAAAGGTGAGTGGTGTGTCAGACCAATCAGTTAACTTACAGGGAAATTCATATGGTAGGATGGTTTCATCCACATAATAGACAAAACACTTCCTTGTCTTTGTCTCTAGCACAAACAAAAGTGAATGATGTTTCAGACCAATCACATAATGTATAGGGAAACCTATTTTTTCAGCTGGGTTCATTCACCAAATGGATGAGGGTGCATGCCCCCTAAGCTTCGTTACATTCACTGGACTACTTGCGGTAATTAGGTGGATGGAATGAAGGTTGAAGACACACTCTTGACGTAAAAATACCATTTAGGGATGATGATCGACTCGGATCTATGTTTGAGCCTGGAAATGAAAGCTGGTCAATAAGCTGGACATTTTGCCTTCATGTGGGAAACACATCACTCGAAAGAGTTTGTAAACAATAGCATCCATGTTGTAAACATAGTCATGTCCAAGGAGTAGATTGTAATATAACGGTCCTTCGACTACCATCACATTCAGGTGAATGATTTTCCTTTTCAAAGTAATGGGTAACTTAGGAAGGATCCCTAACGGTCGATTGGTTCCTTTGTTGAAGCCTGACAAATTCTGTGTAACAGGAATAAGTGATGGTGAACCAAGTGCTTTCCTAGCAATTGAGGAAAGGATACTCACTGAATCCCCTTCATCTGTGATAGTGCCAGACACGATCATTTTGTATACTTGTACTATGATCCGGAATGGTACATTAGAAGGAAGGCAGGATCTTGCTAGTCAATTCCAATCAAAGGAAGTAACTAGACTAGTTGGAGGGGGTACCAAATAAATGGTTGAATTAACCCATTGAGTCATGGGAATTGGGGGATTCTCTTCCTGTTGTGAAGGAACGGGAGCATTGCCCCCAAGTTCATCGGACTCTGAAGTGACAAAAAGAATTTGAACAATATCATTCTCACTCTCTTTGGGAATGATATCATCTAAAGGTGGATCTTCTGAAGGAAAAACTAGGTCGATTGCTATTTCAACCTATTGAATTTGGTCCGATGTGGACTCAGAATATTCACTTTCAACGATAGGTGTTTCGACCAACGGTTCAATTAAGTTAGTCGGATAGACTCGTTGTCAGGCTAGATTCACAACTCGTCATTCTACAACTTACTGGCATTTATTCTGTTCAGAACCCAACTATTTATCGCATGTTCCTAAGAGTCAAGATTTTGGAAAGATGGTTTGATTCCATTCAATATCAACATATTTCCAGAAATTTAAACACATTAACTGATTCATTAGCAAACTATGTCTTAGATAGACATTTGCAGCATTTGTAAAGAAATCATTTTACATTAATATTCGCATCAGGATTGCATAACTTAACCAGAATAAAACTTTGAAGATAAAAAATATATAATTGTCTACAATTTTTACAAAATGTTTTGTGCCTAAGACAAAATCGATCACATGACAAAGAAACTCAAAGCGAATGTAGAAAAGCATCCTAGACTAATGATGCTGGTGATAACATCTCCATTTTGTTTATGGGAAAACTAGTGTCTTTTCGATCTGCTAGTCCCACTAGGATTGGTAGCTATCCTAGAAACAAACAATCAAAGCAATTTGCAATTTCTTTTATGTATGATAGATAAGAGAGAAGCAAAGGGACCAACCTGGATCTTCCACTTGACTCCTTGCTTGATTTCTCTCTCCCTTGATAGAGCTTATGCCTCTTTTCCTACTTATCCTACTAATGGAATACTTGTAGAGACATAATAACAAAACACCATCAAATCATCTCGATCTATTATATCATAACCAATGCAGAATTAGAAATATATTGAACATACAATGGCATTCAAAAATAACAACATTCACAAATACACGATTGTATGGAGGAAAACTCAAATAACTTTTTTATTAATAATAGAAGGGAGAATTACAACCCAGTTTTCTGACTGAGCATCATCCTCCCAGCATCAAAGCCCTCTTCACCTCATGAAAAGCAAGATCACCCAACAATACAATGCCTTTTCTCAAAGACAAACTATCAACACTTCCTTACAAATTACAAAATTCCAACCTCTTTTGATCTCTCAAATGAGGGATCCATTTATAGATGTCTGCAAGGGTGTGAGTCATCTCTGGGTTTCTGATTAGTGTCATTCCACTTATTGTTCTTGGTTCCACTTGGAGATTTCTTGGATCTCTTACTCATCCCTAGGTGAATTCAGAGAGGCAAGTGTCATAGGAGAAGTTTCTGGAAGATTACATGAGCATCCACTTAGCAAACTATCTCAGACATTTGTCCATCCTTGCTGATCGAACCCCACAGAAGGCCTCTTCAGTATGCATCACACCTGGCTAGTGTAGAAGTCAGTATGCATCGCACCTTGACAGTGGAGCAGTCAGTATGGTCTAGTTTTGTCCAGTTCTGAGTGGTTTTTTAGGTGGAACTTTTGAGGAATGATGTAATCAGTTGACCATGATCTTTTTATGGTATGAAACAACACTTTTAGTGGTTAAAGATCCCTTGGTTTATCGACATATAAGATTGGGGTTGTAGTGCCCAAATATGTCTATAACATGTATGCAATGAAGATCCGACTTTTCTCCTTGGAAATGTCTACCCCCCTATCTCTAAAATTTCTTCTTCCTATTCCTCTAGAAGAATATTGAGAATGATTCTTCTCTCTATGTGCAAGACACATAGCTTCTTCAGAAGACTAAGGAGTTATCTTCTTCCCAAAATCCATCTGTTTCTCATCAAACATCTTCTCAAGGGAGTCAAAGTTAATCTCGTGTTAGTCCATCAGTCACATTACTATGATCGTCATGCCTTTGTTGAGGAATCCCTATTGCCTCAAATATGGAAACTCCTCTTCTGTCAACTTCAACACATTTATTCCAGGAGAGTGGTTTAGAGGGTGGTGTACATTGCTTCTAGCTTACATCATTTTTTAGTGCCTTGAATCAAGAAAAGGGAATCCTCATTTCCCTTTGACTTGGTCAGCTTTCATGTGCTCAACTCCAATTCATTAATGCACGGTCGAGAATTCTACACTGGATGGTCCATTGGTCTAGCTGATGGTACCAACATTTCCCGAGTGTGTGTGAGATGTTCTCGACCTCATGAGTGGATGACCCTTCAAGTATCCCCTCACATGCCCGGATGTCAACAGTTCATGATCCAACCCTAGATGTAGTTCCATAGATTTGACCAGTTCAATCCCTCCCAATCACAATGCTTACAGCATGGCTCATCTCATTGAGATTATCCATTCGGATCTTAAGAGCCCTTTCTTATTCAACATGGCTTCTTTAGTTATGATCCCCCTGTTACACATCATTTTGTCACTGTCCCTGTACTCCCCATTCCTTGATCTTGAAGGTCCTCTACAGTGAACCCCACATGCTTTGCCTTCATGAAGGAAAGCCCATTGTGTCCCTCTCCATGAGTAGATAAATTCCCTTTTGCACCATTTCCCCTGAAACTTTTGTTTTGCCCAGTTTACAAGACTGGCGCTAATGGCCTTTGTCTCTGCTATGCTGACATGTAGAGATTAGAACTACGCCTCCCGCTGACTGGATCAACTGAGCTATGTTCCAGTCACACTGATCCTGTTATGGAAAGTTTTTTAAATTAGAGCCAAAGCTTCCAACTCTAGAATATTTGTAACAGATATCTAGTAAATGGTTTGGCCGGATGTGGTCAAGGATGATAGCTTGGGCTCCTTTCCCCTATAATGATGGAACTACCTCAAGGGATAAGTCCTTCTCCCATGAGAAGAGGATCCATGTCCCACCCATATTTCCTATATAAACCTCCCTTCTTCCCAAGCACAAGCTAGTTTTTGGTTGAGTGTTGTTGCTATTTTGCTTTGGGGTAGACAAGTAAGCTATTACTAGTTGTAGCTATCTAGTTGTGTGAGGGACAAGTGTGATTTGGTTTGGAGTGAAGCCTAAAGAAAAGAGCTTTAACTCTATTGTTGATTTAGGCCATTGTGGAATGCTAGTAGAGGTGTCTGGGAACTTGGTCTTGTTAGAGGAAGACTGCAACATCAAGACGAATGGTTGTAATCTCTCTTTGATATTAATATATGCAACTATTGACTAATTTCCTTCTTGTTTTGTAATATTACATATTCATGGCTTAATGTTTCTTGACTCATTAAGTAGTTTGAATTGCAATTTGTCTATTATTATGTTCGTGTGCTATTGTTGTTTACTTGTTTCGAGAGCTTGAAGAAGGAAGCGAGAGACTATTGGAGTGAGCAAGTGAGGACATCATCAAGCAGGATAAGTGACGAAGAGGAAGGCCCTCTTGGTTGATTCTAACCTAAGGAAATATTCCATAGAATGTATCTATTGTGGCTAGACCCATTATCAGGCTAGAGGAATTCGTTCGTGTCTACACTTATAATTTTACTTCACCAGAAATTGGTGACTCCGCTGGGGATCCCAATATTTTTGGTTGTCTTGGATTTCATGATTTTGTGAGAACTTTTCTATTTCCACATTTTCCATTTGGTTCTATTTCTCTTCTCCTGCTTACTGGCTTGAGTCTAAAATTCATAGTAGTAGATGTGGTCCCTATCTCAATTTTTTTTCCTTATCTCCCTTGATCAACACGCTTAATTCACTGACAGTCATGCCGATCAGTGCGAGTTGCTGAGAAATAGTCACACTGACTAGCCTCTGGCGCTTGTTCTTAGTTAGGTAGTCATGTCGATGCCTGTAAGTGAATATTAGGGCCTGACCCCAATCTTGGCCAATGTGTTATGCTCCTGTGGTTTTGACCCCGTAAGCCTTTTAGACCATCTTCTCCCTGACTATACAGCTTCATTTAGCTTGCTTTGTGTGCTTTTTTGGTTTAGCCCACCCTCTGATGTGCTAAGCATGGCCCTGTGTGAAGCTATTTTTATTTTTCCTTTGAATCCCTCGATCGACACTATTTTGGCCAAAAAGTCACGCCGATCAACCATTAGCACTAGTTGTAGTACTTGTCAGTCATTCCGATCGACGCTACTTTTGGCCTAAAAGTTGCTCTGGTCATAGCAGTAAGAAAAAAATTAGAATTTCTCCCATTCTAGTGCCAGTGTGTCTGGACCCTCATACCCTCTTCTTCCTCCCAGAAGTGACTAAGATGCTTTGTTTTCAATTGAATGACTGAAAGAGTCTCGTTTTTTCTCTTATTTTGAGTGTCTCTTTTCTCTTTCCAGGCATTCATTACATTGCTTGGTTTGTCGATTGAAGCATTTATGTGTTTGGTTTGTTCAATTCAGGGAAGAAGTTGCTTTTAGTTTCATTTATAATGCTTTGGATTTGATTGATGCTTATTTGTTTGGAATTGTGAAAATTTTCATTAAAGTGCTTTATGTGAAAGATTCATTTTGCATTTTATGAAAAGAAGAACATTATTCTAGTTCACTTAAGTGAAAATATTGCATTAGTAGCATCATTGAGAAGCTAGAATTGCATCATCATAAGCATAGGAAATGAAATGAAACTTGTTTTGTTGTTAAGGGAAGATTAAGTGCATTTAGGATATGTATTAGTGAAATTTTTCATTCTTTGATTGTTGCATTGATTGTGTGCTCTCTATCCCTCAATTAGTGTTAACTTTCATCGAAGACAAAGGTCTCTTTTCTCATACAGATGCATGTTAGAGTTTTGTTAGATGACAACGATAGGGCCTTGTAATTGAAACCTAATTCAAGGTCAACTATTAAAATTTATTGAATTAACCTAAGGAAGCATTGAAACTTAACGCTCACATTTAGTGGTCTAGGCTAGAGGTGTGTTCTGACATCTTTAAACCTAGTAGCTGTCGTTTGCTTCAGAATTAGATAGCACTAGTATGGGCTTGTGCTCCCCGTACCATCACGTATATAAAGGGAGACCCCACTAGGTTTGTAATCCTTTATCCGTAGGAAGCTAAGCCTTCCACCTTGTAAATGTGATACACCGAACACAACATTCGGGTAGGTTGCCTGCCCATAGTTCTTGGTTCATCGGGAGGTTTTCTGCAGTTCACTGTTAGGTGGTAATCCTTTCTACCTAGAGTACCCTAAGTAGTCATTTTGATCTTTTTGACTCCCTAACTATAAAATATCACCCAAGAACTTGTCCTTTCAAGCTCGTTTCAAATTGAAAGTGATAGAGTCACTTTTCGTTCTTTTCTTGACTCTTAAAATATGAAAATGCAAATTTTTGTTTCAATGTCTTAAAATTAACTTCCCACAAAATATTCCTGGTAAAAGTTATCTTCGTTAGTAATTCTTTAGGGCAAATTCCAATGGCAACATTTCCAAAGTCCACCAGTCAAGGATTTCCCTTCGATGGAAATGTTGGTGCTCCTTATATGGCAACATTTTCCATCCCTGGGTTAACCATTCATTTACCTATCTCGTTGTTTTCAACCTCGGTGGTCCTGAGTATCTCGACTCCTATCCAAATTTCTCCTTCATTCGAACCACATCACGATGATTCTGAATTTGAGCCCTTGCCTTCTTCCCCAGTTTCTTCACCTTCCTCTTCTACTTCGCCTAGTGAAAGTTTGAAATCCAGTAACCAGGAGGCTAAGGAGAAGAAGAAGAAGATGAAGAAGAAGAAGTTAGATAAGCGAGAGGCCAACCGTGTAGCTATTATTCTGAATGCACCTCTTGTCAACAAACCTTCTGATCCTACATGAAAGGTCAAATTCCCTTGCAGGCTATGTAAGGGAGACCATCTCTTTCGAGACTATCTTAGCATTCCTAGAGTCTTAGAGATATGGTCTCAAAATCTGGATCGACCATCCCCATCGATCTTTGGAGATCATGTCAATGCTACATCCTCAGTTGGCGATGGTAAGAATAAAGGGAATATTAGATTCCCCTATAGGTTATGTGAAGGAGAGCATCTTCTTCACCTTTGTCCTATTATGGATAAAGCTTCCAAAGTTTTGGAAAACCTTATAGCTCCTCAACCCCAAATTCTTGTTGGTTATCAGAGGCTTTCTTTTGAACCTCTCCTGGTTGGTAAAGAGATTGACTTGGATTCATCTCTTTTCTGTCCCACCCTTCTTGAGTGAGACTCTCTTGTGTCTGCTACCGACCAACCATTGGTCAAAAAGAGTGTCGACTTGGTTCCACCACCAGTTGTTCACTCTTCTTGTCTCCTCAAATTCTCATGAATCAAAGAGTGACCCTCCTACCCTAATTGTTCAGGAGAGTCCTTCTCCTATTCTTGTCGGGAATGGGGGAAATCATATGATGCCCCCACCAAGTAGTTATGTCGTCTCTTTCGATTGGGGTCCACTGACTGGTTTCCGCCTCCCATCTTATGTGCCTTTCTAGATCACAATACAACTTATAATATGGTAGTACCTGGCACTATATTAGATGAAGGTGCATCTATTAGTATCACGTCTTCTACTACTTGGCAAGCTTTGGGCTCCCCACAGCTTGTGCCTGTCACTCAGAATCTGTTGGCTTTCAACAGAGGAGCCAGTCAACCCTTAAGGGTCCTTTCAAAGTTCCCTATTACTTTGGAAGGGAAGACTGTCTATATAGACATGATGGTAGTCCAAGGTCATTTATATTTCAATCTTCTCCTTGGACGTTACTATGTTTATGTCATGGGAGCTCTTGTTTCTTCGCTTTTCCATGTGGTTTGTTTTTTGCATGAAGGGAGAATTATGAATCTTGATCAATTGTCATTCATTAGTCACCAGGTGCCTCATTTGCAACCATCATCCCCTATCGGCTCTTGTTTGAAAGAAGTGCCTTCCCTGCCATAGGTCAATTATGTGGCTACCCATCCTGTCTTCGCATCTACAGATGATCACACAGATGGTATTATACATTATGTACTGGGGGCATTGGAACCTGATCTATCTTTGGTACCAAATGACATGTATTCCTCCCAGAGCATGGTTCTTCCATCTAATGAAGACCTCTTGGGAGCCATGTTCTCGTATGGTTCATGAAAAGAGGGATGAGGAGAGTTCCTAGTCTTGTGTCAGCTTCGTTAAAAAATGAAACAAGGAGTCATGAGGAGAGTTCCTAGTCTTGTGTCAACCTCGATAAAAAATCAAACAAAGGTAATGAGCATAGTTCCTTGTCTTGTGTCAAGCTCATTAAAAAATGAAACAAGGGCTCAGAGCATGGTTCTTGGTCTTGTCTCAAGCTCCTTAAAAAATGAAAGGAGTTGTGAGGATACTTCCTGGTCTTATGTCAACCTTGTTAAAAAATGAAACAAGGGTCATGAGCATAATTCTTTTACTGTGTCAACCTCATTAAAAAATGAAGCACCTCCATTTTCCAAAATCAAGTCTTTGATTAAGATCTTGTAAAATCCCAATCGATTCCTTCCAAGATATCTAAAGTGAACCTTCATTCCATCCAGCTAGTTGACTGAAATGAAGCTTGGGGGCATGTAGGTCAATTGAGTCATTATGTTGGGGGCATGCAAACTTATAGCAGGCAAAGTTTTTCATTTCAAGCTTATGTAAACATGAAACTAAATCCAAGCTGAGTTCTCCATGGTTCAATCTTGTGTAAAAATGAACCCATGTCCGATTTACATCTCGTGATTTCTATTTTAATCAGCTAATTTCTGCTAAATGAGCCATGGTTGTTTCATTCCATCACCACCATCTCTTTGGCCGATCATATGCTTTCACTTGGTTTTTTTTCCTTTCTTGAGGAACCGCAACAATGAGTGGTTTTATTAGCCATCCTCTTAACCATTACATGTTCTGAGCAGTTCCTCTATTGCTAGAACCAGTTGTTACCCTTTATACCACTCGTTCCTCTAGGATGAGTCACCTTTAAGCTCTTTTCTGACTCGTAAAAAAATGAAAATACTGCTGAGTATTTTTCCCTTTTGACTCGTAAAAAAGAATAAAAATAGGAGGTCTTCTTTCATCTCCTTTCCGACCCTTTAAATGCGAAACGATAGCCGAGCCCTTATCATTTCGAACTCGTTAACAGATGTGAAACATCATGTTCCAATTATAAGTTTACCCATTTTTCAACCTGGGAGCCACTGTTTACGAAAAAGGTACTCCTTCACTGAAATGGTCAAGCGGTTCTCCCAAGTATCATTTCGGGTTCGAGAGACAAAAATGTACAAAAGGGGACCATGTGGAGTTTTCTTTTATGTGTCTTTTTCAAACTCTCTAAACATGAAAAATATACCAAGTTACACCTTTATCGAACTCGTTAAACTATTAAACGAGATTATATTCATCGCCATGACAAACACGAGCTTCTCCTTCCTAGGGATTGTTAAACTTACTAGGTCGGATTCGTTCGTAGGATGAACATACATTGCAATCATATGCTATCTACTTCAAGCTTATGATTAAAAAATAATTGGGGTACTTTACAAAAATGGTGGGGGAAAATTTGGAAATCTATTGAGTTGTGTTGGTAGATTACTCTTGAACATGACACTCTTATCTTCGTGTCAGGCTGAGACATCCTCCTTTGTATCATTGACCTTCCTGGGTTTGGGCCATTCATTTTGTCCTTCCATTTGACCTCTGCCACATCATTATGACCACTGATCCCATGGATCCAAAAGCTACCAAACTTCCAGTTGTGTTGTTGATATGTTCAAGAGTTGTCCATTTGCAGTTACACTTACCTCTGTTTCTCTATATCATCCAAAATCATTTTGCATCGTCTCGTCTCGCATCGATGATGTATGATTCATTATGGCCCTCCTTTGACACGGTTTCTTTCCATTGACTTAAACTCATTATCTGGGAAGTTGATCGAGAGACTCGCTTCCAGTACCTTAGAGCTTGCATGCCCTAATGGCAAGTTCTTTGCACTCGATGACAATTTCACGTCATTGGCTTTCGATCGAGTGATTTCACGGGTGTTTGACTTCAGTTCATATATTCACATTCCGTGGATTGTGTTGATAGTACCTTGAGGACCATTGTCATTATTGATGGTTTCTCTCACGCTTGTTAACCGTTTACATCATTGACTGGTAATAAAGTGACTTTCTAGCGTGTTCGACATCAACACATCTATTCACATGTTAGAATCTGTACTCTGATCAGGTCGTGTTGGAGCACAAGACCCTGGACTCAAATCACAAAATTCTAGGTTGCGAAGTGGTGTGACATGGTTATGATGATATGCATGTCTCTATTAGATGGCTGGCTGCAACCAAACCATAAGCTATCATATGCGATCCTTCTCATTATCGAATGGTTACGACCATACCTTGGTTTTGTTATGATCCTCTTTGACTGATGGCTGCACCCATTTAAATGATCATTCTTTGGATGGTTGCGTCTATGCCACCATTCATGTATCATTTGGAAGAGATCTCAATTTATGTATACGTATTTGTACTTTCTTCCAGGTTTTACGATGACATACTACGGTTCCCCAGACTGATTTATAAAGAATTTCATCCATCACCCCAGTTCGGCCTTCACGCTTTAGGGGGCATCTATTACACATCATTTTGTCACTGTCCCTGTACTCCCCGTTCCTTGATTTTGGAGAACCTCTATAGTGAATCCCGCATGCTTTGCCTTCATGAAGGAACTCCCATTGTGTCCCTCTTCAAGAGCAAATAAATTCCCTTTTGCACCATTTCCCTTGAAACTTTTGTTTTCCCCAGTTTACAAGACCGACGCTAATGGCCTTTGTCTCCCCCATGCTGATGTGAAGATATTAGCACTACTCCTCACACCAACCAAAGTGATTGAGTTGTGTTCCAGTTGTGTCGGTCCTGTTATGGAAATTTTTTTAAATTAGAGCCGAAGCTTCCAGCTCTAGAAGCTTCGTAGCAGAAGTCTGGTAAATGGTTTGATCAGATGGGGTCGAGGATGACAGTTTGGGCTCCTTTCCCCTTTAATGATGGAACTACCTCAAGGGATAAGTCCATTTCACATGAGAAGAGGATCCATCTCCCATCCATATTTCCTATATAAACCTCCCTTCTTCCCAAGCACAAGCTAGTTTTTGGTTGAGTGTTGGTGCTATTTTGGTTTGGAGTAGACAAGCAAGCTATTACTAGTCATAGCTATCTAGTTGTGTGAGGGAGCAGTGTGATTTGGTTTGGAGTGAAGCCTAAAGGTAATATCTTTAAAACTATTGTTGATTGAGGCCATTATAGAATGCTAGCAGAGGTGTGTGGGAATGTGGTCTTGTCAGAGGAAGACTGCAACATCAAAACGAATGGTTGTAATCTCTCTTTGATATTAATATATGCAACTATTGATTGATTTCCTACATGTTTTATAATATTACATATTCATGGATTTATGTTTCTTTACTCATTAAGTAGGTTGAATTGCAATTTGTCTATTATTATGTTCGTGTGCTGTTGTTATTTACTTGTTTTAGGAGCTTGAAGAAGGAAGCGAGAGATTGTTGGAGCGAGTAAGTGACGACGTCATCAAATAGGATAAGTGACAAAGAGGTAGGTCCTCTTGATTGATTCTAACCTATGGAAATCTTCCATAGAATGTATCTGTTGTGGCTAGACCCATTATCGGGCTAGAGGAATTCATTCGTGTCCGCACTTATAATTTTACTTCACCACGATCCGCTCACCATGTTAGCTTGAGGGGCATTATGTCTCATGTACTCAGATCAACATATGTTATTGTATTCAGTCTTGGCCTCTACTTTCCAGGCACATTATGTCTATGGGACTCCTTGTAACATTGTATCACTTTCTATCCCATTGATGCCATCACATCATGTATCATGTACTTTATTTCTCATACCCATATTGTTGGTCACATCGTTATTATTTATACTTTGTTATGTCAGTGGGTATGGGTATACCTCCCCCGTCTCATTTGAGATCATGTACTCCAAAATAAAAGTATACGTATATCAGTTTATTAGGTATCACCCCCTCCATTTTCAGTCCTTCCTTCCCTTTATTCATCTCTCTCTCTCTGTCCCCCTCTCTTTGATTCCCCTTTGGTGTCTCGTGAAATTGTAACCTACAACGTATTTCGGTCATATGATTTGATGTCGACACTTACGTTGGGAGGAAAATTGTTATCACCAAAAAATGATCAACTAGCCATTTCTTCCTAGGTCAATTGAAATACACCTCGTAGCATTAATTTTACCATAGTAAATTCACTTTCACTATAGGAAATAATTTAGTAAACCATTTTTATTAAATTATTTATGATTAAAATTTAAAAAACCCATAAGAATATTTAAATAAATCAACATTTATTTAATATTCTCTAGGAATAATTATTAAATCATTATATGATATTTATTCCTTGTCACATTTGACTAAATCATCTTGGAATAATTAAATAAATCACTATTTGTTTATTATTCTCTATTCTTATTTTTGAAATAATTGTTAAACCATTGTTTAATAATTATTTCAAATCACATTTTTCTTAATTCTCATAAAGTAATTAATAAATCATTTTATTTGTTAATTACTTTAACCATTTTCTAAATAAATATATTTGACCATTTTGAATATATTTTCTCTCTCCAAAAAATATAATAAAGTATTCCTAACGACTAGATTCTGATGTGGTCAATAATATTTTATTATTTTCTAGTTCCTAATTTAGCTCAATACTTTGTTATAAATAAGAGGGTTTTCCACTCATTCTTCACCATGATCATTATCATCATTGTCGTTTTCATCTCATAAAATTTGAGCTCCCAATTGAGTTCCACCTTTCTTTTGGATTTTCTGCACAGTTGAGAGAGAAAAGCAAGATCGTTGAAGCACAAGGACATTAAAAAACCCATCCCATTTAGGGGGATTTATAGACCCATGTTGTAAATCTTCTTCACCATGTGTTTCATTAAAATTATTATTAATTTAAATTCTTCTATTAGGTTATTGCACTTTTCTTTACTATTGCTATATGTTTTTGGATTTTATCATATATTTTCTTGCATGTTTTTATCATTTTTCTTACAAATTTGAAGAATAAAAGCAACCACATTCTGTTGTTAGGGTCACTAGTTACCTGTGACTTAAGTGAAGTATTTTTGGTACACTTTTCCAAAATATTTACGTTAACATGTATTTCGAACAATATCTATCATACAAATGGATCCTATTTCAAGTTTGAAACATTAACAAAAATAAAAGAACACTATGGAGAATCTAAATTGATATGCAAATCCAAACCAAAGAAATATAAAAATAATTGTTATCTTCCATATGTGGAGGGGATATCTAGAATGATATATATCTCAAGGATGTATCCTCCTTCAAATTTTAAATGTTGATAGTAATCAGTGAACACTATGGATGATATGAATTTATCTACAAATCCATAACAAATAAATCTAAGAATAATCATTATTTCCATACATGCAAGCAATATATAAAATGATATCTATCTCCAATATTTACCCTCTTTTGTATTCACCACATTGACAATAATGAAAAAAAAAACACAATGGATAATCTAAATTCACCTGCAAATGCAAAACACAAAAATATAAAAATAGTCATTATTTCCCTATATAAAGGGGATATCTACAATGATATTTATCTTGAAGATGTATCGCGTTTCATATTCATAACATTGAGAGAAAAAAATGAACATTTTGGATGAATATAGCTCACCTACAAATCCAAACCAAGTAAATCTAAGAATACTCATGATTTGATATACATAACGGATATCTAGAATGAGATATGTCTTGAATATGGTTATTTGTTCATATTTGTAACATCAATAGTAATCAAGGAATGCTTTAGATAATCCAAATTCACCTATAAATAATAATAATAATAAATAATTATTTCCCTATATAAAGGTGATATATAGAATGAGAATTGTGCCAAAAATGGATCGTCTTTTGAACTTGGATCACTCATGTCATATAACATATTCTTATAAAATGACTTATCCTTCCTGCTTACTATATATCATTATGGTTGATGAGCCCGAAAGTTGGTAACTTGTTGGTCTCATTTGGCCTAATTATCCTTGTTCAATGCTTCATTTTTCATAGCTTATGCATTATTTTTCAGTATGTTTATGTCATTTGTACGAATAAGGGTAGTCACTCTTTTTAGGTGGCTAACACGTGCTAATTTCAGGTTTTTTTGACACATGTTGGAGCAAAACTGAGCAATCATGGGCTGGAAGACAGCCAAGCTTGGGGTGAGGATTCGTTGGGGGGTTGTCTATGCATTAAATAACCTTCCTCAGGATCTTCACCCCCAACTCCGAGCTCCAAAGGCCACCAAAACCGGATCTAGAAGGCAGCCAAGCAGATTTTGGAAGAAGCTGTCTACTCACAGTTTGGGCAGCCAAGTCCCATAGATTTAGGAGGCCAGCTAGGGCCCTCGTGGTGTATAAATGTTAAGGCCTCAGCCTTCATGAGGGACTTTTGGAAACTCTTTCATACTTTGCACTACAGTGCTGCTAGCTTCATTTTGTTCTCTTGTAGCCATTTTTGGCATAACTCTTGACTTATGATCATGTTTTGATAATGAGAAGCAGTCCGATTTTATACCAACTCTGAGTTTTCTATAGGAGCCATAGCTCTCGGGGTTGGGCCCAACCTGAGAGCGTAGGGCTTCCATCTTTATACTGTTACCTTTTCTTTATGCATCGTGATTATCCTTTTATGCATTTGAAACGTGTTTCTGTTGAGCAGATTCAGTTGTGTTGGTTAAATAGGTCACTGGTTATGAATAGAATTGCTTCAGATGTTTAGAATAGATTGGTAGGATAATAACAGATAAAGCTCCAGGAAAAGGGTCGACAACACTCTCATTTTCACGTCATCCTTATTGGATCAAGGGCTGGAATTGCAGAAACAGTGCTGCCCCAACAAAAACACTAGTTTGCTTGACCATGCAATCCTTGGTGTACTATTTTCATTTGTAGAAGTTAGTTATGAGTTCAGATCTCTGAAATGTTTCTTTGCTTGAGTGATGTACATGGTTCCCTTTACAAATAAAGCTGTTGTTCATTTGTTTCATTGATAGTTAGAGTAGATTAGCTAAGACTTTGATTGTGTGCAGGACTTTGTTGATTCGGTTAAATGTACACCGTGCAGGGCATCTCTACCACTCTCTGATCCGCCTAAGCTTCGTCCAAGCTAGCTGCTCCATCTCCTAGTTACGTTCCTCATCTCACACCTGCTCTTTTGCCCACGTAACCTAACTTCTTGCTCCTCCATTGTCTCAGCCGTCTTGAAGCCAAGGCAGCCTTCTACACCTTCTCACCACCCCATCCATCAGTCCCTGGGTCATTTCAGGTCCCCATCCTACCTCCCTATCCTTGCATGCATCTTACCTCACTCACCCATCCTCTAAAGTCCACTCTTTGAACATCCTATAGAAATTTCTGAACATCCTATAGAAATTCCTAAAACATCCTATAGAACCCCTGCAGACTTCCTTTAGAAGCTCACAAATGAGGTTTCTTAATAGCCAAACTCTGTGAAACTCTCTGGAAGGATGGTAGGGACCCCTTAGGCCCTCTCTGAACCTTTCCAATCTTTTCCAAGCATTTCCCCTCCTTGATCCACCCCTGCACAGTAAAAAGCCAGTTAAAAGCACATGCATGATAATTCTAATAACTTATTCAAAATTACAAAAAGATGTTTTCTTTAGGTAGAGGTAGTATAGACACATGTATTTTACCTTCATAGAAGTAATGGCATCCCTTCCAGTAGTTTACATTCTCTCCTTTGCATCAGTAGGACTAGCTAGTAGAATTAGGGTTTGCTAGGGTTTGCGTTACTTTTTGGCTTTCAGTTTCTTTCTGCAAGTAGATCAGCTTCCTTTGAGTTAGCTTTCATCCATCAGTTAAAAAGCTTCTTCTAAGAGCTCATAGAAGTTGGCTTAAGCTCCTAGCAGACTTGTGCCAGCTGATCCAGTGACAACTGCGGCAAGAGCTAGTACTTGTGCATATAGCACCGTCGCTTCCAAGTTTGTTACGAACTACCGGGTTGATAAAATTAAAGAAGGGAGTTGCAGGAGTTGTAGCTTTATTGCTACAATACTGGAGCCCACCATCTTTTTGGCGTTGTTGTTGGGGAAGCGTTAGAGTATTGGTGATTGTTGATTTTCTTCTATTTTCCTACTCTCGCCTTCTGCTAAATAGTTTATTTCATTTCCATTCTGCAATTTCATTTCCGCAAAAGTAAAGTAGATATTCCCTGCTTTCATAGATTAGCATTTCAATTCCGCAATTTCAATTCTGCAAGCGTAGATTAGCGTTTCAATTCAGCAAGCGTAGACTAGCATTTCATTCCTGCAATTTCATTTGAGCAAAATAGATTAGTCCTTTCATGCTTTCATTTCAATTCCGCATTTCCATTTCAGCAAGATAGATTAGTTGCAGTTCAATCTATTTTAGTTTTGCAGGTACCAAAAGAAAAAAACAAAAGAAATCAAAAGTCTTTCCATTTCATGCCTCGTAGGAACAGAGATAAAACCGAAAAATTCTTACCCAACGCCCCCACCACTTCACTGAGTCACCCCTCTCTCTTCTTTGGTGACAATGATCTAGAAGAACCTATAGGTGAGCCTCCTGAGATATACGAAGATCCTATAACAAAAGAAGAGTTAGAGAACACTCCATCTGAAGCCATGGCTGAAAACCGAAACGTTAGAAGAGAAGATGAGAGAATAGAAGGTTCCTTTCCCATCCGAGAGACCAATGGAGACATGAAAATGAAAAACATAAGCCCCTCCGCTTTACCTCACTTCTATGGACTGACTACTGAAGACCTTGATACCTTCCTGTTTGAGTTTGCTATCCTTTGTCGAACCTATGACTATACAGAAGATGAGAAAAAATTGAAACTCTTTCCCTCTACCCTCAAGGATGCAGCATTACGCTGGTTCATGGGGTTACCTGGAAACAGTATCACCACTTGGGCTCAGATGCAGCAAGCTTTCAATACCAAATACCAGGACTACTATAGGTCTAAGGAAGCCAAGGGAGAAATCTTTCGGATGACCATGGGAAACGATGAGTCTTTAGAAGATTACGAGGAAAGGTTCCAGCTTAGCTATAAACGGGCCAGGTGCACACTTGACCCCGAATCTCTAAAGCTGGTCCTGCTCCGAGGAGTCCCTGAAGATCTTCTAGATACCCTTCACATGCTAGCTGGAGGAGATATTTACCAACTACCTTATGAGGATATAAAGACTGTGTTTAGAAACCACTCTAGGGCAGCCCAGAAAAGAGGTAGGGGAAACCCACTTTCAGCTAGTACTACTTTCTCCAAGCATGAGTTTGCTAATCAGCTGGAGGACCTCAAAAGTGAGGTGAGACAGGCCATTTCCATGCAACTAGATACCTTCCGAATCTAGCATAAGAAAGAGGAAGCTGAGAGGGCTTTGGCCATCTTCTGTCCCATGTGTACGAGGAAGCACCGTAAGAATGAGTGTCCATTACACCCAGTAGAGGTATGTTTCGTTTGTGAGGAGGACCACCCCACAAACCAATGCCCAACCTTACCTAGATTTAAGGCCATATACCAAGGGACTGAGGCACCCACCGAACCTCTCTACTTCCTCAACCAAAGGAGGCCGCATGGACCTAGACCTTACCAGCAGGGGATGCAAGGGACATCCCAAGCTTATTATAGCCCCAACCAATCTGCTCCTATGCAGTCTTGGGGTCCCCCCGCTCATCCTTCCTGGTCTGCACCTCCTCCATGGTCTTACCCACCTCAATACCATACTCAGCCCACTACTCATTCATTTCACTCACATGTCCAGCCACAGCCTCAGTGGAATGCACCTCAACCGGGGTGGAGGCCCCAGTACAACACTCCTCCTGCCATTTTGCCTCCGCCACTTTCTCAACCACAACCATTACCTCCTGCTCCTCCAAGACAACCCCAAATGCCTTCTCAACCGAACCCGAACCTCAACAACCGACAGGCCCAGTAAGTATATACTAGGGAAACAACATTCCCTACCTATGATGTGGAAATCCAGGAGATCAACTTGCGATCCAGGAAGACTCTTCCGGATCGCCAACCTCCTCCCCCAGAGGACAAGGAAGATAAACAGGAAAGTGAACTCAAAGCCATTCCACCCTTTCCTGAGAGACTAACAGTAACCACACAACCCGACCCAGAAGAGAATGAGCTTCTGGGAGAACTCAAATAGTTGTGTGTGAGAATACCACTTCTCCAAGCCATCAAATATGTACCGATATACAAAAAATTGGTTAAGGAAGTGTTTCAGGCACCCAGGCAAGCGAAAAAGATATGCCTCAACTATCAATGTCATAGGAAAACTGTCTGATCTTATGTTGGGGCAAGTAATCTGTCCAAATTATTTGGATCCTAGGAGTCCTGTAGTTGATGTCCACATCAATGGCACCATCATACCCCATACCTTGATTGACTTAGGGGCTGCCATTAATGTGATGACCAGGGACACCATGCTCAAAATCAACCTTCAGGGTTCCTTAAGGAAGACCTCGACGGTCCTGCAGTTGGCATATCACTCCACTGTGACTTCCGAAGGGATTGTGGAGGATGTCTTGGTCTCTGTTGACTCTTGGGAGTATCCTGCGGATTTCTTGGTCCTTCAACCAAAGGCAAAGCTTACTGGATACCCCCTTATTTTGGGAAGGCCTTGGTTAGCCACTGCGGATGCTTACATAAGCTACCGAGCAGGAAACATGACCATCAAAAATGGTCTTATGTCCAAGAAGCTAGTCCTATACCCTCCTGCCCAACCTCTGCTAGAGCATGACTTACCACTTTGGTTGGAAGAAGGAGAAGACGATTCAGAATCCGCCTCCTAGTGCATTGTCCTTAGAGAAATTGGTGGAGGATACTCAAGCCAGCACCTTAGTGGACCTCTGTGTGATTGATCCAACCTCTCCCAGAGTTAAAAATGTGGAGTTTGGCTCCGAGAGAACGTTAAAGATCAGCTCCTCCCTATCTCCTTCCATGGAAAAGGAGTTGTATAGCCTGCTGGCCAGTCATCTAGATGCTTTTTCTTGGAGCTATAAGGAGATGAAAGGAGTCCATCCTTCAGTCTGTACCCATCACATATACATTAAAGAAGATTGTAAACTGGTCAGGCAACCTCAGAGGAGAATGAATCTAGCCCTTAAGGACATTGCCAAAGAAGAATTGCAAAAATTGTTGGATGCAGGATTCATCTACCCCATCTCGGACAGCGAGTGGGTTTCCCCTCTGGTGTTGGTACCCAAGAAAAATGGGAAATGGAGAATCTGTGTGGACTATAGAGAACTAAAAGAAGCCACCAAGAAATACCACTTCCCTCTCCCTTTCATAGATCAAGTGTTGGATGGACTGGCGGGAAAGAAATTTTCTCTTTCCTCGATGGGTTCAGTGGGTATAACCAGATCCAAATCAGCCCGGAGGACCAAGATAAGACCACCTTCACTTGTCCTTGGAGTACCTTTGCTTACCGAGTCCTTCCTTTTGGGCTATGCAACGCTCCTGCCACTTTCCAAAGAGCAGTATTGAGCATCTTTTCTGAGCTGGTCCATGATTCGGTGGAAATCTATATGGATGACTTCACTCCTTATGGGTCCAACTTCCAGGAAGCATTGTCCAATATGGGAAAAGTTCTAACCAAGTGCATTGAGATGAACCTGTCCCTTAGTCATGAAAAATGTGAATTCCTGATGACTGAAGGGACCGTGCTAGGACATACCATTTCTCGCCAAGCATTACAGGTGGATCCTAATAAAATTGCTCTCATCAAAAAGGTTCCACCTCCTCAGAAGGTAAGAGATGTTCGGAGTTTCTTAGGCTTAGCAGGATATTATAGAAGATTCATTAAAGACTTCGATAAGCTAGCCTTGCCATTGTTTGGCCTCTTAGCAAAAGATGTTTAGTTCAAATGGACGAACGACTGTCAAAGGGCTTTGAATGAATTAAAGGATAAGTTGGTGTCCGCCCTAATCTTGAGAGGTCCAAACTGGGCCCTACCTTTCCACATCCACACTGATGCCTCAAACAAAGCCATAGGGGCAGCCTTAGGACAGGTTGAACAAAAACTCCCATATGCCATATACTTTGTCAGCAAAAACTTATCCAAGGAAAAAATGAATTATATTGTAACTGAGAAAGAGTTCTTGGTCGTGGTCCATGCCCTCAACAAGTTTCGACACTACATCACTGGTTATCAAACATTTGTACATACTGATCATGTTGCAATTATATATTTAATGAATAAACCTGATGTGAATTCTCATATTATTAGATGGTTACTTTTGTTGCAGCAGTTTGATTTGACTATCGTTGACAAACCAAGTAAAGAAAATGTTGTTGCTGACTTCTTGTCTAGACTGGATTTACATGCAGGTGAAGATGGAACAGTGGATGACTAGATGCCAGATGAACATCTGTTTGCTATCTCAGTACTCTCTCCATGGTTTGCTGATATAGCAAACTACCTGGTCTCACCACAGTTCCCTCCACATATATCCTCAAAAGAGAAGAGCAGAATCGTGAGGAAAAGTGCCTCATTCACTTGGATCGGGGGTAACCTGTTCAAACTTGGCCCCGCTCAGATCTTAAGGCGTTGTGTAAGGGAGGAGGAAGTCTTTGACATCCTCCTAACCTGTCATGATGGGCCTTGTGGAGGACATTTTGCAGCCAAGAGGACTGCCTTCAAAATTCTACAGGCAGGCTACTATTGGCCCATGCTTCATCAAGATGTTAGAAGATATATCAGCCAATGTGACCGATGCCAAAGGATGGGGAAGCTGACTCCAAGGTACAAAATGCCTCTCCAACCTCAAGTGACTCTTGAACCATTTGAGAAGTGGGGTATGGATTTTGTGGGTCCTATCAACCATCCTTCAAGGCAAAGGTCTTACATCATTGTGTGCACAGACTATCTGACAAAGTGGACAGAAACCAAGGCAATCAAAGTAGCGACAGAAGAGAAGGTGGCTGAGTTTTTAAGAGAAAACATCTTCTACAAATTTGGCTACCCAAGAGAGTTAGTCACCGATCAAGGAAGCCAGTTCACCTCCAACTTAATTGAAGACTTGCTCGCTCATCACAGGATCAAGCATAGGACTTCCACCCCATATCATCCTCAATCAAATGGGTAGGTGGAGGTCACCAATAGATCATTAGAAGGGATTTTGACTAAGGTGGTGAGCAGTAGCAGAAAGGATTGGGCAGATTACCTGGTTGAGGCCACTTGGGCTTACAACACCACCTGGAAGACCACAACTGGCTTCACACCTTATGAGCTGGTCTATGGGAAAAAAGCTTTGCTATCAATCGAGTTCGAGTATAACACATTGAGGATGGCAGCTCAGCTGGACCTAGACCTCAGCCATGCTCAACAAGAAAGGTTATTGCAGCTGAATGGGTTAGATGAACACTGAATGCAGGCCCTCCTTCACTCAGAAGTAGTTCAACTTCAGAGGAAGATATGGCACGACCGGCACCTTAATGACAAACAATTCCAGCCGGGAGATTGGGCGCTGCTGTATGATTCCAGACATAAGGATTTCAAGGGGAAGCTGAGGACAAGATGGCTAGGACCATATGCAGTGGAGAAGTGTAATGACAATGGTTCTGTCCTTATTCGGACCATTGATTAAGAAGCCATCCCCATGCTCATCAATGGGCATCGACTAAAGATCTACAAGAAACCTCTCTCGAGGCAAGAGTTGATCAAAACTGTGGAAAAATCAATGTTGGTCATAGAGAAGGGTTCTGCCTCTATTTTGGGCATACCCTGAGCATCATAAAAAAAAAAAAATGCAAATAAAAAAAATCCTTGGGTGAAAACCTTTCTGAGGCACCCAAGGCAGATGGTAGGGGTGGAAACCTCATTGAGGCGTCCTTGTTGTCTCTCTCAAAAAGAATTGGAATAAAAAGATCCTTGGGTGAAAACCTCTCTGAGGCGCCCAAGGAAAATAGTAGGGGTGAAAACCTCATTGAGGCGCCCCTGCTGTCTCTTAAAAAAAAAAAAAAAAAAAAAGAGAGAGAAAGAAAAAGAAAAAAGAAAAAGAGAAAGAGGCAGAGACAGAAAAAACATGCTTAATCTTTGGAAATTATTGCAGGTTGCAGGGATTCAATGCAAAAAGGAGGCCTCTCAACTCAAGGACAAGGGTCCCTACCAAGCTACTAGGCAACCTCACAAACACTCCCTCCATGAACACTCATCTCTTCCAAGGTTTGGATGCAATATGTTCATAGTTTATCCTTCTACAGGAAGCTAAAGGACTTTCTATAGGAAGTTCTGTATTTCTACAAGAAACATCCTGTAGAGCCTTTGGGCGGGCCAGGACCGATCATCAAGAAGAATTTGAAGCTTGAAGTCTATTGAGGAGGCATGCAACCACTCTTTTCTTCCATCCTCCACTTGTTTCACCTCCTTTCACCACCATTTCTGCCATATGGTCAAAATATACCTGCACAGTCATACCAGAACTTTGTTTTCTCAGATAAAGGAATTTTTTTTTTGGGAAATAAATGCATGCATAGGCTCGCATACTTTACCTGTCAAGGCAATCTCAGGACCCTGCACCTGTGAACGAGACTCAATTATTTCGGCATGCACCCCAAGAGGAGAAACGACTACAGGGTGTCCTATAGGAATCCTGTAGCAGCTGATCTGGCTAGAGCACATACCATGGAGACACTCGCAGCCCATGATGCCGGTGCATGCAGCATTCACCGCAAGGAAACCGGATCTCAAGGTCTCATAACCAGCATAAGCCAATGAAGAGGAGCTCCAGTGCCTGTGCACAAAGCAGCAGCAAGCAGATCCATCATTCCTCGTCCTGAAGCCTGAGAAAACTCCACGTCCACGGCCGCACAGGTAAGTGCCTAACCTTATTTCGTCAAATTACATAAGCTATACTCTAAATGTGCATGACTGTGAGAATGAACGGATTGAACAAGTCAGGTAGCCATTCAGCTGGCCACCACAACCAGTCCGAGGGCCTCGTCAGATCCGAAAGGCTTTGGTTATGTTGAAAAGATAGGAAATGGACACGTGGGAAGCGTCCAGTCGGAGAGAAGCGGCAGTCTAACAGGAATGGGGCGGTAAATGCAAAGGGAAGGATTCGACGGTTAGGGAAATGCCGCAAAATGATAGCGGTGATGTCGGCCAATGGGTCGACGGGGACAGCTCACCCCCGCGCCATGAATTCCACAACAATTCAAATTAGCCGGCTGAATCACTTATGATGCACTGCAGTCATTTACTCACAACCGTTTTGTAGCCGAGTAAGCATCCTCAATTCTCTAAAGGCTGTTAGCCCGAGTTCTCATCCTGTTCCAACGTCCTGTTGCTGTGCAGAAAGTCCAGAACCACTGAAGCGTTCCCCAGAAGCCGTGCACGATTTCTATAGGAAGCTATGCTACAGGGAGCCCGGCATTACGGAGAAGTTTGGACTGTTCACATCGAAGGTGGAAATTCTAGAATCGGGTAGGCCTGAACATAACTCTCCCATGCAAATGATTCAAAAGGTGGTGAAGTCGACGTGTTGAAGGGGTAGGAAAATGTGAATAAAAGTCTGTTCATGAATTTACAAGCCGTTTTCTTATCGCTGCATGAGAATTGTCGTCATAGTCTGTGTGCGGGATTTTCTCTGGGGTTTTGAATTACAATTGAGCCACTGTTAAGGCTCATTGGTAGAAAGTTGTGAATTTTATATAATTGTGTGCATAACAGAGACATAACTTTGCGCTCTGCCTAGAAAATCCCGAAGATCTACTTATGTACACGAGCAGGCAAGCTCAGAACAACAAAACAAGTTTTTTACCATGCCGGGAGGGTTCATTAGAAAAGAGCCTTTAGACTCCAAGAAGTTACGAGAAACCCCTGAGGTGGTTGACTTTTTTTCCCATGCACACTGGTTGTCATTCTGTGACAAGCTTCAAGGTCACGATGACGAAATTGCAGAAGAATTCCTAAGGTCCTTGAAGCCAAAGTCAAAGACATTGGCTGTTGTCAACTTCAGAGGATTGACCCTTAGACTCACCCCATAGCTCATTAGCAGAGTAACTGATCTACCGATGGGGGTACCCTAGGATAAGGAGGAGAGAAAATTGGGTCAGAAAGCTAAAAAGGAGTTCTTCTTGCCAGAGGAACAATTTTCAGAGGACAAGAATGGAGTTCGAAGAACCAGCCTACAGTCGTTCTGGAGTGAGGTCAGCCTCCAGATTATGAAGTATATTACGTGTGAGGGGCGATTTAGCATCATGTATGGCTATGATTTCCGGTTGCTCACAGAACTCAGGTACCGAATGGACCTACCCTCATAGCAAAAGTTGAGCATTCCTTACTTCCTCCTGCAATACATGACTGAGTGTGCCACCAAACTGAGAGAGGGAACACCAGACCAGCTAGCCCATCATGGGCTCATCAAACTCCTCGTGGAAGATGCACTCCACACTTACACCATCCCTCTCTCCTGGGAAGCTTTTCGGAATATGTCTAAGGATGATGACATCCGAATTTTGGTCGAGGAGCTCACTTCCTCTAGCAGCAAGGAGAAGGAGCACATTCAAACAAAGGAGGAAGATAAAAGATAGGAAACCCTGGGCACAACACCGAAGAAAGAACTGAGGGGAACACAAGGAAAAATCCAAGCTGCCAAAACAGGGGGTGATAAAACCACACCAACACCTAAGGAGAAAAGACTACAGAGCAGGGTGGAAAGGACTGAAAAGGTCCACGCTAGTGAGGGCACCTCTAAGGAAGCCTCAACCAATCTAAAAGAAAAAGCACCCTCAGCTAAGTAGGCTAAAACAGTGCCGTCTGCTTCTACAGGAAGTTTAAAAATGGCTTCTACAGGAAGCCAGAAACTAGCCACTACATGGCTTTCTACAGGAAGTCCTGAAAAAGGAAAACAGAATGAGAAATCGGCCAAAATTCTAGCTAGGGAGGCAACAACTGTGCTGGCCACCCTAAGTACCTCTCCCAGGCCAAAGGAAAAATGAAAGAGGGAGACTCCTTTGTATTTCAAAGCAAGAAGAAGTGTAAGAATTAAGACCGGCAGACCCCAACCTCCATCCAAAGACCCAATTACCATTGAAGACACCCCTGCCTTGCCAAAGGAGAAGTCCCCCTCCAAAGCATCAGTCACTTATGAGCAGGGGAGCCCAAAGACATCTACCTGGAGGGAGAGAATGGAAATATTGGCTTCAAAAAACCTCTCTACAGGATGCTGAAGCTGTTCTACAGGAAACATTGGCTAGGCTCAAGGAGACCGAAAGAATGGAAGGGGAGGCAACCAAATCACCACAAAAGGAAGAAGAGGTAGAGCACATTATGGAACCTAGTCCCTAGCCCAGCTTGGGCTCTTATTATAACGTTTTGGAGGCCGGAAAAATCATTCCACAGAAATTCACAGTTCCGCTTTTCGTTGCGCTAGAGGAAGAAAGAGTGAGGACCCACACATGGATGAGAATAGCCAAGTCTAAAGGAGTAGCAAATATAGGACCTTTGGAGGAACAAATCAAGGAGGCAAGAAGAGAATTGGCTATGGCAAAACATGTGGGAAATTGTCAGCGAGTATTTCTACAGGAAGAAAAGGAGAAGCTCAAACTATAGCTACAAGGACAGAGGAAAGAATGGGACACAACACCAGAGGACACCACAGTAGAACCTCAAGAAAAAGAAGGAATGCAAGCTGATCTTGAGGAACTAAACCAACGACTACAGGAAAGAGAATTGTAGGCAAGCATAGAGATACAAGCTCTAAAACAACAGGTGAAAGAAAAGGAGCTGCAACTGGCCTGCATGGCCAGTTGGGCAATGGACGCTCTGCAATGTAGGTAGCCAGCCAAATATTATGGCCTATACCTACAGGACCAGTGGCTGCAATTCCAAATTAACGCATTGGCACAGAGGGGTATCTCCCAAATCCAAAACCCCCAGCAGTTCATGGAATTATGTAACAGCAGTTCACTAGAGGACAAGGCCAAGCTATCAGAGTTCTACCTTCATAATTTGGCCCTTCCAAATGTAACCTCATGGGACCCCAACATAGCCGAGGGAGATATGAAACTGATGGCATTGACCTCATGGTTAAACCACGAAGAAAAGAGAGTGGCAGAGGTCAAAGATGTCATGAACTGAGAGCTACATGAACTACTGCTGATTAGAGCAGAGCCAGGGGACCCCACCGCATTGATATTATCCCACCAGCACCTAGCAACCAACTCTCAGGCTTTATTAGAATACATGGATCGACAGTCTCAGGCTATAGCACACTTCGAGGATATGGAGTGATTATTAGGGGACAATTGTGTTCAAGCTTGCACCCGTAGGTGGAACACATTGTCCCACAGCCTCAAAATTAGGGAATATCACACTCCAACTAGAATGAGGGAGGCCCTAGCACGGGTGCCTCTCTACTAGAAGTCCATGCAGAACCTCTAGGCCAGCTGGAACGGCCTCAAGCTAAGCCCACCTTTGCTTTTGGGATTGTTAGAAGGAAGCACAGAAAAAGACGAGCATAAGCAGTGGGAAGAGGTGGAAAGGAAGGCCAGATTCCATGACAGTGAAGAGGATACTACTTCAGAAGCCTGGGATGTGAGGGTGGCGATTAAAGCAATGAAAGACAAGGAGTTGGACTAGTTGGTCAGAGGATGAGCCACCATTTTAGCAAGGGGATGATGATGAGCCCCAAATTTGGTAACTTGTTGGGCTCATTTGGCCTAATTATCCTTGTTCAATCCTTCATTTTTCATAGCTTATGCATTATTTTTCAGTATGTTTACGTCATTTGTACGAATAAGGGTAGTCACTCTTCCAAGGTGGCTAACACGTGCTCATTTCAGGTTTTTTTGACACATTTTGGAGCAAAACAGAGCAATCATGGGCTGGAAGACAGCCAAGCTTGGGGTGAGGATTCATAGGGGGGTTGTCAAAGCATTAAACAACCTTCCTCGGGATCTTCACCCGCAACTCCGAGCTCCAAAGGCCACCAAAACCGGATCTAGAAGGCAGCCAAGCAGATTTTGGAAGAAGTCGTCTACTCACAGTTTGGGCAGCTAAGTCCCATAGATTTAGGAGGCCAGCTAGGGCCCTCGTGGTGTATAAATGTTAAGGCCTCATCCTTCGTGAGGGACTTTTGGAAACTCTTGCATACTTTACACTACAGTGTTGCTAGCTTCATTTTGTTCTCTTGTAGCCATGTTTGGCATAACCCTTGACTTATGATCATGTTTTGATAATGAGAAGCAATACGATTTTATACCAACTCTGAGTTTTCTATAGGAGCCATAGCTCTCGGGGTTGTGCCCAACCTAAGAGCCTAGGGCTTCCTTCTTTGTACTGTTACCTTTTCTTTATGCATCGTGATTCTCCTTTTGTACATTTGAAACGTGTTTCTGTTGAGCAGATTTAGTTGTGTTGGTTAAATAGGTCATTGGTTATGAATAGAATTGCTTCAGATGTTTAGAATAGATTGGTAGGATAATAACAGATAAAGCTCCAAGAAAAGGGTCGACAACACTCTCAGTTTCACCTCATCCTTATTGGATCAGGGGCTGGAATTGCAGAAACAGTGCTGCCCCAACAAAAACACTAGTTTGCTTGACCATGCAATCCTTGGTGTACTGTTTTCATTTGTAGAAGTTAGTTATGAGTTCAGATCTCTGAAATGTTTCTTTGCTTGAGTGATGTACATGGTTCTCTTTACAAATAAAGCTGTTGTTCATTTGTTTCATTGACAGTTAGAGTAGATTAGCTAAGACTTTGATTGTGTGCAGGACTTTGTTGATTCGGTTAAATGTACATCGTGCAGGGCATCTCTACCACTCTCTCATCCACCTAAGCTTTGTCCAAGCCAGCTGCTCCATCTCCTAGTTAGGTTCCTCATCTCACACCTGCTCTTTTGCCCATGTAACCCTACCTTCTTGCTCCTCCATTGTCTCAGCCGTCTTGAAGCCAAGGCAGCCTTCTACACCTTCTCACCACTCCATCCATCAGTCCTTGGGTCATTTCAGGTCCCTATCCTACCTCCCTATCCTTGCATGCATCTTCCCTCACTCACCCATCCTCTAAAATCCACTCTTTGAACATCCTGTAGAAATTTCTGAACATCCTGTAGAAATTCCTGAAACATCCTGTAGAACCCCTGTAGACTTCCTGTAGAAGCTCACGAATGAGGTTTCTTAATAGACAAACTCTGTGAAACTCTTTGGAAGGATGGTAGGGAACCCTTAGGCCCTCTCTGAACCTTTCCAACCTTTTCCAAGCATTTCCCCTCCTTGATCCACCCCTGCATAGTAAAAAGCCAGTTAAAAGCACATGCATGATAATTCCAATAACTTATTAAAAAATACAAAAAGATGTTTTCTTTAGGTAGAGGTAGTCTAGACACATGTATTTTACCTTCATAGAAGTAATGGCATCCCTTCCAGTAGTTTTCATTCTCTCCTTTGCATCAGTAGGACTAGCTGGTAGAATTAGGGTTTGCTAGGGTTTGCGTTACTTTTTGGCTTTCAGTTTCTTTCCGCAATTAGATTAGCTTCCTTTGAGTTAGCTTTCATCCATCAGTTAAAAAGCTTCTTCTAAGAGCTCATAGAAGTTGGCTTAAGCTCCTAGCGGACTTGTGCCAGCTGATCCAGTGACAGTTGCGGCAAGATCTAGTACTTGTGCATATAGCACTGTCGCTTCCAAGTTTGTTACGAACTACCAGGTTGATAAAATTAAAGAAGGGAGTTACAAGAGTTGTAGCATTATTGCTAAAATACTGGAGCCCACCAATGGTTTTGAGTTAAGTGTGTATTAATTGTGGAGACTTTAATTTAATTCTTTATGGGCTACATCGGGATTGGCTCTCTGGTGTCCACTAGCATGAGGGGGTTTCTTCCTCGAGGAGGTTCTCTTTTCATATGATGTATCAAACTCTTTTTCCTTGAAGGTTTTGGTCGCCTTGTTTCATCTTCTCCTCTAATATAGCTTCAGTTTCAGTTTGTTCAAAATACTTATTCATTGCCTGGGTATGGTGTGTGTCATTTGTCTATATTTTTTATTTTCCCATTGTGGCATTAGGCTACAACAATGCATGCATAACCATAGGGGTGGTGGGGGTAGATACCGACAAGGTCAGTCACATGCCTAGGAATAGGATTAGGAATCCATGGCCATTTTTTACATTGTTACTCCTATGAATATCCATGAGATGTTCACTAGATAAAAACCTACATTAAAAATGATCGATAGGCACGCTTCGATTTTGAGATCAGGGAGGAAGTAGCCAATTGGCTTTGTGACCGTAGTTATACCAATGGCAAACAAAACAAATATTTGAGTTATATCACCCTCCATTGGTTATTGAATACTCATTTAGGTAGAGTCCTACAAGAGAAACGAGAATATCTTAATGATATTATTTCTTCCTTGAATGAGATAAAAAGGGTGTAGTGTCATCAATTCCCTTGTTTAACTATCTTAGATGCTGATATAGCTCATTTGGAAATCTGTCTTTAATGTGATCTTAGGTCTTCTTATCCTGCTAGTATCATTGCACATGATCTTGCTCTAGTGACCTCATCAAGTTCTTGATTATTTTTCATGATTTGCTTTAGATTTTTGTCTCTTCATCTTACTCTATCTTTTTTAGCATTGGTTGATCACTACATTAGATCCTTATTTTGACTCATGTTATTACATGACTGGTCAATAGATATAGTTTCCCTAATGGAAGATTGATATAGATAATGGTATGAACTATAATGATATGAGATGTTCGGAACAATGTAATATGAAATTTTAAGGTAATAGAAAAAATAACTTAAAAAAACATATTCATATAAAATAATTTTAAGTATATTTTTGAATATATTAAATAATTAAATGTGATAATATTCTTAATAATCACTTGATAATAAATAAGGGAAGGATGCTCGACCCTTTAATAAATAGGTAGCATTTAATGGTTTTCATGACTATGCATGTGGAAGAGGAGGTAATGACATTGAGGGTTGCTGCAACCTAACCCTTTTATCTCTAAAATATGTTTCCATTTTAGCATGATAATTAATGAATTCCATATAGGAATTAAGGTTTCAATTAGGAAATTGTATCAAAATTCAAAGTAGTAGGATTCAGGTATCATGAGTGTGGTAGTCCATGCTCAAATTTCTTAGGCAAGGTCAACATCTTTGACTTATGGGTTGATTATCTTATGTATCTAGTTTTTCTTCCTAATTCTTTGAGTTACTTGAGATTATTCTAGCATAATATCTACTTAATCCTTCTTGGATCCTCTCCAACTTATTACTAGAGGGAATATATAATTTTCGTACCCTCGGTGTTTCTATAGACATGGGAATCAAGGTTTAATGATTGAGGTGAGATTATGTCTCTATTCTTGGGATATGGTATACCTTCTCAAAGTTTGGTAGGGATTAAGTGAAGGTTACATTCCTATTTCATTCCTCCACTCATAGTCTTATGAAGATCAAAAATTAAAGAATAACAATGAACTCTCACCAAGTAGAAGGGAAGTCAACACCTAATGAAAGCATGTTAAAGGAAGTCAAAATAGGGTGGACATGGTCATGTAAAATATGTAGAAAGTAAATATCCCCTATTAAACAAACCATAATAGATATTGTGTCCAAGGAGGCAAGACCATGGTATGACAAGAGTTTCTAAACTGCAATTAAGGAAGAGGTAGAGAGAATTCAAGATCTTGCTAGGGATAAATGAGGCAACATCAATTTTCATGCCATTGACATAGAATTTATAGGGAGTAGATAAAAGTTTTTCTTACATGAGGAACACCAAGTATTCAACCTCACAAACCTTTGCTAGCACAGCAAATCTAACATAACCCTACAAATTATGAAGTAAGGTATTTAACAAAAATCCCTAAACAAATTAGATTTCGTAAACCACAATTCTGAAGCTTAGTCAAGACATTTATTGCATAAAAGGTTGAAGCAATCAAGCAAGATTAAAACTAGGAGTGCTAGATTAGAGTCATTTCAGCCCATTTAAATACCAATAGAAATCAACTTATAATACCAAAAGGTAGGTGCTATAATGATTTTCCAAATTCTCTTTATTATTAATTCTTTATGTTAAATGATAAGAGAAACACACTATAATTTATTCTCACCTATAAACTAAACTATTGATTAGAATTTTGTCTCTTATAGTTATATCTAGGACTTCTCACACAATTTAAACCATAAATAATATGGATAGCTCTATTAAAAATGAAAAGTATTATAAGAAAAGTGATCATGTGTCAGGCACAAAGTTTAGAAAAAATGTAATTTTTTTTTGTGTCATAAGTAATATATGAATAACTAAATTAAAAAAATTTAGTGATTTAATAATTTCTTATGAACTATAAAATAATGATATTTTTGGTTAATTAGCTTACTTTAATTCAATACGGTAGCCATTAAAAGAGATTAATAGCCCCGAGGAAAAGCCTTAGGGTTGATATGACATAATGAAACACACACCACATCTTCACACAAATTTTAGTTTCATACTTAATAGATCAACGAGAATATTTTCCTTAACTTATATTGATAAGAGGTATCAAAATTAAAGTCTGGGTCTCAAAAAATATCAAATGTAAATTCTGTTATTGGAAAAACCTAGTAAACATCCTTAAGAATAACAATATAAAATTAAATAGAAAGACATACAAAGAAACTCTTTCTTATTTAAAATAATGCACGTTAATTTAACATAATACTTAAATATTTTTAAAAGTACAAAATATATATTTATATAATTTTTAATAATTACATATGATAAAATTAAATATTATATATATATATATATATATATATATATATATATATATATAAATAAATATAAATTTAAATTTAAATTTTCACAATTAAAAATCATCAACTATACCACCGATATTTATAATATGATATCCTTCCTATTAAAAACACATTTTTATTCAAAATACCATCATAAATGATTAAATACATTTGATCTTTATAATACAATAATATGTAAATAAATGTTTTATTAATAATAAAATTATAATATAACATTGGCATGTGTGATAATTTTGGTATAAGTTTGAATGTGTTTAAATTAATTTTTTAATATTATTAAAAGTTTTCCATAACATATTTCATAGATAAATATAGATTTATATAAATTTAATATTTTTAAGTTAAAAAAGTAATTAATATATTTTAAATATATTTATTTTTTATATTTTTTATAATACATATTATATATAAATCATATTTAATTATTATTATTTTCTTAATCAATTAATCTCTAAATATTATTAGATTACGATTTTCTATTAATTATTAGATTTATTTTTATTAATTATTATGTTTTGAATAAATAAATATTTTCTCATTTGAAGTTTATAAATCTATTTATTTTAATTTTTATATTAATATAATTATTGTGGTTTCAAAAAATAGTATTACAACTTAAGGCATTTAAGTAACATTATTTCTCTCTTATAATCTTATACATTTTATCATCACATTTATTTAATGCATATATTCATAGCTTCACTTTATATATAATTTCAAGAAATTATGATTGAACTAAATTATCAAAATAATAATTTATTTACTTATAATGTAAAAATATAATCATTATCTCTCGTACTATGATTAATAATAAAATAAAAATAAGTATATGTTATTCTCTATATTAAAAAATTAGAAAAAATAAATAATCAAACAAACAAGACTATATTTATCAAATTATCCTTTATATATAATTTTATAAAATTTATATCATAAAAAATAATTTATATATTTATTATGTAAAACTATAATTATTATTTGATGTAAGGAAATTTTCTAGAAAATTGTGTGTCGTTATTCATATTATGTTGAAAAGAATGCTAGTTACATGTAATTGCGACATTACAAAAGTGAAACACATAAATCACTAAATTATGATGATTATGTTTATCAATTACAAAAGTAGAACACATAAATCACTGAATTATGATGATTATGTTTATCCGTCACTCAAACAAGAAAACAAAACAACATAGGTTACTTTTTGTCAAATTTCCAAGATGACAAATAATTAATATTTTATCTATCAAATTATCTAGATAATGGAAAATCAATTTTTTTAATTTCATCAAGATAATAAACAACCAAATTTTAGAATCATCTCCTACACTCAACACAACAATTAAAATCATAGTACAACTTATTAAAGCTATTAAGAACACTATTTATGTTCTATCATATTGTTAAGAATGCATAAATAGTTGACCAAAAATATTATGTCTGCCCAATTAGACTCATAAGTAAATAACAAATATTAGGTTTTGTAAAATGTTACGTAATGTACAATTAAGAGTTTTCACTTGCTTATTAAATTAACTAATATATATATATATATATATATATATATATATATATATATATATATATATATATATATATATAAGTCTAGTAAGACAATGTACAACTAACATATTTATTTTATCTATTTGTAAAAAAAATTAATAATCGAAATTTTGAAATTGTTATTTATATTAATTACAATAATTAAAATTGTAATATAATTGAACAAAGAAATATTGCAAACATTATTATTTTTCATCATGTTGTATGTTTTATCATTAAATTTACCAAATAAATATATTAACAATTTTAATATAAATTTATATAATTTTATCAAATATTCTTAAAAAATAGTTTAAAAAACAATTTATTTATTTTAATTTTTAATAGAATCAGTTATCTTGTATTCATTCCAAAAAATAGGTCGAACGCCTTTATAAATTTTTTTTGATGATTGAGATGGAATTCCAATGTTAGATCCCCTTGTCTATTCTTTCTTGCTATTACATAGATTAAACTAAACCTTGTATTTCCTATGCATCGTAGATTTTTATAAATTGTTGTAGCATATGGATAAATTTATAGTTCATCTTGCATTTTAAAATAAGACAAAATAAAAAAAAGACAAGGTAACTATTTTAACTTAGAAAAAGACCCACTAGTATGTTCTGGTAGAGTAATCCAGTTTATACTTGTTGTTCGTGGTTGATAGATCTCTCTTTAGATTAAAGGAGTATGTTGTCGTGTTTGTTGGAACTAGAATTCCCTCCAACTTTCCTTTCCACGGTTTCACGAAGTGAAGAAAGGGAGAATTGCTAACATGTCTTGTTGAGTGTCTCTTTGAGGTAGGTTGTTTAAGAGTATAGCAACACCATTTCTAGATTACATCTCTCATTCAAGTTTTGCCTCGAGGGAGACAAATTGAGGATAGGAAGGACTTGATGCCATGACTCAAGAGAATTGTGGTTGAGCTTAGAAAGGTGGGAGATGGGGGGAACTATGGGACTAGGGAGATGTGAAATGGAGAGGGGAGGGATTGGCACAAAGGAGGAAGGGAACAACAACAATTTGCTTAATAGATTGTTGAACGAAAAGAGGATACTAGGAGGAGTATTTAGAGACTTATGGGTCCAAAGAAAAGGATTTTGGAACTCGTGATCTTTGAGATCGATCACAAGGATATTTTCTTTATTTTTTATTTGGTGATGAAAGCTTCCTACAAGGACATGATGATCCACATAGCGATGAGATAACTATTACTTAGAGATTTTCTGAGGAGCCAAGAGATTGTGCTTGTTATCATTTTTGAGATATTCCATCATGAGTTCTAGGGGGTGCTTTTGATGTCCTGTCTCATCGGCGATATGAGAGCATTTCAGGGAATATCTAAAACATGAGTGTATTCATTGATCTTCACTTATCCTTGGGGTCTGCAACAAGCCTTATTTGCCAAATCATCGGCTTTGTCATTTTTTTCTCTAAGGATGTGAAAGAATGATGCATATTCCATATATGTCCACTATTGTTGGATTCATGTCATAATTTTCCCAAGGTATCCATGAGTGGGCTACGATCCCTTGAGAATTTTTTGAATGAGAATGGTAGTGTCCCCAACTACTACTTGATTTCTAAAGCTGAAGTCGTGGAGGATATCAACACCTAGGAGCAGTCCGTAAGCTTATGCCCTATTGTTTGTTTCATTACCCGGTCCCCATTCATATGAGGTTATCTATTCTCCTTTAGGTTCAAGAATTATTCCCCTTTCTCTATCACTTCGGAGGTTTTTTTTGGATGCCCCTTCAAAAAAAGGGTAGGGTCATTTATTCTCTTTCAGCCAATCGATAAATTTCTTGTCTTTCATTTTTACCTTGTAGTTGATTACGTTAAGTCAATTTCTCAAAGGAATGCAGGTGTTGTGGAGGGTTTTGTCCAATGCAAAATTGAACCAGAACCCTTCTTCTATTTGCAAACATTTTTTAGAAAAATTGTTTTTTCCTTTGGAGGGGATGACCTCCATGGATAGACACCAGACCTTAGCCACAACCTTCCTTTTTTCTATTTTATTATTTTTTAAAGTATATTGGTTCCTAGCTAGCTAAAGTTGCCAACATAAGAATGTTAGGATATTGGCCCATAATTACTTAAGCAGGTTCTTTTTTTTGAGGGAGTAACGATAATTACATTGAAATTGGGAAAAGAAGTCTGAGATATTGAGATCAAAATTTACCTAAACAGGAAGTTGATCAACCATAACCTTCCAATAGTCTTTTGAGAATGCATAAGAGAGAAATAAATGTTGAATGATCTCCTCTACACTCAAGCAAAATGGACATATAAAGGGGCCTTGAATGTGTCACTTTGTAAAATTATCATTTGTAGCGCTCTTCCCCTTGAGTAATGTCCATGTAAATACATTGATTTTTGGTAGAATTTTAGTTTTCCAAACAGTTTTTCAGAGACGCTAGATGGATTGATGGTCTTGTTTTCTTTGTAAAGCTTCATATCTCCTTTTTATTATGTATTCCCTTACTATTAGGTTCCACTTGAAACTATCTTATTTCCTGAAGCAAATTGGTGTTGCTACTTTGAGATTTTGAAGAAGAATATGCCACTGTTGAAGGAGCTCTGGTGGGATTGTAGGTATTTTCCATCCTTTCAAGGAATTATCTTGTTGATTCCATACTGATAATTGATCTACGTTTATTATACCTTTTCCTTTGAGCCAATTCTTAAAATGTCAGATCTATGGAATAGATGTGAGTTTAGCCTTTCCCATTATGTTGTCATCCCATACGTTAATTTCTTACCCTCCCCTTTGAATTCTGGAAGTGTGGAATTGGATGAGCGGGAGGATTTTTTTGCAAAGGTTCCATATTTGCGAACAGGGCCTGTGGGTATCTGAATTTGGAGAAGATGATGATTGGGAACATTCAGGTATTTTTGTTCTAGTACTTTCTTCCACCATGTTGATTCTCCACTTATTAATCTCCAAATAATTTCCGCTCCCAGGGCTAAGATCATCAAGTTTGGTTGTCGAATGCTTACCTCTCTTTTATCACAAGGTGTTATTATCTTTTTCTAGCTTATCAAATTGGAATTTTTTTTGTTTTTCCTATCTGCCACAAGAACTTTCTTATTATAAACTCTATTTTATTTTTTAGTCTTGCAGGAGCTTGAAAAATTGTATACTAATATAAGCAAAGGGTTGATAGAAATGGTTTAATTAGGGTTACCCTGCTTGCTAGATTAGGTCATTGTGTTCCCCACTGTTGGAATTTCCTCTTCATTTTGTCTATGACCTCTATCCAAACCTCTAATTTCATTGGACATTTGGAGATTGGCATGGCTATATATTTAAAATGAGTCTAGTCCACTTTACAAGGTATTCCAAATATTTGAGATATGCGTTGGAGGGTTTAAGGAGGAGTCTTGCAAACATAAATGCTACTCTATATCCCATTAAAAATTCCTCGTGAGGGTTCTAGAACTCGATCAAGGGTGGTTTTGAACCTTCTAGAAATAGTTAGGAAGAACCTCCTATAAATAAAGTATCATAAAAAAATTGGGAGTGATTCATGCTTTTGGTTCCTCTACCATATTGGATTCCAGGGAGAAGCCCACTTTGTTTGTCATCTTCAAGTTTCCTGTTGAGATTTTTAGACATTATGATGTAAAGGAAAGGGGAGATAGGGAAATCTTATCTAATTCCCCTAGGATTTTAGAAGAATTTCCATGGCCTTCCTTCAATTAAAGGAGCTATCTAGCACCTATGGATACAAGCTTTAATGAGGTCAATGAAGTACCTAACAAAGCCCAAATTTTCTAGAACAACAAAGGAAATGATTTTCTAGATCGGTAGAATGCATTTTCCATTTCCAGTATCAAAATGAAACCTTGATATTCCGAAGATAGGCTAGAGTTAATGCCTTCTTATACTAGGAGGATGTTATCTAGAATCTATTAGTAAGGAATGAAACCACCTTGTTTTTCAAAGATTGGGTGAGGGAGGAGGTTTTTGAGTCAATCAGAAAGGATTTTGGTTATAATTTTGTAAGAGAAGTTATGCAATGAGATAGGTATAGATCGGTTGAAGGAAGTTGGTCTAGTTTCTTTGGGAATAAGTGTAATAAAGGTAGAGTTTATGTTAACTCTTATTTTGTGGTTGGATTGAACCCATCAGATCATCTTGATTAGATATTTTTTTATGATCTACCAAAACGTGTGGTAGAAGGCTATGGTGAATCCATCTAGCCTCAGTGCTTTGTCTGGATGCATACTCCAAATTGTTCTTTGAAACTCCTCTTCTTCCACTAATTTTTTTGTCACTGTTGATCTGAATTCTCTCGGTTATTGAAATGAACCAAGATCTTTAACTTCTATGGTGTTAGTAGAATTGCATGTGAAAGAGTATAAAAAAGAACATGTGGATAATTTAAAGGAGAGGAAACATAAATGAAACCATCAAATCAAAGAAAAAACATAACTTGATAACAAAGTTCATCCAGTGTGGGTTACATCTCTAGGCCTAGTGTCAAGAGTGGAAAGGTTGCTTCATTAATTACTGCAAGATAATGATGAATACATGATGTGTTGTTTTTTTTTGTCAATACAAGGAATAACTCCCTTAACTATAGTTGCATGTCTCTCCACAACATTCTCTTCTATAATAACTCTCATGGATATAATCTCTCCTTCAACATGACAAAATCTCGAACTCTCTCATGAAGTGGCGTACAAGGATCCTCCAAAAAAATGGAAAATAAGAATCTCAACATAAAATTATCAGCTTAACAAAAATCAAAAAAATACATGGAATTAATGAATCTTATTCCTCCACTTTCAAGAATGGCTTGAAAATGAACATCTTTGCTGAAGAAATAGACTACACAGTTGAATTCGTGGTGAAAATTTGTGACATATGACTGTAAACTCGACCCCCTTCTGACTCAGACAAATTTGGTCTCCTCAAGAATATCAAAGATTATTCAAATATTATGTTTCGTTGCCTGACTAAAATTATGTTGCTGAGATGAAGAATCTTATCACACCATCATCTTCCTTGTGAAAAAATGAGAAAAATGAGTATAAAATTGGCGTAATTCTCACAACATGAAAAATTGGTCCCTAGGGAATCATAATGATTACTCAAATATTCCTCAAAGAATATTCTTTGAAATATTACCTAACATATGCCCTAACAATATTCCTAAAATTATTCTTGAGATTCGTGTATTCATTGGCCTGCTTTCACCCTCATCTCTCATGTGTTCTCCGTGGTTCTTTTTGAACCATATGAATGGTATTTTATAACAATGTGTGAGGGTGAATAAGACAAAGTGTGTGGTTGGCACAATGGTTGGAATATTCATATTAATTCACGTGTTAGGGAGGTTTTGGGTTCAAAACCCATGGAATTCCATTTTTTGTTTTAGTATAGTTTTAAAGCCCAATTTTGGTTTTAATATAGTTTTCAAACCATGTAATATATGGTATACATATGACCTTATTGTAATGACTCCCCAAACCATGAGAATAAGAAAAAAATGTAGGTTAAACCATCTGAAGGCCACTTGGGCCTAATTTGAGGTGACATGTGGCACCATGTGATTGGGTCATGTGGAAAGCTCTCATTGGTCCACATCATATGCCACTTCTATCACCTACATGCCATGTGTCGAATTATGATATTGTCACATCACCTAATGTGGTCGACCTAGTCTTGTAATTGGGCTACCATGTGGCAACCTGTGGGAGTGCCACGTGGCACCCTCTGGTTTACTTTTCACTTTGAATTTTATCTATCTTGACCAACATTTTGACTGGCTATAACTTTGTCATACAAACTCAAATTGAGGTGTCATTTGCACTGTTGGAAAAATTGCGACAAGATCTTTGATATCATCCTAATTTTATTGCAATCCAAGGACTTCGATTTTTGACCTTTTCCGAGCCACTTAGATCATTCCTCCCCAAAATCATGAACAAAATTTGCAATCTGATGTACTACCTCATTTGCACAGCAAGTGACCTACTAGGCCACACTTCCTTCTCCTTCACCTTTGTACTTTGGAGCCATAAGTGATGAAATGACACATGTACTTTATGCAAACCTCTCGTACATCTTGAAAAATACATGTTCAATTACATGACCTATCATGACCCAAGAACACCCCATACTTTCCAAGATTTTATAACACACTCTTTGGTCAAGTTTATGTTAGAATCACAATAAAAACCAATACCCCAAACTATCAATAAAAGGCCAAAAACAACATCATGTTGAATTCGTAAGTGATGGAGAACACTTCATCACTTTGAGAATCATTTCACAACATGTTATTTACAAAATGCGTAATGATGAACTACTATATCTAATAAAACCATCTCTCACTGAACAAAGTGAATGGGTTACCTTCGTGTAGCTGATTCGCTTGTTGAACAACCTCACTAGCTGGTTCCTCCATAAGCACTTTTTCCTTCTTGAGATGTTGGTTTGGATGGAGCCTCCAACATGTGGCTCTCTGATGTCCACCTCTTTTGCAATGACTGCAAAAATTATTATTTCTCCAGACCTACTTAGCCTTCTCTCTTACCTGATGTAGTGATCCGAATAGAAAATGGCATCAACCCATGGTATTCATCCACCTATGTTATTTATCCACCCATAGAATTTACGCATGGTATTGTAAGCGGCATCCACCCATGGTATTTCTCCCCCCATGGTATTGTAAGTGATATCCACCCATGGTATTTTCCCATGGTATTGTGACATCTAGCCATGCTATTCATTCACCCATGCAATTGACAGGTGGTATTGTGACATCCACCCATGGTATTCATTCACCCATGGAATTGACCCATGGTATTGTAACTGAAAAGTACTATAAGTAACATGTCACATTTTGTAAAAGGACAATTTCTGGTTTTGTTTATTGGGCATTCTCCTCTTTTTCTTATGGAATTTCAATTTTTTAGATCTTGGGGACCTCCCCCCAAGATCTAGATCAGTGGTATTAGAGCAGGTTATGATTCTATGGGAATTAGAGTTTGATGCATATTTCAGTTTCAAATTTTGCAAAAATATTCAACTATCTTGAGGCATGTGCTACATCCTCCACAAAGCATTTTCTTGGAACAAGCGGGAAGAATTTTTCTTTTTTCTTTTGTTTGTAGGAATGTTTTTGGTCGGCGAGTTTGCAAATTAGATATGAAATTTTTGGTGCAAAATTTAGGATAAAGAATAATAGATCTGGATTCCTTAAGAAAAAATACACAAATGGAAAAAAACAAATATGTCCTATCGAAGTCAATATGTGGGAGATATCGTTGATTTAGTATCAGTGATTTTTTCATAACTTTTGTGATGGTGAAAACATTGCAGCATGAATATGAGATTTTAGAGTGTCCAGATAAAGATTTCCAGAATATGGGAATATGAAAAATGGTCGTTTTGTTTCCAAAAATAGGTTACAATAAATATTTTGAGTTATATTAACCGAGTTACGTCCATTTTAATTCTAGATCACCATTCAGACCAGGTTCCCTTTGGAGACGTGCCCTCCCACCCTGATTTAGTAGGCACCTACTTCACATTCATCAGTTTCAGCATAGCAGCATTCAGCTTGGGTTCTTTGGAGATGTGCCCTCCCACCCCAGGCTATGTAGGAACCTGCTACTTCATCAACAACCAACATCATGGTTATGGGTCAACCACACAAAATCCTTGTCATCGAAGTCCATTTGCTAGGTCGCACATTGTTAGTATCACAGTTGGTCACAAGCATTACAGGGTATCTCTATCCTTAGATCTTCATTTGTCATGGTTATGGGTCATCCACAAACCCACACTTCATTGAAGTCCATTTGCTGGGCCGCACACTATCAGTATCATAGTTGTCACAAGCATTACAGGGTATCTCTATCCTCGGATCTTCGTTCATCATGGTTATGGGCCATCCACAAACCCACACTTCGTAGAAGTCCATTTTCTAGGTCACACATTGTTAGTATCACATTTGGTCACAATCATTACAGGGTATCCCTATCCTTAGATATTCGCTCATCATGGTTATGGGTTAACCATATAAAACCCTTATCTTCAGTGACTCTTCATATTCAACAAAGGCTTTGCAGGAGGGAACTTAATGCAATGGAGACCATTGCTTCTTGACGAGGGAGGAATGATCCGAATATAAAATGGCATCAACCCATGGTATTCATCCACCCATGAAATTTACCCATGGTTGTACGTGGCATCCACCCATGGTATTTATCCACCCATGGTATTGTAAGTGATATCCACCCATGGTATTCATTCACCCATGCTATTTTCCCATGATATTGTGACATCAGCCCATGGTATTCACTCACCCATAGAATTGATCCACTGTATTATGACATCGACCCATGGTATTCATTCAACCATGGAATTGACCCGTGGTATTGTGACATCCACCCATGGTATTCATTCACCCATGGAATTGACCCATGGTATTGTGACATCCACCCATGGTATTAATTCACCCATGGAATTGACCCGTGGTATTGTAATTGAAAAGTACTATAAGTAACAAGTCGCATTTTGTAAAAGGGTAGTTTGTCTGCCATAATGTAGCTTTCACAGTTATTCTCCATTTTAATAAAAAAACTATTTGTGGTTTTGTTTATTGGGCAGTCTCCTCTTTTTATTCTGGCATTTCAATTTTTGAGATCATGGGGGCCTCCCCAAAGATCTGGATCATGTAGAGAAGGCCTTTTATGTCTTGTCCTCTTTCTTGTTGCCATTCGTTTCCAACACTTGGCAACAATATGATTATACAAGTGACAAAAACTACATCGCTTTATATGCCATGATTTCTGCTCCTCATTAACAATATGCTTGTAATCGTAAGGATCATTAGAATAATGAGACATTTTGTGCCTCGTTTGGTTGTTTCTAGTGCAATCCTAGCAATGAGAGTTTGCCTCAGCTCTTCCTCTGCAATACGCACTGTCATGAGAATATTGTGATGCGTTCCCATCATTCTCTTTCCTTGATGATTTGGGAAATCGCTAGGATTATTTTCCTAAATAACTCCTTACTTCCACTGCCTTCAGGCATTCTCTTTCAGGTTACTCGAATCATAAAATGGTTACTCGAGGCTTCTAGTAGAAACAACATCATGTGAAAATGAAACTGAAGAACTATCAACATTGTTTACCTCAATTGTTTATTCTGAGGAAGGTGATGATGGATTTGGTAAGCCTTTGTTCCACTTCATATTTTCCAAGGCCTATTGCATGGCTCATAATTGAACCTGAAATCTATCCTTCTCCTCTTTTGCTTCTTGTATAAGTCTCCTCAATTCGGCATTCTTTGCTTGAAGGATTTTGTTTATCTCTTCATTTGAATGATTTAAGTTTAAAAAGTAATTAATAGATTTTAAATATATCTATTTTCTATATTATTTATAATACATATTATATATAAATAATATTTAATTATTATTATTATTTTAATCAAATAATCTCTAAATTTTATTAGATTACAATTTTCTATTAATTATTAGATTTATTTTTATTAATTATTATATTTTGAATAAGTAAATATTTTCTCATTTGAAGTTTATAAATCTATTTATTAATATAATTATTACGATTTCAAAAAATAGTATTACAACTTAAGGGATCTAAGTAACAATATTTCTCTTTTATAATATTATACATTTTATCGTCACATTTATTTAATGCATATATTCATAGCTTCATTTCATATATAATTTCAAGAAATTATGACTGAACTAAATTATCAAAAAATAACTTAAAAGAATAATATGTTTACTTATAATGTAAAAATATAATTATTATCTCTTGTACTATGGTTAATAATAAATTAAAAATAAGTATATGTTATTCTCTATATTAAAAAAGTTAGAAAAAATAAATAATCAAACAAACAAGACTATATTTATCAAATTATCCTTTATATATAATTTCATAAAATTTATATCATAAAAAATAACTTATATATTTATTATGTAAAACTATAATTATTATTTGATGTACGGAAATTTTCTTGAAAATTGTTTGTCGTTATTGATATTATGTTGAAAAGAATGCTAGTTACATTCAATTGCGACATTACAAAAGTGAAACACATAAATCACTAAATTATGATGAGTATGTTTATCAATTACAAAAGTAGAACACATAAATCACTGAATTATTATGATTATGTTTATTTGTCACTCAAACAAGGAAACAAAACAACATAGGTTACATTTTGTCAAATTTCCAAGATGATAAATAATTAATATTTTATCTGTCAAATTATTTAGATAATGGAAAATCAATTTTTTTTAATTCATCAAGATAATAAACAACCAAATTTTAAAATCATCTTCTATACTCGACACAACAATTAAAATATAGTACAACTTATTAACGCAGTTGAATCCCTTATTAAGTACAACTTATTAAGTAAGTCTTTGAATGACTTACTTAACGCAGTTGAATCCCAAAAATGATATCCAACACTATTTATCTTCTATCATATTGTTAAGAATGCATAAATAGTTGACCAAAAATATTATGTCTGTCCAATTAGACTCATAAGTAAATAACAAATATTAGGTTTTGTAAAATGTTAAGTAATGTACAATTAAGAGTTTTCACTTGTTTATTAAATTAACTAATATATATATATATATATATATATATATATATATATATATATATATATATAGATATACAAGTCTAGTAAGACAATGTACAACCAACATATTTATTTTATCTATTTTGTAAAAAAAATTAATAATCAAAACTTTGAAATTGTTATTTATATTAAATACAATAACTAAAATTGTAATATAATTGAACAAAGAAATATTGCAAACATTATTATTTTTCATCATGTTGTATGTTTTATCATTAAATTTACCAAATAAATATATTAATAATTTTAATATAAATTTAGAGAATTATATCAAATTATTCTTAAAAAATAGTTTAAAAAACAATTTATTTACTTTTATTTTTAACAGATTCAGTTATCTTGTATTCATTCCAAAAAAGAGGTTGAACGCCTTTATGAAAAGTTTTTTGATGATTGAGATGGAATTCCGATGTTAGATCCCCTTGTCTATTCTTTCTTGCTGTTACATAGATTAAACTAAATCTTGTATTTCCTATGGCACTAACTTCGTAGATTTTTATAAATTGTTGTAGCATACAGATAAATTTACAGTTCATCTTGCATTCTAACATAAGAAAAAATAAAAAAAGACAAGATAATCATTTTAACTGAGAAAAAGACCCAGTAGTATGCTCTTCTAGAGTAAACCAGTTTATCCTTGTTGTTCATGGTTGATAGATCTCTCTTCAGACTGAAGGAGTATGTTGTTGCGTTTGTTGGAACTAGAATTCCCTGCAACTTTCCTTTCCATGGTTTCCCGAAGTGAAGAAAGGGAGAATTGCTACATGTCTTGTTGAGTGTCTCTTTGAGGTAGGTTGTTTAAGAGTATAGGAACACCATTTCTAGATTACATCTCTCATTCAAGTTTTGCCTCGAGGGAGACAAATTGAGGATAGGAAGGACTTGATGCCATGACTCAGGAGAATTGTGGTTGAGCTTAGAAAGGTGGGAGATGGGGGGAACTATAGGACTAGGGAGATGTGAAATGGAGAGGGGAGGGATTGGCACAAAGGAGGAAGGGAACAACAACAATTTTCTTAATAGATTGTTGAACGAAAAGAGGATACTAGGAGGAGTATTTAGAGACTTATGGGTCCAAAGAAAAGGATTTTGGAACTCGTGATCTTTGAGATCGATCACAAGGATAGTTTCTTTATTTGTTATTTGGTGATCAAAGCTTCCTACAAGGACATGATGATCCACATAGCGATGAGATAACTATTCCTTAGAGATTTTCTGAGGAGCCAAGAGATTGTGCTTGTTATCAATTTTGCGATATTCCATCATGAGTTCTAGGGGGGTGCTTTTGATGTCCTGTCTCATAGGTGATATGAGAGCATTTCAGGGAATATCTAGAACATGAGTATATTCATTGATCTTCACTTATCCTTGGGGTCTACAACAAGCCTTATTTGCCAAATCGTCGGCTTTGTCATTGTTTTCTCTATGGATGTGAAAGAATGATGCATATTCCATATATGTCCAGTATTGTTGGATTCAGGTCATAATTTTCCCAAGGTATCCATGAGTGGGCTTCGATCCCTTGATAATTTTTTGAATGAGAATGGTAGTGTCCCCAATTACTACTTGATTTCTAAAGTTGAAGTCGTGGAGGTTATGAACACCTAGGAGCAGTTCGTAAGCTTATGCCCTATTGTTTGTTTCATTACCCGGTCCCCATTCATACGAGGTTATTTATTCTCCTTTAGGTTTAAGAATTATTCCCCTTTCTCTATCACTTCGGAGGATTTTCTTGGATTCCCCTTCAAATAAAGGGTAGGGTCATTTATTCTCTTTCAGCCAATCGATAAATTTCTTGTCTTTCATTTTTAGTTTGTAGTTGATTACGTTAAGTCGATTTCTCAAAGGAATGCAGGTGTTGTGGAGGGTTTTGTCCAATGAAAAATTGAACCAGAACCCTTCTTCTATTTGTAAACATTTTTTAGAAAATTTGTTGTTTTCTTTGGAGGGGATGACCTCCATGGAGAGACAGCAGACCTTAGCCACCACCTTCCTCTTTTTCATTTTATTATTTTTGAAATTATATTGGTTCCTAGCTAGCTAAAGTTGCCAACATAAGGAGGCTAGGATATTGGCCCATAATTACTTAAGCAGGTTCTTGTTTTTGAGGGAGTAACGATAATTACATTTCAATTGGGAGAAGAAGTCTGAGCTTTTGAGTTCAAAATTTACCTAAACAGGAAGTCGATCAACCATAACCTTCCAATAGTCTTTTGAGAATGCACAAGAGAGAAATAAGTGTTGAATGATCTCCTTTGCATGAAAGCACAATGGACATATAAAGGGGCCTTGAATGCATCACTTTGTAAAATTATCATTTGTAGGGCTCTTCTCCTTGAGTAATGTCCATCTAAATACATTGATTTTTGGTAGAATTTTAGTTTTCCAAAGAATTTTCCAGAGATGCTAGATGGATTGATGGTCTTGTTCTCTTTATAGAGCTTCATATCTCCTTTTTACTATGTATTCCCTTACTATTAGGTTCCACTTGAAACTATCTTATTTCCTAAAGCAAATTGGTGTTGCTACTTTGAGATTTTGAAGAAGAATATGTCACTGTTGAAGGAGCTCTGGTGGGATTGTAGGTATTTTCCATCCTTTCGAGGAATTATCTTGTCGATTCCATACTGATAATTGATCTAGGCTTACTATATCTTTTCCTTTGAGCCAATTCTTAAGATGTCGGATCTATGGAATACATGTGAGTTTAGCCTTTCCCATTATGTTGTCATCCCACAGGTTAATTTCTTACCCTCCCCCTTGAATTCTGGAAGTGCGGAATTGGACGAGCAAGAGGATTTTTTTGCAAAGGTTTCATATTTGCGAACAAGGCATGTGGGTATCTGAATTTGGAGGAGATGATGATGGGAAACATTCAAGTATTTTTGTTCTAGTACTTTCTTCCACCATGTTGATTCTCCACTTATTAATCTCCAAATAATTTTCGTGCCCAGGGCTAAGTTCATCAAGTTTGGTTGTCGAATGCTTACCTATCCTTTATCACAAGGTGTTATTACCTTTTTCTAGCTTATCAAATTGGAATTTTTTTTTTGTTTTTCCTATCTGCCACAAGAACTTTCTTATTATAAACTCTAATTTATTTTGTATTATTGCAGGAGCTTGGAAAATTGAATATTGATATAAGCAAAGGGTTGATAGAAATGGTTTAATTAGGGTTACCCTTCTTGCTAGATTAGGCCATTGCATTCCCCATTGTTGGAATTTCCTCTTCATTTTGTCTATGACCTCTATCCAGACCTCTACTTTCATTGGACATTTGGAGATTGGCATGCCTATATATTTAAAATGAGTCTAGTGCACTTTACAAGGTATTCCAAATATTTGAGATATGCGTTGGAGTGTTTCAGGAGGGGTCTTCCAAACATAAATGCTACACTATAGCCCATTAAAAATTCCTCATGAGCCTTCCAGAACTTGATCAAGGGTGGTTTTGAACCTTCTAGCAATAGTTAGGAAGAACCTCCTATAAATAAAGTATCATCAAAAAATTGGGAGTGATTCATGCTTTTGGTTCCTCTACCATATTGGATTCTAGGGAGAATCTCACTTTTTTTGTCGTCTTCAAGTTTCGTATTGAGATTTTTAGACATTATGATGTAAAGGAAAGGGGACATAGGGCAGTCTTGTCTAAGTCCCCTAGGATTTTGGAAGAATTTCCATGGCCTTCGTTTGATTAAAGGAGCTATCTAGCACCTATGGATACAAGCTTTAATGAGGTCAATGAAGTCCCTAGCAAAGCCAAAATTTTCTAGAACAACAAAGGAAATGATTTTCTAGATCGATAGAATGCATTTTCCATTTCTAGTATCAAAATGAAACCTTGATGTTCTGAAGATAGGCTAGAGTTATTGCCTTCTTATACTAGGAGGATGTTATCTACAATCTATTAGTTTGGAATGAAAGCACCTTGTTTTTCTAAGATTGGGTGAGGGAGGAGGTTTTTGAGTCAATCAGAAAGGATTTTGGTTATAATTTTGTAAGAGAAGTTATGCAATGAGATAGGTATTGTTGTGGAGGTAAATCCTCTCTGCGGACAGAGACGATCCCTACTAGCCTAGACCGGGTCTAGCAACAATCACACAATGCTATCACGCAAGTTCCTAATTGCAAATAAGAAGTGGATGGTGAGAACCTACTTGGATTCCAACGCTAGTGTTCGTAGAAGAGATGTCGCCCTTGTTCCTTTGCCTTGGCCAGTCACGATCCCCACGATCTCCGTGATTGGACACCTGCACATGCAAAGAACAACACGAAAACAAGCATAAAATCTAGTAGGTGCAATTATATATCAGTCAGAAAAGATATAACTCAACATCAAACATAAGACAATGAGAGTGGAACCATAATGATAGTCATCTATTATTAATAAATAACAAAGAAGAATACAACCATTGTTCTGACGTCAAATCCTCCTTTGGCTGGGTAGTCAGCTACACAAGTCTTGCAAAGCTTGTTGGGATGAGGAACACGCCTCTCTCTCTTTGGGTGACATGAATCTCCTTACTTAGATTTGGCCTTATGGGTGCAAAGAAGGCTCTTGCAGCTTCGAACTCTCTATCACTATGCTGGAACTAGAACTATTGTAACTAGCTTGCTCAAGGCATAGAGGCAAGCTTTTATAGATAGAGAAGAAAGAGATAGGATCAACCACATTATTCATGGGATTGGCTTTATCACTTGGAAACTTCCATGAAAGGTGGCAAACCACTTTCCCTTCTATGGAGATTCGAAGCCAAACCATCCTAGCTCAACATAGATTCAGTTGGTGAATGGCTTGAAGAGAACCTTCGGGGGCTTATTGGTTAAAAAATTTACTCAATTCAGTTGGCACGAGTGTAACTCTGGGACAGAGCGCCAATGGCGGGCCCTTTTTAGAGGATTTCCCTCATTGGCGTGGGCAGTGAACTGTGGACCCGCGCTGATGCAAAAAGAGCTGTTTTCATGGGTATTTTGCAGGAGATGTCTTCAGGGCAAATGAAGCTCATACGTAGAGGAATATGATGCAAGTGGTTTCAGGTCATGTCACTTCTCACAGGTCCCGAAATGAGTCCTCCAGTGTGCGGGTGAGGGGTAATAGGGACGGTGACAAATGGTGACAAATTGCTGTGTAACAAATGCCCCCTAAAGAATGAGGCCCGAGAGAGAGAGGGGTGAAATGCTTTACAAAAACATGTGTGATGGAAAACACGGCCGCCGGAGAATCTGCGTAAAGAAGTACAACTGATATCTCAGGTACATGATAAATGTGGTATGGGCGCAGCCATCCATAGCAGAGTACATAATTCTCTTGATCCAAGGCATGGACGCAGCCATCCAGAGAGGATCGATAAATAGACTCAGGCATGGTCGCAGCCACCTAGTGAATGAGTCATGTAATGATCACAATAATTCACAAATCGCGGCCTAGATTCCAACAAACAAAATCCAGGGTCTTGCGCTCCATCTCGACCCGAACAGAGTACAAGTCCAAGCATGTGAATACAGGAGTTGAAGTCGAACATGCATGAACATCGTCTAATTACCAGTCAATGATGAAAACTATTAACAGACGCGAGAGGTACCACCAATAATGACAATGGCCCTCAAGGTACGATAGGTACAATCTACGGCATGTGAATCAATGAGCTGGCATCGAACACCCGTAGATCATTCGATCGGAGGTGTTACACTAAAATTTGTCACCATGACTATTTGCAGTTAGTATGGCTCCATCAACTGTCATACTATCCTCCTTGGCAAGCCTCATACCTCTCCTCTCCATGTCAAACTCCAAGAAAGAGAGAAAGTCATTAAAAATCTATATATCTCTGGGTACGCAGTTTCTCTTAGCCTTACCTGCGTGTCCGCAACCCAAGTTCACAATACCTGCGTACTTGTACGCTCTGTTTGTAAACCAATGGGTGTGTACTCCTGTAAAGGTCAAAAGGCGCAATTTTCACTCCAAAAAAGTTACTTGTGGTCATTTCTAGAGCATTCTAGAAGCTTGTTTGACGTGTATGAAGCGCCTCCAGATGGTTCATGTATCCCTATCAAAGAGGAACTTATCCCATCAAGAGGGGAGCTATCCCATCCAAAGAGGGGCTTATCCCATTGATGGTGGACCTAAATAACTTCCTCTAGAGCACTATAAATATAGGCATTGGGCTAGAGGGAGGGGAGAAGAAAGGTAAAGCAGACAAGACTCCAAAGGAGAAAACAAAAAAGTCGGAAACCAATGACGAAAAGCGCAAACCTCGATATCCTTGTATTATTTGTGAAGATGATCATTTTACAAGAGATTGCCCCCATCGGGCCGAGGTTGTGAAAATCGTAAAAGGTTCCTCAACTCCTGCTGTTTTGAAAGATCCATTTCCAAAGCAGGAGTGTAAGATGATAGGTTCTTCCTCGAGTGCCACTGAAGAACCCATATTGATAATGTCTCATGTAAGGATTGCGACTCGATCGCAAGATTATGGTAGTAAAAGTCCTGTTGATGGATCGAAAGAAGCAGAATCTTCTCATTCAAATCCATCAACCTCGGCTCCCGGTTCCGATCCACTATAGATCGAGAAACCTAACCCTGACTTTGTAATAAAATCGCCCGCTAAGGGTGTACTTCGAAGGTCTGCTTTCAATCCACATGCGAGAGCGGCCCAGAATTACAACATTGTTGAGGATTTAGCTGTTTCACCCTCAGCAATGTCAGCTTTAGAAGTGCTGCAATCATGCCCAACACAACGAAAATTACTTTTGTCGGCTATAGGAGTTGTTGATCTTCCGGACCCGAACCTCATAATCTTTGATCTAGAAAATAGTACACCACGTTTACCTCATCAGATGGCTTCCCAAATCCCAGTGATAGTAAAAAACAGGCCTATTCATCGGACTGTAATTGATGAGGGAGCTTCCACGTGTATTATGTCGATACAGTGTTGGAGATCGCTTGGTTCTCCTTCACTAAACCAATCCCCGAAAATTCTTAAGGCCTTTGATGGCCGTGGGTTCCATCCGTTTGGCATTTTACAGGATTTGCCTATAGGGGTTGAAGGAAAAACCGTTAGTCTAGATGTGGAGGTGGTTGATGCCCCTCTGGACTACAACCTTCTTTTGGGTCGAAGTTGGTCTTACGCTATGACAACGGTCGTTTCATCGGTCTTCAGAGTAATAAAGTTTCCACACAATGGCAAGATCGTAACCATAGACGAGCTGGCTTATTTCTCATCCGACCCGGCCTCTTCAGAGAGTATCCAGCATGTCGGTAAAACGACTATCCCCTACAAGGATGTTGGCGTAGGATTAGTTAAAGATGTCGGTTTACTGGGAACTTTTCCTTTTCCTCCAATCAACGTCGTGTCTTCATTTGCATCTATTCATATGATTACTTCAGACACTATTATTTATGACGATCCTTGGATCGTTCCTTCTGAATTTGAGATAGACTCATTTGGTGATGCAATGCCTTTGAGTCCATATGAAATAGCCTATGAAGCCATGCAGTCTTTTACCGACCCAAGTTCAACCAAAATCGACCAAATGAATGTGGTCCGTGAGGAATCCCTTTTCGTGTCAACCTCGGAGTTAATAACGTTTCTCGAAGTTGTGTCATCTGACGAACAACTTTGTGAAGTCCTGTGTGTAGACGATTTACAATGGGAAGATCTCCATCATAGATCTTCATTTTTACCTAAGGATGATCATTTTGAAAACGATTTCTCATCAATATTTACAGCTGAATATGTCAAAGACGCTCAGAGTCCAATGAAACATCCTGATTCAGAGCTGAATTTGGGAAACATTTCTCGCACTCTTCCCATTGACATTTCAGTGAAGCCCGGAATTGTTGAACACATTCATATAGGTGCCTCGTGTTCAGATCACGAAATTCAAACATAGAAGGCCCTATTTCAAGAATTCCGCGACATGTTTGCCTGGTCTTACGAGGAAATGCCAGGAATTGATCTCGCCATTGTTGTCCATGAAATCAAGACTTACCCGGACGCTAAACCCATCCGGCAACGTTTACGTCAGATTCACCCACGAAAAGCGGCTGCGATTAAAGCAGAAGTTGAGAAGCTATTGAAAGCAGGTTTCATTTATCCGATCCCGTTAACGAATTGGGTATCGAATATTGTTCCGGTTAACAAAAAAAGGGAACAATAAGAATATGTATCGACTATAGGGATATCAATCGTGCTTGTCCCAAGGACAACTATCCAACACCCTATATCGATCAAACAATTGATGATTGTGCCGATAGTGAAATATTTTCCTTTATGGACGGTTTTTCCGGTTACAACCAAATCAATATTCTACCTGTCGATCAACCAAAAATGGCTTTCATTTGTCCATGGGGGACATTTGCTTATTGCAAATTACCTTTTGGGCTTAAGAATGCCGAAGCCACTTTTCAAAGGGCGATGTCTTATGCATTTCATGACATCAAGCACATTGTGCAACCGTATCTCGATGATTTTCCCACTCACTCCTTACATCGAGCTGATCACCTTGTCCATTTACGAGCAATTTTTATGAGGTGTAGGCATTATCGTATACGGTTGAACCCACAAAAATGTGTCTTCTGTATAGAAGTAGGATGATTGTTGGGATTTGTAGTTTCAAAAGATGACATTCGCATTGATCCCTCGATGGTAGAAGCTATCATCAAATTGCCTCCTCCTTCGAGTTTGCGCCAACTCCAAAGTTTGCAAGGGAAAGTAAACTTTTTACACCGATTCATTCCTAACTATGCCAAGATTACCAAGGGTTTTACCCGGTTGTTGAAACAAAATGCTCAATTCTCTTGGGATGAGATAGCTCAGAAATCTTTTGATGCGCTAAAGCACGCGTTGACCCATGCACCGTTGCTGCATCCTCCCAACTACAACCAGGATTACTTTTTGTACCTCGCCGCCGCTTATTCCACTATTGGAATGGTCTTAGTACAGGAAGACGAATTCGGAACGGAACATGTGATCTATTACCTTAGTCGGACGTTAAATCCCACTGAGCTCAAATATTCACATGTGGAGAAATTGGCCTTGGCAGCTGTTCAAGCTGTTCAATGTTTTCGTCACTACATTCTTCTCCGTAAAACTACAGTCATTTCGGATTGCAACCCTATGATCTAGATTTTGACTAAACAACTGCTAGGGGGCAAGTACTCTAAATGGATCGTTATCTTGCACGAGTTCGACTTAGAATTTGAAAAGTCTAAGTCTAAGAAATCTGTAGTTTTTGTGGAATTGATGTGTGATTTCCTGCGTGCTGATACGGAAACTGTGGCAGAGGAACCCCTTGTGGATGAATCTCTGTTTCTCATCAGCACTTTAGATCCGTGGTATGGGGATATAATTGTCTATCTCCAAACCCAATCCTTTCGGCCCGAAGTTTCAAAGTCAGAACGTCGGAAAATTCGATTCCAGTCCCAACAGTACAAAATCATTGGAGATACTCTTTATCACCGTGGGGCGGACTTGGTTTTCCGTCGTTGCTTAACTCATGAGGAAGCTGAAAGGGTTTTGAATGACTATCACTCTGGAGCGGGTGGCGGTCATATGTCTGGGTATGCCACAGCCGAAAAGATATTGCGCGCTGGCTACTTCTGGCCGTCTTTGTTTAAAGATTGTATCATTGCGGTTTGAAAATGCCACAATTGTCAAGTGTTTGATCGCAAGATGCGCGCACCACCTGCTTCTCTCCACCCTATAATTGCCGTTGGTCCTTTTTCCAAATGGGGTATCGATTTTATTACATGTAACCCTCACTCGGCCGTGGGGCATGTGTATATCATCCTTGCGGTTGATTATTTTACTAAGTGGGCCGAGGCAATGCCTACATTCGAGGCAGACGGCAAGACAACTGCGATTTTCATATTCAATCATATTATTGCTAGGTTTGGTGTCCCACAAGCGATAATCACAGACCATGGGCGCCATTTTCGAAACGTTATGATGACAGAACTTACAGGCCAGCTTGGTTTGCGTCACGATAGCTCAACTCCTTATTATCCACAAGCCAATGGCCTGGTTGAGTCTATTAACAAATTTTTAGTTATCATGATCCAACGAATCATTGGTATTCATCGGTCGAATTGGCACAACATGTTATTTTCCGCGCTTTGGGCATACCGAACCTCAGTGAAAACATCAACAGGGTTCACTCCTTTCCAACTAGTTTATGGTTTGGAAGCAGTGCTGCCCATTGAATGCGAAATCCCGTCACTTCAAATGGTTGTCGAATTACTTCCAGCTACTTCCGAAGAGGAGAAGTGTCTATTATACTTAGCTCAATTAGATGAGACTCGACGTGACGCTGCATTGGCAATCGAGACTCACGCAAAACGAATGAAAGCTCAGTATGATCGTAACGTGACCCCTCGAAATTTTTCGGAGGGAGACCTAGTGCTATTATATGATCAAGCTAACGATAAATTAGGTGCTGGAAAATTCGTTCCTATGTGGCATGGGCCCTACATTGTCAAGCGAAAGCTAGCAAAAGGGGCCTATGAGCTGGTAGATTTTGATGGGGACTCTTTGGGTAAGCCCAGAAATGGACTTTACCTAAAGAGGTATTATGCTTAAATGATGGGTATGGAGATTTAGTTAGGTTAGTTTTTCTTTCTAGCTGGTGTGTTTGTTAGTATAGACAGTGTGCTTAGCTTAAAGAGTGTGTTTTTCGTTGTTATTCTGGCTTATCTCGGTTTTACTCTTGATATTGCAGATGTCGACGCCTCTCCAAACGTATATTGGATTCGCTGATGGTGCTTGTCGTAGTACACGGAATATCTCTTCCGCAGCTTGGGTTATCTATTCGCCCTCTGACGAGTTAGTTTCTATGCATGGGGTGAGCCTCGGTCAAACAACAAACAACATTGCAGAATACAGTGCAGTGATTGAGTTATTATCTGAATCTATTTCGTTTGGGATTCGGAGTTTGATAGTGAGGTTAGATTCTAAACTCGTTGTATTACAGCTTAATAGAGTATATGCCATTAGAAATCCAGTGTTATTAAGGTTATTTTTGAGAGTGCGCCTCTTGGAACGTGAATTTGATTACATTGAATATCAGCATATTCCAAGGTCATTAAATACATTAGCAGATGCAATTGCTTCTCGAATGTTAGACAGACATTTGCGATAATCATACATGTAAATTTAAAAACATTTCATCATACATGTTTAACAAGATAAGCCGGTAATAATGATATATATAGGAGTGTGTCAAAATATACATCGTCTTCGATCATAGGTTGAAAAACACCTTATGATCGGCAAAAATGATAAGTACAAAAAACCAAAATGTCACATGTGTCTACAAAAAGTGACTAGCCAATCACTGGTGGTGCTCTCTATACGACACCACTGCATGCGCTACCCTACACAAGAACCTCCTAAAAGGTCCTGGGACTGCGACCACATAGCGCTGAAGTCGGATAGGAATGTCGTCTATAGTCGTCTCTGGTATGTTCGCCGTAAGACGCTCTAGGTCCTGTTCCAACTCGGCTAAGGTCTCTGCGGCCGCATCCTGTGGGGCCGGTGCTGGTGCAACTGGTACTCTTCTCTCGAAAGGCCGGAGATTGGCCGGACGTTGTGGACCTACATTTGCATTTTGAAATTGTCACTGTCAGTTTTGAGACGATATAAAAAAAAAAAAGTAAATAATTTAAAAACTTGTGAAAAATGAAGTACCTCTGTCGTCCCATTGTTCTCAGTGTGGAAGAACCATGTCCGGATCACCGCGAAAATCCACTTCGGCATAAGGAAAATCCTGGATCGCAAAGACCTGGTCCTCCAACCAGTGAAAGTAACCCGCAGGAAATCAGACAACTCCCGCTCCCTCATCAGGATGTCGGGCCATCACTGCAACCCATCGCATCAACTTGGGCTCCTGAGGAGGCCCAACTGCAACAGTGAGATGCTGCGGGACCAACATCAGAACTCTCTCTAGGGCAAAGCTCACAACTAAAGGCCCATACCCAAAGGTTTTTAATTGCTCGTTCTTTGCCCTAGTCAGTTGGCCCTTCATATTGGCCAACACAGCGCCGCACCAGTTGAAAATGGTGCCTTGGAAGCAATCAATCGCCATCCGCATTTGGGACCCGGTGGAAATGTGCAAAGCAGCTGTGCCGCAGAGTCTGGTAACTGTAAAGGCAATTCCCATAAGTTCAGGTCGGGATATGTATTTGATTTCTATCCCCTTCTCCTGGTGCTGATTATTGCACCACTCTAGCCCGCGACTAGCAAGGGATTGGCCACCCGGCCTAGTCCCGAACAGAGACAGTTGCTCGCCCCTATTAGGTAAACCAGTGAGAAAATATATGTCTGAGGGCTCTATCTCGAGCTGGTGCCCTCCGATGTAAAAACATTGATCCTGAACGTTCCACCTTTCAACCAACCACTCTAAGAATCGCACCTGGGCCCTCATGCCAGGTATGGCCCAGTATTTGTAGAGACCGCATGCCTTCAAAGCATCAATGGAAGGTTGATGATCTATTGCGGCCAAATCGACATCTTTGTGTTCTCTTCCGCGCCAATCAAGCATGGTGGGCAATCTACACACTAGAAAACATCCATTAGAATTCACTAAATCAAAAATTAATGGTTCAAATTTGAGATTTGGGGGTTTAAAAATGCTTTGCGCGGAGTACGCACCCCGCCTTCAGAAACAGAGCGTGGGTACGCAACTGCTCTGAAGGTAGGCTGCGTACACCTGCCATTTTCCCAATGGAGAAAATGTCGGGGTACGCAGGTCACCCATGGGGGACCTGCGTACCCCGAAAAGCGGATGTTGAAACCCTAAATCCTCCAAAAAATCAAACTAGGGCCTAAAATGAAATTCTAAATGGATAAAAACAAAGAGGAGGATGTTGTGAAATACCTGAAAGAGACGACACTCGATTCCGACGGTCGGATTCTCCGCAAAGTCCACAGGAAGTTTCTTGCCAAAAGCCCTTTTCTCTCCCTCAACAGTAAAATGGTAAAAATGACATGGTAAAAGGTCTTTTTATAGGTTTTTTGGATAAATGAATGCTAAGTTTGTTTATTTTTCACCATGGAAGGATATTTTTCAATGTATTTTTGCCTATCTTAAACAGGTATGAGTAATGTGTCGTTTTTGTGCAGGACAAAAGGACTTTCAAGGAAAATTATCATTTTTCACGAACCAAAACATCAGAGTCATCTTTTAAGCCCTTTTCTGACTCCTAAAACATGAAAAGATTGCCGAGCATTTATTTTACACTCGTTAAAACGGAATTAAAAGACGGTCCCCTTATAGCCCTTTTCTAACTGTAAAAACAGGAAAAGATTGCCGGGTTTTTGTCATTTCAAACTCGATATTGGAAATAAAACGACGTGTCCTTGATCGCTTTTTACTTTTCAGGTCAGAGACACTAATAATGAAAGTACTCCTTGGTTGCAAGATCAAGCAGTTCTCTCAAGTATTATTTTATACTTTTTCGGGCTTGGGAGACACAACTTTACGAAAAAGTTCAACCTGGAGCCTTCTTAAGTTTTTTCAGACTCTCTAAAAATGAAAAACGCTGAGTTTCTCCTATACTGGACTCGTTAAAATTTCACAGTAAAGGACCTGTTCGATTACAAACAGGAACGGACCACTCCTTCTTAGGGTTCGAATCAAAACTAAGTTGGACTCATCCGAAGGATGAGCTTATAATCAAGCATATGTTATCCTCCTCAAGCTTGTAAAAAATAAAGAAGTACTTGCCAGAAATGGTGGGGGAAAAGAGAAAAAAAAGAGCCCATTTGTCATCCTTTGTCTCAGAAGAAGCCTTATTACCACTCTTGAACACGACACTTTGCATTCACCTGGGTTGGGAAATCCTTTGCCTCGCATTTGATCAAACCACATTGAAAGTCTTCAGCCGGGTATTAACTTTGGGTCAAATGTCACCAAGCCATCTGTCGTGTCGTTATGTGTTCAAGAGGCCTCTGCATATAAACCATTCATCTGCAAAATACCCGCCATCCATCTTGAGCATCCCTGAGTCAGTCCTTACAGTTACATTTCTTCAACTTGATCTATGATTTCGTGTTGTGGGCTTGCCTGCAACGGGTCGCTTTCTGTCGACATCAACACATTATCTAGAAAGATGACCTAGGAATCGTCAGTACCTTGAAGTCTACATGCATCAATGGCAGATTTCTCGCCTTTGACGACGGTTTACATCATTGACTTTCGATCGAAGGATTCCGTGAAATGTTCGACATCAACTCATTCATTCACATCTCATGGATTGTACTGGGTACTTTGAGAACCATTGACATCACTAGTGGTCTCTCTCATGCTTGTTAACAGTTTACATCATTGACTGGTAATCAAGTGGTTTCTACCATGTTCGACATCAACTCATTTATTCGCATGGATAGAATCGTACCTGTTCGGGAAATAGAAATGAAGACCCTGGATCTAGTTTCCACCATCCAGGCTACGAGGAGTTTTGTATTCATTATATAGTAGACCAACTACAAACAGATGGCTGCGCCCATATTGTGTCTACAAAAAGTCTATGATTATGATGTACTACAAAATCATTCCTGTATCAGAGCAGTAGATAGTCAATTAGTTAAAGTTTTCAATCTGAGTATGGGAATGCCTACCTCAGCGATGATATGATCTTATATATGTATTTTGTGTTGAATACTTGCAGGTTCCGACTGGGCTCTCCACAAGACAATCCTTGAAATGATAAAGTACTTCACCCTTCCTAGATGATATGAAACCCTTATCTACTACAGGCTTCGCACTTTAGGGGGCAATCTGTTACACTAAAATTTGTCACCATGACTATTTGCAGTTAGTATGGCTCCATCAACTGTCATACTATCCTCCTTGGCAAGCCTCACACCTCTGCTCTCCATGTCAAACTCCAAGAAAGAGAGAAAGTAATTAAAAATCTATATATCTCTGGGTACGCAGTTTCTCTTAGCCTTACCTACGTGTACGCACCCCAAGTTCACAATACCTGCGTACTTGTACGCTCTGTTTGTAAAGCAATGGGTGCATACTCCTGTAAAGGTCAAAAGGCGCAATTTTCACTCCAAAAAAGTTACTTGTGGTCATTTCTAGAGCATTCTAGAAGCTTTTTTGACGTGTATGAAGTGCCTCTAGATGGTTCATGTATCCCTATCAAAGAGGAAATTATCCCATCAAGAGGGGAGCTATCCCATCCAAAGAGGGGCTTATCCCATTGATGGTGTACCTGAATAACTTCCTCTAGAGCACTATAAATACAAGCATTGGGCCAGAGGGAGGGGAGGTTGAAAGCTGAACATTCCTAAGGGTAGATGCTGCTGGAATTAGGACTCCCTTGTAAAGCTTGAGAGGAGCGATTCCCATCCTTTCCTAGCCTTATTTGAGAGTGGGTGAGCTGATCAAATTAAAGGAAAACTCTTGCTGGACCCTAGGAGGGACCTGCACAACACCAAGGCTCAGGTTGTAATGGTTCCTTTTGTTTCCACTTAATGCAAATGAACTCATTTTTCTCAACGGATTGTTATTCATGATTTGTTTCATATACTCCTTGGTCTGTATGATGGATATGTATTGTTTTATGAGTTTATCAGGTGCTATTTAATCTTTTGGCTTGTTAGTGAATGCACGTTTCAAAGAGAAGGAGGAGCTCATCTGGATCAGCGAGGCTGGACTACTACAAAGCGTTGGACTAAAGGTATGTTACAATCACCTGATTACTTGTATTCTCAATGCATGTTTAGAGAAAGGTAGTGTTTATTTGTCTTGTTAGGCACTAGAAAGCCTTTGCTTCTAGGGAGGTCGGTTTTGTCCTCATTATCGACTCTTTCCGCATGACAGGAGGCCAATGATGAAAAACCTCTCGTCGAACACGAAGAACCTGCCATTGAGGCATGCAGGCTCCAAGGCACCGAAGGGAGTCTCTAGATCAGCTTCCTCAATAATGAGCTGAAGTCGACAGGAAGTGACCTTGATCAAAGGTGGGCCATAGTGTTTCCCACATCATTAACACGAGACAGAGGAAAGATGTTTTGGTGAATCAGGATTATGTGAGGTATCAGAGGGAGGTTGTAATTCTGCAGAGGTCAACTTCTCTTGAACATATCGGCGGCACGATAATGGACTTGGTAGTATTTGACATCAAATGAGCAGAGGTCATGGTGATAAGGCAATGAGCAGATGAGAGGTCAAATAGGATCACCCAAACTCACGGAGGCTAGTGTAAAACAAGATGAGATGCTCCCACCCAGACACGAATGCAGACTAGTGCCATGTTCAAGAGTGACATACTGCCGACACGACAATAATTATGGGTCCATTTTCCCCACCATTTCTGGCGAGTACCCCAGTTATTTTTAGCAAGCTTGATGGGGATAGCATATGCTTGTGAGCGTCATTACAACGAAATCCGATGTCATTAAGTTTTAACGAGTCTGACAAAGGAAGAACTTGGCGTCTTTTCCTATTTAGAGAGTCTGAAAAGACAACAAAAAAGCGAACTCCAGGGGGGTCCTTTTTCGTAAAGTTGTGTCTCCCGAGCCCGAAAAAGTATAAAACAATGCTCGAAAGAACTGCCCGACCATTACGATCGAGGAGTACTTTTCATGAGTAGTGATATCGATCTGAAAAAGTAAAAAAGCGATCAACATCACGTCGTTTCGTAACCATTAACGAACCTGAAATGACAAGGGTCCGACAATCTTTTCGTTTTTACACGGTCGGAAAAGGGTTTAAAGACGACCGCCTCTTATTTAAGTTTAACGAGTCAAGAGGGGTAACCCGACAATCTTTTCATTTTTAGCGAGTCAGAAAAGAGCTGAAAGATGACTCCACAGTGACTTTTTCATGTATTTACCGAGTCCGAAAAAGTATAAAATGCAGCTCGTTTCACCATCGAAGCTGCAAAAAGGACCTGTCATAGTACCAAAAACAAGCGTAAAATCCATTTTCGACCAAAAATATATTAAAAGATTCAAAAAGGAACTCTTTAACCCTAATTACAAGTCAAAAAGTCTATAAATATGGTGAAAATGTAAAAAATAGAATTACTTTTACTTTTTACCTCTTGCATAGTAGTAGTGGTCCATTTGGGGAGCAAACTTCGAACAGTGATTACCGCCAATCCGTGCAACCATTTGAGATTCCGCCAGTTCCAGGTAAGAGGTGCTTCCCTTAGCTCCATTTTCATACTTTTTTTATGCATTTTGTTCCCTGATTGAGCCTCCGCAAGGAGGATTTTAAAATTTAGGGTTGCGCCCCATTGGCGCGGGTATCCGGCACGGGTCCGCGCCAATGGGGTGATTTGCCCAAAGGTGTCGCGCCATTGGCGCGACTGTTTTAGAAACAGTCGCGCCAACCGCGCGACCTAACCTCTTACTTGAATTTGCCCATCATTTTTTAAATTTGTCTAGTTTGTAAGCCTACCAGGGTTTCATTAATGATTTATTCATCGTTGTGGGTGCAGGAAACAACCAAAAATGGTGGTGGAATGGAAAGAACGGGAGCATGATGCTGTAGACGCCTTGGCAATAGCGGATGAGGGATGTATGAATGCTTTGAGAGACTGTGGTCTCAAAAAGTTCTTCCTCACCTCTTATCTGCGAGCTCAACCGGAGCTATTACAGTTCATATTGGATGCTTGGGATGTCGATGACCAAGTATTTCGCTTACGGGATCAGACCTTAGAGCTGGATGTATCTGATGTGTACTTCATTACTGGGCTGTCACGGAGAGGGGCGAGCCCCATTTTGACCGGAAGTAGGCCTTCCGGAGAGAAGATAGGTGAAGTGAAGGCTCGCGTGTGTCCAGAGGCACAATTTGGGAAAAACAGTGCCAAGGTGGATATTGCTACCATCCATGACTTGGTTCTTAGGGTGATACTATTCACTATCACGAGTGCATCTGGGGTACAGGTGCCCCATGAGGCGAGCAAGAATCATCTGTTAATAGCGACAGAATGCCTCAGCCCTACCATTTTTGACTAGGCTACATCGGTGACTACAAATATCAAAAGGCAGCTTACAAAGTGTAAGTACGGGGGAGTGAAACAGTTTGGGTATGGTTCGATTGTGGTGTCATTCTTCTTGGAATGATTACCCCTCTTCCAGTACCAGGGAGCTGTAGTGGTGGACCCATTGCCGCGAGAGCCTAGGATGGCTCGCTGGGTAGCATTGATGCCCAGAGGAGGAGGGGGCCAGCAGATGTCTTGGCGGCCCGAGTTCTTCATATGGCTTCATCGTCAACTGATCATGGTAGAGGATTGGCCATACGTAGGAACCAACTTCATGGGGGACCCAGACCTCCCACTGCCAGAGGGAGAGGAGTGGGAAGAGGAGTTAGGTATGATCTTCTCTTTTTGGTGTTTTATGTATTTTCATTTTTTTTTTTTTTCAATACATGCATGTTCTGATGACAGTTGTATGTATATGCAGATGTGGGCCCAGAGCGACCAGCCGGCTTGTCTCGTATAGCGCAGAGGGATCAACCTGCAGCTGATCCTCAGGCAAGGGGTGCCTTGGGGGAAGAGCTGGTGCAGAATCTCGAGGGACTTACCCAAGGGATTCCAAGCTACGCTAGATTGGCGGATGTGCCGTTTGCATACCAGAGGCACATAGTGGGGGTGCCGACCCGCATCCATCGTCTGTTGAGACACTTGGTGCGCGCGATGACGTGCTATCATGAGCACCACCACGAATAGACTCCTAGGCTTCTTTCATGCATATTTTTTGAGGGACATGTTGTCCGAGGATGTATCAGGATGAACATGTATTATTTTTTGGGTTTTGTAACGCACGCGGTGCAAACATTATGACACACACACACACACACACACACACACACACATATATATATATATATATATATATATATACATATGCCTATGGTTTATTATTGTGCTTTTATGTGCTTGCTTGTATGATGTTTTGATTATAAATTACGCAAATGTCTATCTAATACATGATTGGCCAATGCATCAGATAATGTGTTTAATCGTCGTGGAATATGTTGATATGTGATAAAGTCAAAATTCCTTTCTAACAATTTAACACGTAAGTACAACCTTAAAATGTGACAGTCTCTGACGGAATATCGCCCATTGAGTTGATGGACGACAAGTTGAGAGTCTAGGTTAACAAGCAATGTACGAATACCGAGATTAATTGCCTCGGCTAATAATTCAATAACAGCACTATATTCAGCAACATTGTTTGTAGTACAACCTAAACAGACACCTTGAAGATCTATCAACTCACGTGAGGATCGTAGATCACCCACGCCGCAGAGGACAAATTACAAGTACTACGGCAGGCACCATCAGTGAAACCAATGTAAGGTGCACCCGACATCTGCACAAGAAGAAAAAAGACACAATAAGGGGAAATCACGCTTTCACACCAAACCGAAAACATGAAAACTCACACACACATACGCACGCATGTACAAATCGAAGCGCATGAATCATGCATAGTACTTTTTCAAGTACAGCCCATTGCGGGGCTTATCAAGAGGATTACCTTCGTAGTCAACTAGCTCGTACGCCCCTTTTTGCAATACTCTCTTTACAATGTAAGGGCCTAGCCACATGGGCCCCAGCTTGTCATTGGCTTGGTCATATAGTAGGACGAGGTCTCCCTCAACAAAGGAACGAGGATGAATGGTATGGTCAAAATGAGTTTTGACTCTCTTCTTTTGAGCTTCGATGGCTAGAGAGGCTAAACAATGGGTCTCGTCTAACCGTTCTAGATAAAGAAGCCGTTCCTCTACCACAGTAGTGTTGGGAAGCAACTCGACGGCTATTTTCAACGAAGGAATTTCACATTCTATAGGAAGGGTAGCCTCCAATCCGTAAACTAGTTGAAATGGAGTGAAACCAATGGTGTCCTTCACAGAGGTTCGGTAGGCCCACAAGGCGCGAAACAACATCAGATGCCAATTAGACTTATGCATGTCGACCATACATTGAAGCATCGTAACCAAAATCTTGTTAACGGCTTCAACCTGGCCGTTAGACTGAGGATAGTATGGGGTTGAACTATCATGCCGTAAGCCTAGTTGGGTTGTTAGCTCGGTCATCATGTGATTACGGAAATGCTTTCCGTGATCTGTGACAATGGCCTGTGGAACTCCGAACCACGTAATAACATGATTGAACAAAAACTGTGCCATTGTATGACTGTCTTCAGTTAATGTGGGCATCGCCTCGGCCTATTTTGTAAAGTAATCGACGAAAACGATAATAAACCCATGCCCCTGGCTGAGCGAGGCTTACAGGTTGTATAATCAATGCCCCATTTTGCGAAAGGGCCTACGGTCACTACAGGGTGTAGCGGGGCCGGTGGCACACGCATCCTCCGCTGGTATATCTAGCATGCATGACATGAGCGGATAGCCAGAATGCAATCGTTAAAAATGGAGGGCTAGAAGTAACGAGCGCGAAGGATTTTTTGAGCTGTGGCATATCCGGACATGTGGCCACCACAGGCGCTAGAGTGGCAGTCATTCAGGACTCTCTCAGCTTCCTCGAAGGTAAGACATTGGCAGAGAACGGAGTCAACGCTGAGGTGGTATAGGGTGTCCCCTATGATACGATAGGGTTGAGATTGATGGCGGATCCGCCGCCGAGCATCTTTGGATATAGTGGGGGGGAAGAGGACGTTTGTAAATAAACGATAATATCCCCGTACCAGGGATCGAGGGTGCTGATCAGAAAAAGAGTTTCGTCTGGGATATGATCCTCTAAAAGAGAGGGTGCAGAAGGAGATGGCAAAGAACAGAGTAATTCAGCAAAGACCAGAGACTTCTTAGACTTGGCAGCAGTAAATTCCAAGTCAAACTCTTGGAGGATCACGATCCATTTTGAGTATTTGCCCCCCAGCAACTAACGTGACAAAATGTACATCATCGGGTTGCAATCAGAAATCACGGTCGTGGTGCGCAACAGGATATAATGCTGGAAACGTTGGACGACACACACAGTGGCCAATGCCAACTTCTCGACGTAAGCGTAGCGAGTTTCCGTATCCAGGAGGTTGCGGCTGAGGTAATAGATAACGTGCTCATTGCCGTCATCATCGTCTTGCACAAGAACCATGCCGATAGTGGTATCGGCGGCGGCCAGATACAAAGTATAATCACGATGGTAATTCAGAGGTCTCAATAATGGAGCGGAAACAAGGAGACCCTTGAGACGCTCGAAAGACTCCTGAGCGGTAGCATCCCAATGAAAGGGTGTGTCTCGCTTCAATAATCGTGTAAAACCCTTAGCCACCTCGGCATAATTCAGAACGAATCGTCTGAGGAAATTTTCTTTGCCCTGCAAGCTCTGCAACTGCTGCAAAGAAGCAGGGGGAGGACGATTCAGAATGGCCTCGACTTTGAGCGAATCCAGACGGATGCCTTCTCCGGAGACGATAAACCCGAGTAGTCGGCCTGATTCAACGCAAAAGACACATTTATGAGGATTGAGCCTAATACGGTAGTGTCGACAGCGGAGAAAAATTTCGCGAAGATAGGAAGGATGGTCCTGATGCTTGACTGAATGAACTAGAAGATCATCCAGGTACGGCTGTACAATGTGACGAATGTCATTAAAGGCATAGGACATTGCACGTTGGAAGGTAGCACCGACATTCTTTAAACCGAAAGGGAGCTTCTTATAGGCAAAAGTGCCCCAAGGACAGATAAAAGTCGTCTTGTGTTGATCGACGGGCGCAATATTGATCTGGTTATATCCAGAAAAACCGTCCATAAACGAGTAAATTTCGCTTCATGCACACTCATCAATAAGCTGATCGATGAAGGGTGTAGGGAAGTTATCCTTAGGGCAGGTGCGATTGATATCACGGTAATCAACATAGACTCGAATGGTGCCCTGCTTTTTGTTCACAGGGACTAAATTAGAAACCCAATCTGTTAGTGGAATGGGGTAAATGAAACCAGTTTTGAGAAGCTTTTCGACTTCTGCTTTTATGGTTGCGGCCTTTCGGGGGTGCACAGGGCGTAGGCGCTGATGAACAGGCTTAGCACCTGGATACGTAGGTATCTCGTGCACCACTATACTAGGGTCGATGCCGGGCATCTCTTCATAGGACCAAGCGAAGACATCACGAAATTCGTGAAATAGGTCAGTGTAGAGTTGAACTTCCTCTGGAGTGCAAGTGACTCCAATGTAAATGTGCTCGACAATCCCTGATTTTACAGAGATGTCGCTGGGTTGGGTTTGCGTAATGTTTCCCATATTGCCCTCATAAGACACTTGGTAAATTTGAATAGGTGTTTGAAGGGGCGGGGATGGGATACATGAAGCAAACCGTTCGAGACATGCAATCATTTCTTGATGGGCAGGGAGAAACGAGGAACGGTGGTGATGATCTGACCATGGGGGCTCCTCAAGAGACATGGTCTCTATGATGGCTTCATCGAAAGGAAATATTTCCTTTAATGGATCCGAAGTAGCATCATCTCCAAGCCAAGGGAAATGAACATACGAATCGGGAACACTCCTCGGAAGAGCAGGTTCAGGAGGGGGAGCCAATACAGCAATGATTTCGACGTAGTTGAGCTTGGCAGGACTCAACGACATCATATCGCCCCAGGATTCTACCTGATTAGCGGGAGGAAGGACCCATGGATCAGAACGCACAGAAATCATGTTAATAGGGGCGAGATTCGGAGGTGGAAGGGGAAAGACACCCATTAGAGCGGGATCCTTAAAGAGTCCGGCTCCCACACTCTCGAATGATTTGAAGGTATGCTCCACGAACAACACATTACCCTCAGAAGAAGAAGCGAAGAAGGAGAGCTGTCCACCGTGACAATCTTCCCCTTGATGAGGGAAACGAATGACACGGAAAAGGGAGGAAGCCACGGCTTGCATGGCGTATGTCCAGCTACGTCCGAGGAGGAGGTTGTAGGTAAGATTAGCGTCGACAACTTTGACCTCCACTTCTACCGTCTTCCCTTCCAAGGAGATGGGCAAGCGTTGGAGGATACCGTAAGGACGAGACTCTCTTCCGTCAAAGGCTTCTAACGTCGTAGGAGACTGGCTCAATGTTGGAGAACCAATAGCTTTCCAACAAGCAACAGACATGATGCAAGTTGAGGCACCTTCATCAATGACTGCACGATGAATCGTTTTACCATTGATGATGACCTGTATAAGGAAAGCGATTTGGTGAGGCAGTCTCAGCGTATAGCCCTCGAGATCAAAAGAAATCAGATCCGAGTCAGCCGGGTCTATGCCACCAATGGCCGATAGCAAGGACTTCCTCTGGGAGGGGCAGCTCTGGAGGACTTCGAGAGCAGACATAGCAAACGGAGCCTGGGCTAAGTCCTCAACAATGCTGTAGTGCTGAGCAGCACGAGCATTCGGGTTGTAAGAAGACTTCCGGAGTACACCTTTTGGAGGGGGTTGGATCGTCATCTCAGTGCTAGGTCTTTCGATGTGGAGTGGACCAGAACTGGACGGAGGAGCGCTGGAGGGGACCTCCGGCTCTTTCCCGGCATGAGACAGATATTCTTTTGCTCGAGTGGTGACATGGAATGGAATCGTCCCAGCCATAAAGACTTGAGAGCCGAATGAAGAAGAGGGTTGCGATGGATCTGCCACCATTTGAGTTTGCTGCGAAGGGAAAGGTTCTTTAAGCACAGCAGGAGTCCCAGGAGCACCTTTCAATAATCGACTAACTTCAGACCGCCTAGGGTAGTCTTTAGTGTAGTGATCCTCATCACAGATAATACAAGGATACTTAGGTTTACGTTTGGATCCTTCCTTGGGTGGAGGTTTAGGGGAGTCCTATTTGGGCTGTTCGGATTTATTCTTGGCTTTCCCTTTCTTTTTCCCTTTCGAGGATTTATCTGCCGTGGTGGACTGAACGACGTTTACCTCGGAGGTACTTCCAGAATTAGATTGACCCTGAGAAGTGTTTCCATTAGAAGCATTCTGTTTTTGCTTCCCAGGGTTCGTGGATGATTTCTTTGAAGACGCGTTTACAGAGCCAATAACACCGTCAACAGATGGTTTTGGCGGAGCTTTGGATGTTCCGGGTCTCGGGGTGTCTTGAAAATAATCATATAAAGTACCTGACTAAGAATATACCAAGTCAAGGTACTGAGCATGCGCGATGGCCTGCTCTTCAGTTACACAAGCTCCCATGGCGATGTCTCGTGCAATTGCAGGGACAAAGGAAGTCGTGAACCAATCGGTCAGGAGCTGATCAGGAATCCAAAATTTGATCAAGCGACGACGTCGTCTCCATTCATGTATATGATTGGATATATGCGTGGCCGTGTCTTGTTTGAGAGATGTAAGGAGATGTGTCCCTGTCTCATACCGAATGGGTAACTGAAAATGAGTTAGGAATGCCATAGCCAACGAGTTGAAATCTTGAAATGTTCCGCAATTCAACTCAATATACCACTTAGCGGCCGAGCCGGTGAGAGTCCTTTGGAAGAGGCGGAGCCGGATGGAGTCATCAAGCCATGAGTTGGATGAGCACCAAAGGTGATAGGTCATGACATGGGTTTGAGGGTCCTCACCAGCTTTGCCATCGAATTTCGGGCAATCACCAGGTATCTTAGTTGGAACTGGTGGCCAATATGGATTATGAAGAATGGGATCATTCATCAACTTGGACACATCTGGAAGTTCCAACGTTGCTAAGAAAGGCAACTGAGGATTAAAGGACATTTTTGGCTGTGGGAGGGAGGTAGTACCAGGGTTCCAACCAGGTGGTGGCTGCCCCCATGGACTTTGTCCGGATGGGCCTGGCCCATAAGGGTTCTGCCCATAGGGATTTTTCCCATAGGGGTTCTATCCATAAGGATTCTGTCCATAAGGAGACAGTTGACCCTAGGTCTGCCCCCCAGCACCCCATGGATTAGCAACTTGACCTGTAGGTGCAACGTACTGTTGCTGATAATTCTGGTATGGAGTGACCTGCATTTGTTGATAGTTTTGATAAGGGGTAAATTGAGTTTGCCCCTGGGGTTGCTGGTAGCCATACGTTTGCTGAGCTCCATACTGAGCCTGATAAGAAGGCTGCTTGGTAAGAAGGTTGGGGTCATGGCCCACCTTGCATTCAGGGAAAATTTTAAGAACCCCCCCTAAATTTACATGTATAATAAATGGGCGAATCTCCATGGTATATAGGAAAAATGGAAGGCGATTTTATCAATAATATGATATGTATATATAATTTTTTGGCGAATCTCTCACCAGACATGGGGAATATTTTACTCAATTATAAAATCTTGTGTTTATTGAATACACAAATGAAATCATTGCATTTCTTTAAAATATCTTTTGAAATCAAAATTACCGAAATTACATATCGAAAACCTAGTGGGTGTAGGATAAAATTCACCCGTGCCATTCACACAAAGCATGAGAAAAAACCTAATGCTCTATATAAAACAAAGAAAAATTCAAATTCATCACTTCTAGGGACCTCGTAACCACCCTGCCAATACACAAGTATGTTCCTATTTGCAATTAGAAAAATTACTCAAATTACAATCTGTTTACTCCAGTTCTAGGGACCTCGTAACCACCCTGCCAATACACAAGTATGTTCCCGTTTGCAATTAGAAAAGTTACCCAAATTACAATCTGTTTACTCCAGCATATGTTGGAATGTTATAGAAGGATGACTAGTGCAATCAATCCATTCCTTTTAGCCCTGGATTTGTTTCAGTTTAAAACAAAAGTATACAAATATACTTGTCCAATGTCTATGCTTTAACCATTCACCTTAAGATGTTTTTACAATATAATTTCCTAAGTCTATTTAATATCTTCATTATCATAAAAACCAACCTATATCCATCTTAACTCCACATCTACCACTCTTAGGGGAATGAAATTCACCTTAAGATGTTTTTACAATATAATTTCTTAAGTCTATTTAATATCTTCATTATCATAAAAACCAACCTATATCCATCTTAACTCCACATCTACCACTCTTAGGGGGATGAAATCTATTTATCCCTCTGAGCACTTGGTAGACGAAGAATTAAGATGGATCTAAGATAGAATTTCCCCTTTAAATAGTCTATGCTCACATGAATACCATGGGTCAATACCATGGGTTATCATAAACCTGGAGCTTAAAAATTACTATTAGTAATTTATAAAAATTAATAAAATTAATAGTTGATTTTTATTTTAACCAAGCTAAAATGTTTAACATACATTAAATTACAACATCCATTTTTACTCTTGATCAGATCAAATATTTTTCACTCTATGCTAGTTTGCATATCATGATATTTGATACCTCTTGGGGGTTAGTAGATCCAGAGTAAAGATGGATCTATGCTGGTTTAATTTCCCCATTTAAATAGGCTACATTCCAAGTGAATACCATGGGTCAATACCATGTGCCATATTTATTTTTGTTAATACTAATATTAGGGTTAATAATGTTTTTTTCATGGTATTAATAACAATCTAGTCCATGGTATTTGTCCCATAGTATAAATATAAGGTGACTTATGGAGTAAATATAAAAAAATTATTTATTTGTTTACCATACCTTTCGTTTATTTATATTTTTATTAATTTACCATACCATTCATAAATACAAGGTGACTTTTTGAGTAAATATAAAAAAATGTTTTATTTGTTTACCATACCTCTCGCTTATTTATATTTTTATTAATTTACCATACCTCTTTTAAAAATATGGTATTTGGCCCATAGGATTCACTTAAATAAAACCTCTTTCTTGAGCCTTCATAAATAGAACGAGGGTTATGGACTAAATATAAAAAGAGGTTTTATTTATTTACCATGCGTCTAGTTTATTTATATTTTTATTTATTTACCATACCTCCACTTTACTTATATTTTTATTTGTTTACACCCTTGCATGTATATAAGGTGACTTAAGGAGTAAATATAAAAAATGCTTTATTTATTTACCATACCTCTCATTTATTTATATTTTTATTAATTTACCATACCTGTTTTATAAATATGGTATTTGGGCCTTTGGCCCATAGGATTCACTTAAATAAAACCTATGCTTGAAAATGGGCAAATGGATTCACTTAAATAAAACCTATTCTTGAAAATGGGCGAATGGAAGGTTGTAACTCCTAATTTCAAGGGCTAAATTTACCTTTTTTACCCTCTCCCTTAAAATAAGGTGGGCTATTTGAGGTGATTTGTAAAAATGTACTATGATACAAAATTTTCACCCACTAAAAATTTAAAACCCCTTAATTTCGCCAAAGGGCGAACATTCACCCCTAAAATCACCCCTACTTGCATTTGATAACCAATTTGAGTCTGGGGCCCAGAAGGATGTCCTTGAACAGGTTGAGCTTGGACCATCTGGCCGGAAGGTTGGCCTGGTTGGGTTTGGGACGGACCTGTTTGCCCAGAAGGATGTGCTTGCTGGGTACCAGGTTGTCCTTGAGCAACCGAGGGTTGTCCTTGTGGAACAGATGGTTGAGCTGGCTGGATGGCTGGTTGACCTTGAGGTTGGCCAGCCTGTCCAGAAGGATGACTAGGCTTGGCAGTGGGTTGGCCTTGCTGTGCAGGAAGTTGACCCACTTGCCCAGAAGTATGATTAGGCTGAGCAGTGGGTTAGCCCTGTTGTATGTAAGGCTGCCCCCCTTGCCCAGAAGGATACCCCTGTTGGACTGCCGGTTGACCTTGTGGAATATAAGTTTGTCCAGTTTGTCCAGAGGGATAACCTTGCTGGATACCAGGTTGGCCTTGTTGGATGTAAGGTTGTCCTGGTTGTCAAGACGGGTAACCTTGCTGGGTACCAGGTTGCCCCGGGTAACCAGAAGGTTGAGTCAGATAAGTAAAAGATGGACCACCAGCGGCCGAAGGTTGTCCCTGATAGGGTTGTCCTTGTGGGCCCCTAGGCTGTCCTGGGTAAGACTGGCCATAATATTGTTGCCCTTGGGGGGTTTGCACATAAGATGGCTGGCCTTGGTTAGGCGGTCCCTGAAGCTGTGCAGGCATTGCTTTGCCCCCATGGAAAGTGGTGGCGTTCCAAGCAACAGATAATGGTACCAAAACCTCAACAATAGGTTGAGTAGGCAAGGGTCGAGAAAGCTAAAGGTATTGACCAGTAGAATCGTAATAAAAGAATGGACCTTGCGTATTCGGATCCTGAACAGCTTGTCCATAGGCATCATATGGCCCCCCTCCTAGGACGGGACCAAAAGAGGGTGGAGCACTTTGTGCAGGGTGAACAACTTTGGGTGAGTGTGCCAGCTGGCCACTACTCACTTGACCGTGAGGGGGACCAACACCAGTATTCAGAGCTGAAGACGCTGTAACGGCACTCACAACCGGAGTTGAATGTGCTACACAAACAGTTGGATTTATCCGAACTGAAGTGACAGGTGTAGTGTGGACATGTGAAACAAAAGATCCCGTGGTGGGAGTGATGTGGGGGTCCCACATACTCGAAGTAGGGGTCCTGGCACTTACCCTATCCCTCAACGACTGGTAGCGTGGGGGGAGCGGAGAAGTAGCTGGGATGGGAGTGTCGATATTCGACAAAACAGGTGTCTCACTCACTCTAGGAGATGTCTCATCCATGTGAGAGGTAGACATTGGAGACGAAACACCAGGGGGGGTAAAAGGAATATCGTCCTCTTTAGGCTCCCAGATGGGGTTCCAATGAATTTCGTAACCTTCGTCGTCCAGAGCGCGAGAGTTGATCGGTTGGATACTCGGGATAACAGGAAGAGTATCACTTACAACCTGTACCTCAGGAGCAACAGAAGATGGAGACCCTTGATCACTTGGAACGGGAGTCGACGATTCAGCGAGGATGACAAACTTGAAACAAAACCTAAGGGAATCTAACGATAAAGGACCCTACTCAAACTAACGCACACAAGATCTAACCAGGTAATGTTAATCGCGGCCAGATAAATTTTAAGACGCAAGGACACAACTTGACCTTTTCATGTTTTAAGAGTCGAGAAAAGGACAAAAAGGTGACTCTAGTTGCCTTCGAATGTTTTGTGAGCCCGAAGTGACAAACTGCTCAAGTGAGCCTTTTCTTTTAAGGAGTCCGAAAAGGATCAAAAGTGACTACTCTGGAGAGACTAGGCAAAGGGTTTACCAAACAAATCCATAAAACTGCATATCCACCTTGGCAATCATATGAAAACCAAGGACTTATCGTACGGCAGTCAATCTTCCCGAATGCTGTGTTCGGTGTGTTACGGCTTGTAAGGCGGCAGACACGGCTTCCTGTGGATAAAGGATGATAACCTAGTGGGGTCTCCCCTATATACGCGACGGTACATGGGATCTCAAGTCCGTGCTAGACCACTATCGAGTCACAAAAGGAGGAATCACCCAACCGTAGTGTGAAACAACAGTGACTAGGTTTAACGACGCCGGAGCACGTCTCTAGCCTAGACCTCTAATTAGTGAGCGTTATGTTCCAATGTGTTTTTAAGTTCATTCAGTTCATTTTATGGTTGATCTTTAGTTAAGTCTCAATTTCCAGGTCCTACCGTATGTAATCTCTCACAATTCCCTAAATGCAAACTATATGCCAAGGAATATCATTTCGTTCGATGAATACTAACTACGAGAGAGCTGAGAATTTTTCAAACAAAATGACCACAAACAATCAAGAACCACTCTAATGCAGCTAATGACAAATAAACGAAACTTTTCTTTGTTTTAAATCGCTTAATCAATGAAAATCTTCTAATTTCAATTAACTAATGCAACGCAAAAGAGATTATTCGTTTTTATTTTTAATGGCAAAGTGCACTAAACAAATTTTGAGAGATAGTAACACCGAGAAAAAGATCAATTTCACTCAATGAGCACAAAATGGAATCCCCAAAACACCAAAACAGTCCTTCAAACCAAGAAGAAAGCACAAAGACCTCTATGAGCTGTGTGATCTAAGCCCAAACGAAGCCAAGCGAAACCCACGCGAAAAAGAAACAAATCACTTGAATAACAAGAAAAATCTTTGACAACTACTGAGCAAATGCAAAAGGTAATCACAAATTCGACTGGACGATCAAAGAACCCAAGACTCCTACGGAAGGCTCGATGCACAAAGCCACTAGATGCCCCAGAGATAAAATGTGAAATCGATAGAAAGAGGCAAACACCCGAAGGATGAAGGTATAAAACCAGTCAAACAAGGATCAAACACACTCCAATAATTGAAAAAGACGTGGCAAAATACAAATCCAATCTCAGAGGGCTTGAAGACAAGCGAACTGGAAAAGTTGACAGGCCTGGCGCGACTGTCAGCTTGCAACTCGCGCTTTTATGGGATTGGCGCGGGTTGTTTTTGAGCAACTTGCGCCAATTGGCGCGACTATAAGGCTAAAAGGCGTGCTAATCAAGTTTTCTAATTCAAAAACAAAAGCAAGAAACTCAGGGCTTGAAGACAGTATCTGGGAAAACCAGGAAGCAAGAAACAACAAGAAATCCAACCCAGAAAGCTATCTAAGAAACCAAACGAGAAACCAAACAGACAAGACTCCCCAGTGGAGTTGCCAAATTATTGTGGAGGTAAATCCTCTCTGCGGACAGAGACGATCCCTACTAGCCCAGACCGGGTCTAGCAACAATCACACAATGCTATCACACAAGTTCCTAATTGCAAATAAGAAGTGGATGGTGAGAACCTACTTGGATTCCAACGCTAGTGTTCGTAGAAGAGATGTCGCCCTCGTTCCTTTGCCTTGGCCGGTCACGATCCCCACGATCTATGTGATTGGACACCTGCACATGCAAAGAACAATATGAAAACAAGCATAAAATCTAGTAGATGCAATTATATATCAGTCAGAAAAGATATAACTCAACATCAAACATAAGACAATGAGAGTGGAACCATAATGATAGTCATCTATTATTAATAAATAACAAAGAAGAATACAACCATTGTTCTGACGTCAAATCCTCCTTTGGCTGGGTAGACAGCTACACAAGTCTTACAAAGCTTGTTGGGATGAGGAACAAACCTCTCTCTCTTTCGGTGACAAGAATCTCCTTACTTAGATTTGGCCTTATGGGTGCAAAGAAGGCTCTTGCAGCTTCAAACTCTCTATCACTATGCTGGAACTAGAACTATTGTAACTAGCTTGCTCAAGGCATAGAGGCAAGCTTTTATAGATAGAGAAGAAAGAGATAGGATCAACCACATTATTCATGGGATTGGCTTTATCACTTGGAAACTTCCATGAAAGGTGGCAAACCACTTTCCCTTCTATGGAGATTCGAAACCAAACCATCCTAGCTCAACATAGATTCAGTTGGTGAATGGGTTGAAGAGAACCTTCGAGAGCTTGTTGGTTAAAAACTTTACTCAATTCGGTTGGCGCGAGTGCGACTCTGGGACAGAGTGCCAATGGCACACCCTTTTTAGAGGATTTCCCTCATTGGCGTGGGCAGTGAACTGTGGACCCGCGCTGATGCAGAAAGAGTTGTTTTCATGGGTATTTTGCAGGAGATGTCTCCAGGGAAAATGAAGCTCATACTTAGAGGAATATGATGCAAGTGGTTTCAGGTCATGTCACTTCTCATAGGTCCCGAAATGAGTCCTCCAGTGTGCCAGTGAGGGGTAACAGGGACGGTGACAAACTGTGACAAATTGCTGTGTAACAGGTATAAAGCGGTTGAAGGAAGTTGGTCTAGTTTCTTTGGGAATAAGTGTAATAAAGGTAGAGTTTATGTTAAATCTTATTTTTTTCTTGGATTGGACCCATCAGATCATCTTGATTATATATTTTTTTATGATCTCCCAAAACATGTGGTAGGAGGCTATGGTGAATCCATCTGGCCTCAGTGCTTTTTCTGGATGCATACTCCAAATTGTTCTTTGAAACTCCTCTTCTTCCACTAATTTTTTTATGACTGTTGATCTGAATTCTCTTGGTTATCGAAATTAACCAAGATCATTAACTTCTATTATGTTATTAGAATCGCATGTGAAAGAGTATAAAAAAGCACATGTGCATAATTTAAAGGAGAGGAAACATAAGGGAAACCATAAAATCAAAGAACAAACATAACTTGATAACAGATTTCATCTAGTGTGGGTTACATATCTAGGCCTAGTGTCAAGAGTGGAAAGGTTGCTTCATTAATTGCTACAAGATAATGATGAATACATGATGTGTTGTTATTTTTTGTCAATACAAGGAATAACTCCCTTAACTATAGTTGCATGTCTCTCCACAAGATGTTATTCTATAATAACTCTCACGGATATAATCTCTCCTTCAACATGACAAAATCTTGAACTCTCACATGAAGTGGCATACAAGGATCCTCCAAAAAAATGGAAAATAAAAATCTCAACATAAAATTATCATCTTAACAATAATCAAAATAATACGTGGAATTAATGCATCTGATTCCTCCACTTTCAAGAATGGCTTGAAAATGAACATCTTTGTTGAAGAAATAGACTACACAGTTGAATTCCTGGTGAAAATTTGTGACATATGACTGTAAACTCGACCCCCTTCTGACTCAAACAAATTTGGTCTCCTTAAGAATCTCAAAGATTATTCAAATATTATGTTTTGTTGGCTAACTAAAATTATGTTGCTGCGATGAAGAATCTTATCACACCATCGTCTTCCTTGTGAAAAACTGAGAAAAATGAGTATAAAGTTGGCATAATTCTCACAACTTCAAAAATTGGTCCCTAGGGAATCATAATGATTACTCAAATATTCCTCAAAGAATATTCTTTGAAATATTACCTAACATATGCCCTAACAATATTCCTAAAATTATTCTTGAGATTCATGTATTCATTGGCCTGCTTTCACCCTCATCTCTCATGTATTCTCCATGGTTCTTTTCGAACCATATGAATGGTATTTTATAACAATGTGTGAGGGTGAATAAGACAAAGTGTGTGGTTGGCACAATGGTTGGAATAGTCATAGTAATTCATGTTTTAGGGAGGTTTTGGGTTCAAAACCCATGGAATTCCATTTTTTGTTTTAGTATAGTTTTAAAGCCCAATTTTGGTTTTAATATAGTTTTCAAACCATGTAATATATGGTATACAGATGACCATATTGTAATGACACCCCAAACCATGAGAATAAGACAAAAATGTAGGTTAAACCATGTGAAGGCCACTTGGGCCTAATTTGAGGTGACATCTGGCACCATGTGATTGGGTCATGTGGCAAGCTCTCATTGGTCCACATCATATGCCACTTCTATCACCTACATGCCATGTGTCGACTTATGATATTGCCACATCACCTGTTGTGGTCGACCTAGTCTTGTAATTTGGCTACCATGTGGCAACCTTTGGGAGTGCCACATGGCACCCTCTGGTTTACCTTTCACTTTGAATTTTATCTAGTTTGACCAACACTTTGATTGGCTATAACTTTGTCATACAAACTAAAATTGAGGTGTCATTTGCATTGTTGGAAAAATTGTGACGAGATCTTTGATATCATCCTAACTTTATTGCAATCCAAGGACTTTGATTTTTGATCTTTTCTCGAACCATCTAGATCATTCCTCCCAAAAGTCATGAACAAAATCTACAATCCGATGTACTACCTCATTTGCATAGCAAGTGACCTAATAGGCCACACTTCCTTCTCCTTCACCTTTGTATTTTGGAGCCATAAGTGATGAAATGACACATGTACTTTATGCAAACCTCTTGTACATCTTGAAAAATACATGTTCAATTACATGACCTATCATGACGCAAGAACAACCCATACTTTCCAAGATTTTATAACACACTCTTTGGTCAAGTTTATGTTAGAATCACAATAAAAACCAATACCCGAAACTATCAATAAAAGGGAAAAAACATCATAATGTTGAATTTGTGAGTGATGGAAAACACTTCATCACTTTTAGAATCATTTCACAACATGTTATTTACAAAATGTGGCATGACGAACTACTATATCTAATAAAACCATCTCTCACTGAACAAAGTGAATGGGTTACCTTCGTGTATCTGATTCGCTTGTTGAAAAAACTCACTAGTTGGTTCCTGCATAAGCACTTTTTCCTTCTTGAGATGTTGCTTTGGATGGAGCCTCCAACATGTGGCTCTCTGATGTCCACCTCTTTTGCAATGACTGCAAAAATTCTTCTTTCTCCAGACCTACTTAACCTTCTATCTTACCTGATGTAGTGATCCGAATAGAAAATGGCATCAACCCATGGTATTCATCCACCCATGTTATGTATCCACCCATAGAATTTATGCATGGTATTGTAAGTGGCATCCACCCATGGTATTTCTCTCCCAATGGTATTGTAAGTGATATCTACCCATGGTATCCATTCGCCCATGGTATTTTTTCATGCTATTGTGACATCCACCCATGGTATTCATTCACCCATGGAATTGACCCATGGTATTGTGACATCCACCCATGGTATTCATTTACCCATGGAATTGACCCATGGTATTGTAACTGAAAAGTACTATAAGTAACAAGTCACATTTTGTAAAAGGACAATTTCTCGTTTTGTTTATTGGGCATTCTCCTCTTTTTCTTCTGGCATTTCAATTTTTTAGATCTTGGGGACCTCCCCCCAAGATCTGGATCAGCAGTATCAGAGCAGGTTATGATTCTATGGGAATGAGAGTTTGATGCATATTTCAGTTTCAAATTTTGCAAAAATATTCAACTATCTTGAGGCATGTGCTACATCCTCCATAAAGCATTTTCTTGGAACAAGCGGGAAGAATTTTTCTTTTTTCTTTTTTTTTTGTAGGAATGTTTTTGGTCGGCGAGTTTGCAAATTAGATATGAAATTTTTGGTGCAAAATTTACGATAAAGAATAATACATTTTGATTCCTTAAGAAAAAATACCCAAAATGAAAAAAAAATATGTCGTATCGAAGTCAAGATGTGGGAGATATCGTTGATTTAGTATGAGTGATTTTTTCAGAACTTTTGTGATGGTGGAAACATTGCGGCATGAATATGAGATTTTAGAGTGTCCAGATAAGGATTTCCAACATATGGGAATATGAAAAATGGTTGTTTTGTTTCTAAAAATACGTTATAATAAATATTATGAGTTATATTAACCGAGTTATGTCCATTTTAATTCTGGAGCACCATTCAGACTAGGTTCCCTTTGGAGACGTGTCCTCCCACCCTGCTTTAGTAGGCACCTACTTCGCATTTATTAGTTTCAGCATAGCAGCATTCAGCTTGGGCTCTTTGGAGACGTGCCCTCCCACCCCAGGCTATGTGCGAACCTGCTACTTCATCAACAACCAACATCATGGTTATGGGTCAACCACACAAAATCCTTGTCATTGAAGTCCATTTGCTAGGGTGCTCTTTTTTAGTATCACAGTTGGTCACAAGCATTACAGGGTATCTCTATCCTTAGATCTTCGTTTTTCATCGTTATGGGTCATCCACAAACCCACACTTCATTTAAGTCCATTTGCTAGGCCGCACACTGTCAGTATCATAGTTTGTCACAAGCATTAAAGGGTATCTCTATCCTTGGATCTTCGTTCATCATGGTTATGGGCCATCCACAAACCCACACTTCGTAGAAGTCCATTTTCTAGGTCACACATTGTTAGTATCACATTTGGTCACAAGCATTACAGGGTATCTCTATCCTTAGATATTCATTCATCATGGTTATGGGTTAACCATATAAAACCCTTATCTTCAGTGACTCTTCATATTCAACAAAGGCTTTGCAGGAGGGAACTTCATACAATGGGGACCATTGCTTTTTAACGAGGGAGGTATGATCCGAATCGAAAATGGCATCAACCCATGGTATTCATCCACCCATGAAATTTACCCATGGTTGTAAGTGGCATCTGCCCATGGTATTTATCCACCCATGGTATTTTCCCATGCTATTATGACATCAGCCCATGGTATTCATTCACCAATGGAATTGACCCGTGGTGTTATAACATCCACCCGTGATATTCATTCACCCATGGAATTAACCCGTGGTATTATGACATCCACCCATGGTATTCATTCGCCCATGGTATTAATTCACCCATGGAATTGACCTGCGGTATTGTAACTGAAAAATACTATAAGTAACAAGTTGCATTTTGTAAAAGGATAGTTTGTCCTCCATAATGTAGCTTTCACAGTGATTCTCCATTTTAATAAAAAAAATATTTGTGGTTTTGTTTATTGGGAAGTCTCCTCTTTTTATTCTGGAATTTCAATTTTTGAGATCATGGGGGCCTCCCCCAAAGATCTGGATCATGTAGAGAAGGCATTTTACGCCTTGTACTCTTTCTTGTTTCCATTCTTTTCCAACACTTGGAAACAATATGATTTTACAAGCGACAAAAACTGCATTGCTTTATATGACATGATTTATGCTCCTCATTAACAATCTGCTTGTAATCGTAAGGAACATTAGAATAATGAGACATTTTGTACCTTGTTTGGTTTTTTCTAGTGCAATCTGAGCAATGAGAGCTTGCCTCAGCTCTTCCTCTGCAATACGCACTGTCATGAGAATATTATGATGCGTTCCCATCATTCTCTTTCCTTGATGATTTTGGAAATTGCTAGGATTATTTTCCTAAATAACTCCTTACTTCCACTGCCTTCAGGAATTCTCTTTTAGGTTACTCGAATCCTAAAATGGGTACTTGAGGCTTCCAGTAGAAACAACATCATGTGAAAATGAAACTGAAAAATTATCAACATTGTTTACCTCAATTGTTTATTCTAAAGAAGGTGATGATGGATTTGGTAAGCCTTTGTTCCACTTCATATTTCCAAGGCCTATTGCATGGCTTGTAATTGAACATGCAATCTATCCTTCTCCTCTTCTGCTTCTTGTAGAAGTCTCCTCAATTTGACATTCTTTGCTTGAAGGATTTCGTTTATCTCTTCATTTGAATGATTTAAGTTTAAAAAGTAATTAATATATTTTAAATATATCTATTTTTTATCTTATTTATAATACATATTATATATAAATAATATTTAATTATTATTATTTTTTAATCAATTAATCTCTAAATTTTATTAGATTACAATTTTCTATTAATTATTAGATTCATTTTTATTAATTATTATATTTTGAATAAATAAATATTTTCTCATTTGAAGTTTATAAATCTATTTATTTTAATCTTTATATTAATATAATTATTACGATTTCAAAAAATAGTATTACAACTTAAGGGATCTAAGTAACATTATTTCTCTTTTATAATCTTATACATTTTATCATCACATTTATTTAAAGCATATATTCGTAGCTTCACTTCATATATAATTTCAAGAAATTATGACTGAACTAAATTACCAAAAAAATAACTTAAAAGAATAATTTGTTTACTTATAATGTAAAAATATAATCATTATCTCTTGTACTACAGTTAATAATAAAATAAAAATAAGTATATGTTATTCTGTATATTAAAAAAGTTAGAAAAAATAAATAATCAAACAAACAAGACTATATTTATCAAATTATCCTTTATATATAATTTTATAAAATTTATATCATAATTTATTTTTTATATATTTATTATGTAAAGGTATAATTATTTGATGTAAGGAAATTTTCTAGAAAATTGTGTGTCGTTATTGATATTATGTTGAAAAGAATGCTAGTTACATTTAATTGCGACATTACAAAAGTGAAACACATAAATCACTAAATTATGATGATTATGTTTATCAATTACAAAAGTAGAACACATAAATCACTGAATTATGATGATTATGTTTATTTGTCACTCAAACAAGAAAACAAAACAACATAGGTTACTTTTTGTCAAATTTCCAAGATGATAAATAATTAATATTTTATCTATCAAATTATTTAGATAATGGAAAATCAATTTTTTTAATTTCATCAAGATAATAAACAACCAAATTTTAAAATCATCTCCTATACTCGACACAACAATTAAAATCATAGTACAACTTATTAAAGCTATTAAGAACACTATTTATCTTCTATCATATTATTAAGAATACATAAATAGTTGACCAAAAATATTATGTCTGTCTAATTAGACTCATAAGTAAATAACAAATATTAGGTTTTGTAAAATGTTATGTAATGTAAAATTAAGATTTTTCACTTGTTTATTAAATTAACTAATATATACATATATATATATACATATATATATATACATATATATATATATATATATATATATATATATATATATATATATATATATATATATATAAAAGTCTAGTAAGACAATGTACAACCAACATATTTATTTTAGCTATTTTGTAAAAAAAAATAATAATCAAAACTTTGAAATTGTTATTTATATTAAATACAATAATTAAATTTGTAATATAATTTAACAAAGAAATATTGCAAACATTATTATTTTTCATCACGTTGTATGTTTTATCATTAAATTTACCAAATAAATATATTAATAATTTTAATATAAATTTATAGAATTATATCAAATTATTCTTAAAAAATAGTTTAAAAAAAAATTATTTACTTTTATTTTTAATAGAATCAGTTATCTTGTATTCATTCCAAAAACGAGGCTGAACGCCTTTATGAAAAGTTTTTTGATGATTGAGATGGAATTCCGATATTAGATCCCCTTGTCTATTATTTCTTGCTATTACATAGATTAAACTAAATCTTGTATTTCCTACGGCACTAACTTCGTAGATTTTTATAAATTGTTGTAGCATACAGATAAATTTATAGTTCATCTTGCATTCTAACATAAGAAAAAATAAAAAAAGACAAGGTAACCATTTTAACTGAGAAAAATACCCACTAGTATGCTCTACTAGAGTAAACCAGTTTATCCTTGTTGTTCGTGGTTGATAGATCTCTCTTCAGATTGAAGGAGTATGTTGTTGCATTTGTTGGAACTAGAATTCCCTACAACTTTCCTTTCCATGGTTTCACGAAGTGAAGAAAGGGAGAATTCCTAACATCTCTTGTTGAGTGTCTCTTTGAGGTAGGTTGTTTAAGAGTATAGGAACACCATTTCTAGATTACATCTCTCATTCAAGTTCTGCCTCGAGGGAGACAAATTAAGGATAGGAAGGACTTGATGCCATGACTCAGCAGCATTGTGGTTGAGCTTAGAAAGGTGGGAGATGGGGGGAACTATGGGACTAGGGAGATTTGAAATGGAGAGGGGAGGGATTGGCGCAAAGGAGGAAGGGAACAACAACAATTTGCTTAATAGATTATTGAACGAAAAGAGGATACTAGGAGGAATATTTAGAGACTTATGGATCCAAAGAAAAGGATTTTGGAACTCGTGATCTTTGAGATCGATCACAAGGATATTTTCTTTATTTTTTATTTGGTGATCAAAGCTTCCTACAAGGACATGATGATCCACATAGCGATGAGATAACTATTCCTTAGAGATTTTCTGAGGAGCCAAGAGATTGTGCTTGTTATCATTTTTGAGATATACCATCACGAATTCTAGGGGGCGTGCTTTTGATGTCCTATCTCACTGGCAATATGAGAGCATTTCAAGGAATATCTAGAACATGAGTATATTCATTGACCTTCACTTCTCTTTGGGGTCTACAGCAAGCCTTATTTGCCAAATCATCGGCTTTGTCAATGTTTTCTCTAAGGATGTGAAAGAATGATGCATATTCCATATACGTCCACTATTGTTGCATTTAGGTTATAATTTTCCCAAGGTATGCATGAGTGGGCCTCGATCCGTTGAGAACTTTTTTGAATGAGAATGGTAGTGTCCCCAATTACTACTTGATTTATAAAGCTGAAGTCACAGAGGATCTAGACACCTAGCAGCAGTCCGTAAGCTTATGCCCTATTGTTTGTTTCATTACCTGGTCCCCATTCAGAGGAGGTTATTTATTCTCCTTTAGGTTCAAGAATTATTCCCCTTTCTCTATCGCTTTGGAGGTATTTTTTGGATGCCCCTTCAAAGAAAGGGTAGGGTCATTTATTCTCTTTCAGCCAATCCATAAATTTCTTATCTTTCATTTTTACCTTGTAGTTGATTATGTTAAGTCGATTTCTCAAAGGAATGCAGGTGTTTTGGAGGGTTCTATCTAATGCAAAATTGAACCAAAACCCTTCTTCTATTTGCAAATTTTTTTTAGAAAATTTGTTGTTTCCTTTGGAGAGGATGACCTCGCTGGAGAGACAACAGACCTTAGCCACCACCTTCCTTTTTTCTATTTTATTGTTTTGGAAAGTATATTGGTTCCTAGCTAGCTAAAGTTGCCAACATAAAAGTGTTAGGATATTGGCCCATAATTACTTAAGCAGGTTCTTGTTTTTGAGGGAGTAACGATAATTAGATTTCAATTGGGAAAAGAAGTCTCAGATATTGAGGTCAAAATTTACCTAAACAGGAAGTCGATCAACCATAACCTTCCAATAGACTTTTGAGAATGCAAAAGAGAGAAATAAGTGTTGAATGATCTCCTCTGCACTCAAGCACAATGGACATATAGAGGGTCCTTGAATGTGTCACTTTGTAAAATTATCATTTGTGGGCTCTTTCCCTTGAGTAATGACCATGTAAATACATTGATTTTTGGTAGAATTTTAGTTTTCCAAACAATTTTCCAGAAAGGCTAGATGGATTGATGGTCTTGTTCTCTTTGTAAAGCTTCATATCTCCTTTTTACTGTGTAGTCCCTTACTATTAGGTTCCACTTGAAACTATCTTATTTCCTAAAGCAAATTGGTGTTGGTACTTTGAGATTTTGAAGAAGAATATGCCACTGTTGAAGGAGCTCTGGTGGGATTGTAGGTATTTTCCATCCTTTCAAGGAATTATCTTTTTTATTCCATACTGATAATTGATCTAGGTTTACTATACTTGTTCCTTTCAGCCAATTCTTAAGATGTCAGATCTTTGGAATAGATGTGAGTTTAGCCTTTCCCATTATGTTTTCATCCCATAGGTTAATTTCTTACCCTCCGACTTGAATTCTAGAAGTGCCGGCTTGGACGAGTGGGAGGATTTTTTTGCAAAGGTTCCATATTTGTGAACAGGGCCTATTGGGTATCTCAATTTGGAGGGGATGATGAGGGGGAACATTCAAGTATTTTTGTTCTAGTACTTTCTTCCACCATGTTGATTCTCCACTTATTAATCTCCAAATAATTTTCGCTCCCAAGGCTAAGTACATCAAGTTTGGTTGTCGAATGGTTACCTCTCCTTTATCATAAGGTGTTATTACCTTTTTCTAGCTTATCAAATTGGATTTTTTTTTTTGGTTCTGCTTGTCTGCCACAAGAACTTTCTTATGATAAACTCTATTTCCTTTTTTATTCTTGCAGGAGCTTGAAAAATTGTATATTGATATAAGCAAAGGGTTGATAGAAATGGTTTAATTAGGGTTACCCTGCTTGCTAGATTAGGCCATTGCATTCCCCCTTGTTGGAATTTCCTCTTCATTTTGTCTATGACCTCTATCCAGACCTCTACTTTCATTGGACATTTGGAGATTGGCATGCCAATATATTTAAAATGAGTCTAGTCCACTTTACAAGGTATTCCAAATATTTGAAATATGTGTTGGAGGGTTTCAGGAGGGGTCTTCCAAACATAAATGCTACTCTATAGCCCATTAAAAATTCCTCGTGAGGCTTCCAGAACTTGATCAAGGGTGGTTTTGATCCTTCTATCAGTAGTTAGGAAGAACCTCCTATAAATAAAGTATCATCAAAAAATTGGGAGTGATTCATGCTTTTGGTTCCTCTACCATATTGGATTCCAAGGAGAAGCCCACTTTGTTCTGTCTTCTTCAAGTTTCCTGCTGAGATTTTTAGACATTATGATGTAAAGGAAAGGGGAGATAGGGTAGTCTTGTCTAAATCCCTTAGGATTTTGGAAGAATTTTCATGGCCTTCCTTTAATTAAAGGTGCTATCTAGTACCTATGGATACAAGCTTTAATGAGGTCAATGAAGTCTCTAACAAAGCCCAAATTTTCTAGAACAACAAAGGAAATTATTTTCTAGCTCAATAGAATGCATTTTCCATTTCTAGTATCAAAATGACACCTTGATCTTCCCAAGATAGGCTAGAGTTAATGCATTCTTATACTAGGAGGATGTTATTTACAATCTATCGGTTAGGAATGAAACCACCTTGTTTTTCTAAGATCAGGTGAGGGAGGAGGTTTTTGATTCAATCAAAAAGGATTTTGGTTATAATTTTGTAAGAGAAGTTACGCAATGGGATAGGTATAAAGGGTTGAAGTAAGTTGGTCTAGTTTCTTTGGGAATAAGTGAAATAAGGGTAGAGTTTATGTTAACTCTTATTTTGTGCTTAGATTGAACCCATCAGATCATCTTGATTAGATATTTTTTTATGATCTCTCAAAACGTGTGGTACAAGGCTACGGTGAATCCATCTGGCCTCAGTGCTTTGTCTGGATGCAGACTCAAAATTGTTCTTTGAAACTCCTCTTCTTCGACTAATTTTTTTATCACTGTTGATCTAACTTCTCTCGATTATTGAGATTAACCAAGATCTTTAACTTCTATGATGTTAATAGAATTGCGTTTGAAAGAGTATAAAAAATCACATGTGCATACTTTAAAGGAGAGGAAACATAAAGGAAACTATCAAATCAAATAACAAACATAACTTGATAACAAAGTTCACCCAGTGTGGGTTACATCTCTAGGCCTGGTGTCAAGAGTGGAGAGGTTGCTTCATTAATTGATGCAAGATAATGATGAATACATGATGTGTTGTTTTTTTTGTTAATACAAAGAATAACTCCCTTAACTATAGTGGCATGTCCCTCCACAAGATGTTCTTCTATAATAACTCTCATGGATATAATGTATCCTTCAACATGACAAAATCTCGAACTCTCACATGAAGTGGCATACAAGGATCCTCCAAAAAAATGGAAAATAAGAATCTCAACAAAAAATTATCAGCGTAACAAAAATAAAAATGATACATGGACTTAATGCATCTTATTCCTCCACTTTCAGGAATGGATTGAAAATTCACATCTTTGCTGAAGAAATAGACTACACAGTTGAATTCCTGGTGAAAATTTGTGACATATCACTGTAAACTCGACCCCTTCTGACTCAAACAATTTTCATCTACTCAAGAATATCAAAGATTATTCAAATATTATGTTTCATTGGCTAACTAAAATTATGTTTCTGAGATGAAGAATCTTATCACACCATCGTCTTCCTTGTGAAAAACTGAGAAAAATGAGTATAAAGTTGGTGTAATTCTCACAACTTCAAAAATTGGTGCCTAGGAAATCTTAACGATTACTCAAATATTCCTCGTAGAATATTCTGTGAAATATTACCTAACATATGCCCTAACAATATTCCTAAAAATATTCTTGAGATTCATGTATCCATTGGCCTGCTTTCACCCTCATCTCTCATGTATTCTCCATGGTTTTTTTCGAACCATATGAATGATATTTTATAACAATGTGTGAGGGTGAATAAGACAAAGTGTGTGGTTGGCACAATGGTTGGAATAGTCATATTAATTCATGTGTTAGGGAGGTTTTGGGTTCAAAACCCATGGAATTCCATTTTTTGTTTTAGTATAGTTTTAAAGCCCAATTTTGGTTTTAATATAGTTTTCAAACCATGTAATATATGGTATACATATGATCATATTGTGACGACTACCCAAACCATGAGAATAAGACAAAAATGTAGGTTAAACCATGTGAAGGCCACTTGGGCCTAATTTGAGGTGACATGTGGCACCATGTGATTGGGTCATGTGGCAAGCTCTCATTGGTCCACATCATATACCACTTCTATCACCTACATGCCATATGTTGACTTATGATATTGCCACATCACCTGTTGTGGTCCACCTAGTCTTCTAATTGGGCTACCATGTGGAAACCTGTGGGAGTGCCACGTGGCACCCTCTGGTTTACCTTTCACTTTGAATTTTATCTATTTTGACCAACACTTTGATTAGCTATAACTTTTTCATACAAACTCAAATTGAGGTGTCATTTGCACTGTTGGAAAAATTGTGACGAGATGTTTGATATCATCGTAATTTTATTGCAATCCAAGGACTTTGATTTTTGATCTTTTCTCGAGCCACCTAGATCATTCCTCCACACCTAGGAGACTTTGGTTCTCCAAAATCATGAACAAAATTTTCAATCTGATGTACTACCTCATCTGCACAACAAGTGACCTAATAGGCCACACTTCCTTCTCCTTCACCTTTGTACTTTAGAGCCACGAGTGATGAAATGACACATGTACTTTATGCAAACCTCTCGTACATCCTGAAAAATACATGTTCAATTACATGACCTATCATGACGCAAGAACACCCCATACATTCCAAGATTTTATAACACACTCTTTGGTCAAGTTTACATTAGAATCACAATAAAAACCAATACCCAAAATTATCAATAAAAGGCCAAAAACATCATCATGTTGAATTCGTAAGTGATGGAAAACACTTCATCACTTTTAGAATCATTTCACAACATGTTATTCACAAAATGTGGCATGACAAACTACTATATCTATTAAAACCATCTCTCACTGAACAAAGTGAATGGGTTACCTTCGTGTAGCTGATTCGCTTGTTGAACAACCTTGCTGGCTGGTTCCTGCATAAGCACTTTTTCCTTCTTGAGATGTTCCATTGGATGGAGCCTCCAACATGTGGCTCTCTGATGTCCACCTCTTTTGCAATGACTGCAAAAGTTATTCTTCCTCCAGACCTACTTAACCTTCTTCCTTACCTAATGTAGTGATCCAAATAGAAAATGGCATCAACCCATGTTATTCATCCACCCATGTTATTTATCCACCCATGGTATTGTAACTGGCATCCACCCTTGGTATTTATCCCCCCATGTTATTGTAAGTTACATCCACCCATGGTATTCATTCTCCCATGGTATTTTCCCATGGTATTGTGACATTCACCCATGGAATTGACCGGTGGTATTGTGACATCCACCCATGGTATTCATTCACCCATGGAATTGACCCGTGGTATTGTAACTGAAATGTACTATAAGTAACAAATCACATTTTGTAAAAGGACAATTTGTGGTTTTGTTTATTAGGCATTCCCCTCTTTTTCTTTTGGCATCTCAATTTTTTAGATCTTGGGGGCCTCCCCCCAAGATCTGAATCAGTGGTATTAGAGTAGGCTATGATTCTATGGGAATGAGAGTTTGATGCATATATCAGTTTCAAATTTTGCAAAAATATCAACAAACTTTAGGCATGTGCTACGGCCTCCACGGAGCATTTTCTTGGGCCAAGCGGGAAGAATTTTTCTTTTTTCATTTTTTGGTAGGAATTTTTTGGGTGGCGAGTTTGCAGATCAGATATGAAATTTTTGGTGCAAAATTTATGATAAAAAATAATATATCTGGATTCCTTAAGAAAAAATATCCAAATGGAAAAACAAAATCGGCCGAATCAGAGTCAAGACGTGGGAGATATCGTTGATTTAATAATAGCAATTTTTTCAGAACGTTTGTGATCGCGGAAACATTGCAGCACGAATATGAGATTCTAGAGTATCCAGATAAGGATTTCCAACATATGCTAATATGAAAAATGGTCATTCTATTTCCAAAAATACATTATAATAAATATCCTGAGTTATATTGACTGATTTCTGTCCATTTTAATTCTGGAGCACCATTCAGAGTGGGTTCCTTTTGGAGACGTGCCCTCCCACCCTGCTTTAGTAGGCACCTGCTTCACATTCATCAGTTTCAACATAGCAGCATTCAGCTTGGGTTCTTTGGAGATGTGCCCTCCCACCTGAGGCTATGTAGGCACCTGCTACTTCGTCAACAACCAACATCATGGTTATGGGTCAACCGAACAAAATCCTTTTCATCAAAGTCCATTTGCTAGGCTACACACTATTAGTATCACAATTGGTCACAAGCATTATAGGGTATCTCTATCCTCGGATATTTTCTTGTCATGGTTATGGGTTATCTACAAACCCACACTTCATTGAAGTCCATTTGCTAGGCCGCACATTGTTAGTATCACAGTTGGTCACAAGCATTACAGGGTATCTCTATCCTCGGATCTTTGTTCATCATGGTTATAGGCCATCCACAAACCCACACTTCATACAAGTCCATTTTCTAGGTCACACATTGTCACTATCACATTTGGTCACAAGCATTACAAGGTATCTCTATCCTTAGATATTCATTCACCGTGGTTATGGCTTAACCATATAAAACCCTTATCTTCAGTGACTCTTCATATTCAAAAAAGGCTTCGTAGGAGGGAACTTCATGCAATGGGGACCATTTCTTCTTAAGGAGGGAGGAATGATCTGAATAGAAAATGGCATCAACCCATGGTATTCATCCACCCATGTTATTCATCCACCCATGGAATTTACCCATGGTATTGTAAGTGGAATCCACCCATGGTATTTTAAGTGACATCCACCCATGGTATTTTCCCATGGTATTGTGACATCTGCCCATGGTATTCATTCACCCATGGAATTGACCCATGGTATTATGACATCCACCATGGTATTCATTCACCCATGGAATTGACCCGTGGTATTGTGACATCCACCCATGGTATTCATTAACCCATGGAATTGACCCATGGTATTGTGACATCCACCCATGGTATTCATTCACCCATGGAATTGACCTGTGGTATTGTAACTGAAAAATACTATAAGTAACAAGTCACATTTTGTAAAAGGACATTTTGTCTGCCACAATGTAGCTTTCATAGTTATTTTCCATTTTAGTAAAAAAAAACTTTGTGGTTTTGTTTATTGGACATTCTCCTCTTTTTCTTCTGGCATTTAAAATTTTTAGATCTTGGGGGCCTCCCCCAAACATCTGGATCATGTAGAGATGGCCTTTCACGTCTTTTCCTCTTTCTTGCTGCCATTTTTTTCCAACACTTGGCAACAATATGATTATAAAAGCCACAAAAACTACATCACTTTATATGCCTTGATTTCTGCTCCTCATTAACAATCTGCATGTAATCATAAGGAACATTAGAATAATGAGACTTTTTGTAACTCATTTGGTTGTCTCTAGTGCAATCCTGGCGCTGAGAGCTTGCCTCAGCTCTTCCTCTGCAATACGCACTGTCATGAAAATATTGTGATGTGTTCCCATCATTCTCTTTCCTTGATTATTTGGGAAATCACTTGGATTATTTTCCTAAATAACTCCTTACATCTACTGCCTTTGAGCATTCTCTTTTAGTGTACCCCAATCCTAAAATGGTTACTGGAGGTTTCGAATAAAAAAACATCATGTGAAACTGAAACTGAAGAACTATCAACATTGTTTACCTCATTCTTTTATTCTGAAGAAGGTGATGATGGGTTTTCTAAGCATTTGTTCCACTTCATATTTTACAGGGCCTCTTCCATGGCTCATAATTGAACTTGCAATCTATCCTTCTCCTCTTCTGCTTCTTGTAGAAGTCTCTTCAACTCAACATTCTTTGCTTGAAGGATTTCATTTATCTCTTCATTTGAATGATTTTGAAGAAGATGAAGAAGAAGAATATTCTCCCAAATATGGAGATGGAGCATTTTCCTCTGTTCCCTTTTTCTCTTGCTCCTCTTTAGTCATTTTCTCCTCATAATCTACATACATTATATCTACCATGATTTCCATCATGTAGAAGGCCTTGTAGAGATATTTGTGATCCTCCATTTTCTTTCTTGTTTCACGTCAAATCTCTGGTTATCATTCACAATTGTAATTCACATCACCAAGAAGAGAATTCTGATACCAAACTTGATGCAGATTCTCTCAGCTACCAGAATTTACCAAGAACTTTTACTTTTTTGATGTTACTAGAATTGCATGTGAAAGAGTATGAAAAACCACATGTGCATACTTTAAAGGAGAGGAAACATAAAGGAAATCATCAAATCAAAGAACAAACACAACTTGATAATGGAGTTCACTCAATGTGGGTTACGTCGTCGGGCCTACTGTCACGAGTGGGAAGGTAGATTCATTAATTGCTGCAAGATGATGATGAATACATGATGTTTTTTTTTTTCAATACATGGAAGAACTCCCTTAACTGGAGTGGCATGTCTCTCCACGATATGTTCTTTTATGAGAACTCTCACTCCTATAAGCACTCCTTCAACATGACAAAAATCCAAACTCTCACATGAAGTGACATACACAGATCCTCCAAAAAAATGGGAAACAAGGATCAGATCATCAAATCATCATCTCAGCAAAAACCAAAGGTAGACATGGCGTCAATGCATCTTATACCTCCACTTCTAGGGATGGCCTGAAAATTCACACATTTGTTGAATAAATGGACTACGCAGATCAATTCCTGGCAAAACATTTGTGAAATATGACTGTAAACTCAACCCTCTTCTGACTCGATCAAATTTGGGCTCCTCACGAATCTCAAATATTCCTTAAATATTCTCTTCCACAGGCTGACTCAAATTATGCTTCTGAGATGAAGAATATGATCACACCATCACATTCCTTGCAAAAACTAACAAATCTGAGTATAAAGTTGGCATAATTCTGACATCATCAAAAATTGGCCCCCAAGGAATCTTAAAGATTCCTCGAAGAGAATATTCTTTGAAATATTCCCTAACATATGCTCTAACAATATTCCTAGAATCTTCTTGAGATTCATGTGTTCATTCGTGTGCTTGCACCCTCATTTCTCATGTATTCTCCATGGTTCCATTTGAACCATTTGAATGTCATTCTATAACAATGTGAGGATGAATAACACAAAATGTGTGGTTGGCACAATGGTTGGCATAATCATATTAGGTTGCTTATTGTTAGGGAGGTTTTGGGTTCAAAACCCATGGGCTCAAAATTTTGGTTTTAATATGGTTTTAGAGTCCAATTTTGGTTGTCATATAGTTTTCAAACCATATAATATATGGTATATGTATGACCATATTGTAACGACTCCCCAAACCATGAGAATAAGACAAAAATGTAGGTTTCACCATGCCAATGCCACTTGGGCCTAATTTGAGGTGCCATGTGGCACCATGTGATTGGGCCATGTGGAAAGCTCTCAATGGTCCAAATCATATTCCACTTATGTCACCTACATGCCATGTTTCAACCTATGATATTACCACATCACCTGTTGTGATCCACCTGGTATGTTGATTGGGCTGCCATGTGGCAGTTTTTGGGAGTACACGTGGCACCCTCTAGTTGAATTTTGACTTTGACTTTTTCCTAGTTTGACCAGAACTTTGACTGGCCATAATTTTTTCATACGAAGTTGGATTGAGGTGTCGTTTGCACCATTGGAAAGCTTGTGGTGTGATATTTGATCTTGTCCTAATTTTATTGCAATCCAATCACTTTTATTTTTGACCTTTTCTAGAGCCACCTCTGTTGTCAATTTTGGCCTCCTCTGTTTTTAGAAAGTACTCAAAATAATTTGGCTCTACTTTTGCTATCAATAAGATTTTTTAGTACTAGTATGCCTTCACTTTGTTTTCATCTTTCCCTTCAATATCGAGATTTCCTTCTCCACTAATCACTTCTATATGGTTCTTAATTCTACTTTCTTTGGTTTGGTTGTAAAATAAGGTTTAATTGCTATCACCAAATTGTATCGAAAAGCTTGTGGAAATTATCCTCCAACTTTCTAATTTTTTCCTTTTGAACTGGTATAGTCCCCAGTAGAGCTATTTTTCCTTGATTTGGGTTCTTTTGTGTTTTCCTTATTTTCCAATTTCTCTTGAACATAGTCCAATTATTTTGGTAGCTCAATTTTCTTCTGCATAGGTTCTTTGCATCATATTTCTGCCCACTCTTTTAGTTCCATTCTAAACATGTTTAACATGGTTTCCCATATATACCCTACAAATCCGTTGATTGTCATTTTCCATGTGGACTGCACCAATTACCTGGCCTCTTCTTTGGCTCATCACAAAGGGTTGTAATGGAGGGGTAATGGACCCAAATTTGAGTTTTCTCCAATTATCAAAGTGATGGGCTTGTGACCTAAAGTTGCAGTAGAAATGAATTTTTATGAGGCAGATCCAACTCACATTATTAGGTTTGCATGAGCTAAAAAATGATCTAATATTTCCTTTATATTACCCAAACCTATCCTTCTATTTCTCCATGAGAATTTACCATTTTTGGTTTGATTTCTAGTAGATTATGCTCCTCTATTATAGCTTTGAGTTTTTCTAAGCTTGGGTCCATGAGGAATGAGACTCCCCACTTTTCTCCTGCGCTCATAAGCAAGTTGAAGTGATCTCCAACTATATCATTTTGGTTTCCTACTACTACTATCTTATATGCTAAGGATTTCCCACAATTTTCCTTGTCTCTATAGTGTGCTAGGGCATAGACATTATATACTATAATGATCTTCCATGTGTTTTTATTTTTCGAAGTTTGTCATGATCCAATGTTGTTCTTTCTGAACTCCTTGAAGTTCCAATTTTTATTTGGTTCCAAATAGTGCACACATCTCCCAGTGCTCATCTTTCACTAATTATTGTCCCTTTAAAAAATTTTATTCTTTGCATTACGAACAGAATTTATTCCTCACTGTTGATGCCCCGAAAATCGTTGTATCAACATTGGGGGATAACCACCCGGTCCGGACCTTAATACATCTCCTTTTCCGTTTGGAATGGTGGCTCCGACTAGGGATAATGGGACCCGTTTCTGAGCAATGAGTAAACGGGATGAATGAATGATTGATTGACTAATCTAATGATAGGCGAATAACTTAATTTATCAGCGAAATAAAAAGAACTACTACTAATCCTGGGAACTATTGTACTTTGAAGTGTAGCGCTTGATGATCTATGTTTATAAACATGCATGTAGATGACTCCATCTGATAAACATGGACATTTACTTATTCAAGGATTACTTTGCTTAAATAGTTAAACAAGGTGATTAACGCAGTATTGCTACACCCATCATTTATATCATCAATACATATATGATTAAAAGAAAAGCATTACCATAAGCATCCAATAGTGGAGGGAATAAATAAATGTTGTTAAAACACATACATATATTCGATAATAGCAAAGGCAATCAAATAACAATTCATATAAAAAGAATGGATTTAGACATAGATAATAGTACCATATGAGTTGCGAGTCACTCTCCAATATCAATCGCTATTCAAAATTCTTCCTCTAACGCAGAAATACTTTGAAACAAAGACAGTAGTGCACATTTGCATAGAAGCTTCTTTGCCAAAATCAGAATGATTGGTCCAGTTTTATAAAAAATATTCCTGAAGTACAGTAGTGCAGCTTTTAGGTATTAAGTCAAGTACAAAACTTTACGACCCTTTCCAAAACAATGAAAGGGTCTATAAATACTAAATTAAACTAACTATCTATGAAACTGAAATCCTACTTAATTGGTATCAAATGATCTTGAACATATTCTTCTCAGCAACCTGGCAGTCGGCGCCATGAATCATCAAGTAGGTTGTTTGCCTTTAAATCTGAGCTGACTTATCGCAAGCATCGGCTCCACTTCAGGCAGTCTGTTGAAGGGAGAGTTAAGCTGGGCAGCATAGGTGGCATCCTGAATATCAGGGATAATATACCCGATTGCATCTGTAAGGCATTTGAGGGCGGCTCTTTGACTATGTGGTTTTACCAAGAAGAACCAATAGGTGTCCCATGTTAAACTGTTAATTCCAGCAATTAATCTCCCCTTTTCCTCTAGATCTGGATAACATGACTGCTCCAATGTTTTCATCGCTGTCAATTTACCTGGAGTGCATTGGGAAATCATGTTTGACAAGTAGAGAGTATTATTAACCAATTCAACCAAATTACTTGTGGTTGATTTGCATCTTGAAATTGCCCTCTCTGCTTTCATTAACTTGGACTGCCATTCTATAAACAATATTTCTTTATGTGACTCCAAAATTCTTGGTAAATTTTCCGCTTGTCCCTGATCGGTATCTTGCCAGTCAAGAAATTTAGTTAATGTTTCTTCAGCTTGATCCAATTTTGTTCTAGCCTTTTCTGTTTTTTCACTTATTGATGCCGTCAATTCGCATAGTGGTTCCACCTGGGCGATTTGTTGACATAAAAGCTTAATCTGTGCTATTAACGCCTTATTTAGCTGTAATGCCTCTACTCTGAATTCAGCTATCTGTGGAAGATTCTTTGTCTTTTCTAGCCGGGCTGATAGTTGAGCAATCTACTCATCTTTAGACTTCAACATTTGTTCATTTGCTGCCCTTAGTTGTGCCAAGGCTTCAGACAACTCTTTCTGCTTCTGGATTGTGCTGTGATCAATCCTCTGTTTCTCTTCCCGCAATTATTGAGTTAATTGATTATTAATTTGCTGTTGTGTTAACAATTGTTGTTCTGCCTGCTCCGCTTTCTGCTGTGCTTCTGTTAGCTGTGCTTGCAATAAAAAGATTTCCTGGTCTTTTGTTTTTAATAAAAGACTCACCTCTGATGCCTTGTCTATTGTTGCTGCCGAATAGGCTCCAGCATATTGTGATAGCTTTGTTAGGTCATCAGAGGGGTCGACTTCCTCCTTCCAAACCACATTGCCCGTGACCGTCTGTTCTGGGAAAAGGGAAGGTTGATCAGTCCTTCTTCTCTTCCTCTGTCGTTTTACCACAGCTTTGTGCTTTGGGCTATAGAAGACATCCAAGGGAGGAATTTCTTCTATCTGCAAAATAATTTGATCGGAGGGGTCCTTTGGGATTATTTCTACTTCCTTTGAACTGGGTAGGCCGCTGGTTCCACTTGGAACCTGTTGTGAAGTGGTTTCCTGTGTATCTGTCGCTTTCGAAGTTTCGGCGTCCTTTGAACATTCAAGACTACTGATAATTGAATCAAATTGTTGCCATTCCTGGAGCAATTTGGGATCAGTTTGAGTATCCACATTCACCTCTATGGTGCTTTGTTCTTGCTCTTTACTCTGGGTTTCCTCTTGCACTTTCTCTTGTTTTTCTGTTGTAACCTACAGTTCCTTTGGATGTAGCTGTTCAGGCTCGCTTGGTCTTGTTGCTGGTGCTGTTGCTAATAGATCCAGAGGTAGAGTTTGCAACCTCTGTTCTCTGAGTCCGTTGAATTCAACTAACCCTTCATCTTTGTATTCCATTATGGCCAGCGATCTAACTTGATACATTTATTCAGCCGAAGAGAACAGGTCATCAAATTTATCTTCTACATGATCACACTTTGTCAATTTAGCCTGTTCAAGTGCATTATAGGCGACTTTGTTGGGATCAAATCGCGTACTTGGGAGAGTCGCTAGAGTTAATGATTTCATTTTTGTAGCTTCTTTTTCTGCATGTTTGAAATCATGCAAAGTGTAAACACCACATCTCAGAGGAAAGGAGGGCCAGACCTGCTTCTTATTTTTCTTCAGAGTTTGTGTAACTCCTTCGGCAATAATCTGATAGGTTATCTCCCTTGCTAGCAGTTTGTCAGGTATGTATAAAGGAAGAACATGAGGTTCAGCTTGGCTACCGAAAATTCTTATATAAGTAAATTTCTCCTCTCCGAACCATCTTCCTATTGATGTTAAATCAATCCCTGCTTGGTAAGAAATCTTGGGAGTAGGTTTATTAAAAATAGAATAATGAATGGGTAACATGAAACCATTGCAGATTTGGTACAAATGGTGCTTATAGGAAGTCTCCCACAATTTCTGATGGTATATGTGAATAGGCGTGGGGTCTTGTGGAGTCCACCTCCAGCCGAGTACAGGAAACTCAGAATTAAAACACAGGGTATCTAGTATATAAGCACTGTAGTAGAATGGGAGAATAAGCCTTTCGATGACGCGGGTTTTAGTTCTAAACTCAAGAACTGTTGTTGCTAGCTTATCTGACAATATAGTTGCCCAATCCATTATCTCACTATTACACGCCGCTTCCATCAAGGGAACCATTTCTATAGTGAAATTAGCGGAATCGTGCAACCCCCACAATCTACACATCATTATCCCAGCATAACAGTAAGGAGAACATAGGGAATCAACAGAATACTTACCGGAAGTTTCATGCTTGTGTTTCACCAGATTTTGCCTCCAATCCCGAATGGGTTCGGATTCAGTTTCGTTCTCACTTCGGAATTTCTCCAGAAATGCCTTGTTGTACTGCTTCTCTGGCTCAGGCAAATGATACATTTGCCTCAAATCATCAACCTTGAATGAACCGAAGACCCTCCCATCTCTGGTGCAGAAAGTTCTGTCAGTGATTGGGATTTCCTCAATTGCCCACTTTACTACATCCGTATATGGGAGAATTTGTTCCCGAGCCGCTATCCGATGAAGGAAAGAGTCGGCCAAGTCTTTCAAAGTACCATCAGATTTTCTACTGGAACCCGCTGTAGCTTGTACTGCTGTCACCTTTGGTTCTTCGGCTTCGATCAAATTATAGGTACTTTGCCAAGTGGTCTTGGCAAGTCCTAAACATGTAGTATCAGATATTAATCCTTTCTTTTTATTTGCTGGATCAGCGACGGCTTGTCCTGTGGCTGGTGCAGTGGTAGCGATTGCGGTTTTCTTAGACTTCTTCCCCATTCTGCTTGAATCTATTACTTCGGAAGAATTCTGCACAGTAGTGGAAATAAGCATAACACAGAGAATTGGTAGCGAAAACCAAATACGAATGAGATATATTGATCAATGCATGATGGGGGATTAACTTAAAAGTGGCCACGGATACAATCTATGAGAAGATTTTTAGACTTACTATTTCATTAAATGGCCGTTAAAACCTGCCAATCCTTTAAATGCCCATCATATCATTAGTCGGCCAAATGATTTGTCTAAGCGTTCCTTGGATGTTTTGGCGGTTAATCGCAGGTAAATCACTGTTTGAAAGATAAGGCCTTTAATACGAATTAATCGTAATATCCCTCTGCTTTAACGACTTTTTGAAGTTTGCGCTTTTGGCTTTATCGCAATCGGGCGTCGGGGAAAACTTAAATCATTATATTGACACCTTTTGAAATCCCCGATTGCCGATAGCGATATCACATCGCATCGCATTGGGAGTATGGGCACTTTAAAAAGCATGCATGGTATATCGCCGATCGCCGATAGCGATATCGCATCGCATCGAAGCGAACGGGAGTTTATCGCATCGCATCGGATCGAAAGGCACTTTAAAAGCGTACATGGTATATTGCCGATCGCCGATAGCGATATCGCATCGCATCGGATCGAAATGCACTTTAATTATGGGAACTTATGATTGCCGATGTCCGATAGGCTATTGCACGTTATCGCGTCGGAGCAAACCAATGGGTTTTTAAGTTATGCCTCCTTTGCCATTGCGATATGCGATCTTGCGATCGCTTTATCGCAATGATAAAAGATTGATTATTTATATTATAAGACCAAAATTGGTTTTTCAAAAATGTTTTTTGTAATGTTTTCATTTTGTTTTCGAACCTATTTGAATAATACAAAGTTGATACCAATCAAAACTAAAAGGGACCCATTTCATATGATAGTTTTGTGAATAAAAATGATATGAAATGGGGGGTTGTTGTAGAGCACAACAATTGGAGATTCGTTGGAAGAAACAATTATCTCTGAAAAGTATGGAAATACTTAAACTTTTTCAAAATAGAGTTCTAATCAAAGGGGAAAATTCTAATATAACTAGGTATATATGCATTCCGAGTAAAATGAAACTATCTTTGCTAATTTCCTCTCTTATTTAATATTCGATACATTCTAAGTTTTAAATAGGCCTCTATTGGTTTATAATGATAAAACAGAAAACCTTTCCAAATCAGCTTTTATAGTTAACTCGTCTATCATAGGTAGAGCCTCTGCTGCCAGCAAACGTTCATAGTTTCGACAGGGATACCTTTTAACCATATTATTGTCCATTATCCCATCCATTTAAGAGTGTGATTAACAGAATGAATTCAAAACATGTTTTCATATTTTGTATTTCCTTTCCTTTTTCTGTTATTGCTAAGATAAAAAGCCATTGTCTTGGTTTGGTGGCCAGCTGTTTGACAATGCCATTCACTGGTAGTAATCTAACCGAACAAGCTGGCTCGTGATGAGACCCCTTGTCTTATAACTCTAAGCCATTACCCTGTTTTGGTATGCAGTATTGGTAATGTCGGTTAGACTATTTCCCGATGATCATGGTAAGCAGGCTTGTAATAAGACCTCTTATCTTTTATATCAAATATTTTAGAATTACACTCTGAGTAACCATAAACTTTAGTGAATGGGATGGACAATTTTCTCCTTAAGAGTAAATGGATGACAGGGTAAGAGTTGAAGATGCTAAAAATGGATTAGTTTATGTTTTGATATTAATAACCTTTTGTGACCATTTCGAAAACAGAAAATGATTTACAATACTTCTAAACTTTGAGAAGAGTTCACAAAAATTGTAGTGTGGTTTCGGAATGCAACTATACCTAGTTTCCTAGAAATTGTTCCTCTTATCTAAGACTTCTATTATTTTAAAAGTAAATATCATCACTACTTCTGTTGAGAAAATTTTAAGTACAACAAAGGTCAATGGAAGATACCTTACAACTTTATTTTCTAATGGTCCTACAAGCTATAAAATTCTATTAAAAAGGAGAAGGGGTTACCTTCTCAATTGAAGAATTTCTTTAAGATAAGGCCATTAACAGGCAAAGAATCTCTCAAACCTAATAAATCTTGTAATATGAAGGTCGAATGGCCTATCTTCTCACAGATCTGAAATGGTCCAAGCCACATCTTCTGGAACTTGGTGTGTTTTCCCTTATCTTCATGGGCTTTGTCCCATTTCAGAACTAAATCACCAACTTGAAATTGTTTTGAACCGGATGAGACTAAATCGAAGGATGACTTGATGATTTTCTGATGTTTTGCATGAATAACCTTGGTTTTTTCTCTTTCCTCTTCTAATTTTAGAATTTGGTCATGTCTAAGTTGAATAGAAGAAGAAGGGCTTTCCTCAATAAACTGCACTAGGGCTAGAGAAGGAAGAACAATATTTGTTGGTAGTACTACTTCTTTTCCATATATAAGGTTGAACGGAGAAGATCCTATAGAAGTCTTCTGTGTTATCCTATCAACCCATATTGAAAATATTAAGGATTTGTGCCATGTTTTATGATTCTGCTCAATAGTTCGCTTAATAATTTTAATCAGATTTTTATTTGTAGACTTTGCTAAACCATTACCCTGAGGATAGTAATTAGCAGAATATTTTAATTGAAATCCTCTTTTAATAGCGAAATCAAACATAGCATTGCCTGAAAAGTAAGATGCATTATCAAAAACAAGAGCATTTGGGACACCAAACCTGGTAATGATGAATTGATCTATGAATTCAATGATTGCCTTGTTGTCTTCAAAGGAATTGCTTCAACCCATTTAGTAAAATAATCAGTGGCAGTAAGGATATACTTATGCTATTTTGAAGAATGAGGAGTAATTTCCCCAATTATATCCAATCCCCATTGCTCAAATGGCTGTTCAATGTTGACTGGTTGCAAAGGGAAAGCTGGTTTTCTTTGTCTTCCACTAGAAGTTTGACAATTTCGGCATTTCCTTACATATTCATAAGTATCTCTAAACAGAGTGGGCCAATAATATCCAGCATGAATGATTTTGTGGGCTGTCGTGTCAGCTCCAAAATGTCCTCCTGCTGGTCCATCATGTAATTCCTCCAAAACCTTTTGTGCTTCAGGTTTTTCTAGGCATCTTAATAAGATTGAATCATAATTTTTCCTAAAAAGCACATCATCAATAATTGTGAAATTTTTTGCTTTCAATCTAATGGCCCTTTTGTTTTTGTAAGACAGGTTAGGAGGTGCATATCCATTTTTCAAATAAAAGATTAAGTCAGCATATTGTGATTCAGAATCAGTAATACTTATCTGGTTGATTTCTTCGGTTTGATCTGTATCACCTGATTCTGGAATGTTGGATGCTCCTGCCAATAACCTGCAAAAACCTTGGCCTCTAACAATCTTTGCTGGTTTAATTTCTAAATCATATTCTTGAAGTGCTGTAACCCAGTTTTCCCTTTTTTCACCCAGTTCTCTTTGGATTAATAGTTGCCTTACTGCAAGGAAAGGAACTATAACTTTTGTGTGGGCTTTTAAAAGGAAGGGTCTGTAATGTTTGACAGTTGTATATACAGCAAAGGCTTGTTTTTCTACTTCGGAGTAATTCAATTCAGCACCCTGGAGATTTGAACTATAGAATGAAATGGGTGCTTCCGAATTGTGATCATTAATCTGTGTGAGTACTGCTGCATAAGACAAATTGGATGCGATAGTATACAGTGTGAAATGATTAGAAAAATTGGGGGTATTTAAGGCAGGGCATTAATTATTGATTGTTTGATTAAATCAAACACTTCTTTTTCTGCTGATCCCCACTTAAAGACTGAATTTTTCTTAATCATAGTTTGAAGTGGCAAAATGATTTGAGAAAAGTCTGGAACAAATCTTTTGACAAAATTGATTTGGCCTAAAAATCACTGCATGGATTTTTTATTATGAGGGAAAGGGATTTCAGAGATTTCTTTGATCCTATTGGGATCAATATAAATGCCATCTTTAGAAACAATAAAGCCTAAGAGCTTTCCTTGGTCAAGAGCGAAGAAATATTTTTTAGGGTTAAGCGAAATACCATACCTTTTGCAGCGTTGAAAGATTTGATTTAAATCATGCAAATGATTGGACTTCTCCTTAGAAAATATAGTAATATCGTCTAGGTAGACGACTACTGTTCTGTTAATCAACCCTTTAAAAGCTATATCCATCACTCTTTGGAACATCGCTCATGCATTAATAAGTCCAAAAGGCATTTTCTGATACGCATATGTTCCCCATTTTGTTCTGAATGTAGTTTTGAGTTGGTCATCAGGATGGACCAAAACTTGGTTATATCCTGAGAAACCGTCTAGAAAAGACATTAACTCAGAGCCTGCTACTGATTGGAGTATCTGCTCCATAGTAGGTAATGGGAAATTATCTTTTAAGCTCGCCTTGTTCAGATTTCTGAAATCTATACAAATCCTGATGTCGCCATTTTTCTTTCTAACTGGCACCATATTGGAGACCCAGTTTGAGTGCCGAATGGGAAAAATAATCTTAGCTTTCAAGAGTTTATTAAGTTCAGATTTTATTTGACTCTCTAAGTTCGGATGTATTTTTCTCAACTTCTGCTGAATTGGTTTCTGTTTGGGAAGCATTGGGATGGTATGCTGGATGATGGATGTATCATATGTCTTTAAATCATCATATTTCCAAGCAAAAGTCTATTTATTTTTCTGTAACAGTCTAATCAATGCTTCTTTTTCTTCCAAGGAAAGTCCTAATCCTAAATTAATGTTTTGAGGAGCTTGCTCAGTGCCAAGGTTTATCAATTCAAACCTTAGGGTAGAACTTTGGAGCTTTGTATTAGTCACAGGTTTAAACCTGTCTTTAATATCATAAAGATCCTCAAGCTTCACCACAGGCTTTGGGATTGAATTTTCCTCGTGATTACCTTGCATTTGAAGGTCATGCTCATTTTCTTCAATGATTTGATCATCATAGGACTTTTCGGAAGTTAAAAACTGTAAAATTTCTTCATCATGGTTGAATACTCTCCAATTAGTGACATTGTCAGGAATTGATGGCCTAAAAAGCAATTCTACTGAAAATCTATCTGGGTTGTAGTCTTCGGAAGGTAGGAGCTTGGAAGCAACATTGGCTAGCAGGTCGGCTGCCGAATTTTGAGACCTGGGAATGGAAGAAATATTGAATGCCGAAAAGTGGGAGGTAAGTTCCTGTACCAGCGATTGATAATGTTTGAGATGGGTGGAAAGACAATGAATTGTATTCCTTACCTGTTTGATAATAATTTCAGAATCTCCAAACACTTTCAAATATTGGACCTTGAGGCCAATAGCTTTATATAGTCCTTGGACTAAGGCTTCGTATTCTGCTGTGTTATTTGTGCATTCAAATTCTAACCTACAGGACAACATTGTTTTTTCTCCTTGCGGGCTAATCAAAATACATCCTGCTCCTGAGCCCTCACTGGATTTGGACCCATCGAAATATAACGACCAAAATAAAGAAGTATTAACAATCTTATTTACAGTTTTCTCAGTATCATTGAAACATCTTGACCTATCTGTTTGTGAAAAATTTTCAATCTGAGATGTAAAATGGTTTACTGAGAAAGGGGATGGCTGGGCAGCAAAGTTGCCAAAGAATGACTCTGATGAATAATTCCCCAAAATGTTGTTATTAAATGCTATCTGTTGATTTTCTTGTTCAAATTCAGTAACTGTATGAGTCATATGCTTTTCCCGATCGATTCTTATTTGATTTGGCTTACCCTTATAGGGAAGCCACATATGTGACCAATCAGTAGATATATATCCATGTAGTTTTTCAGACCAATCCCTACTTAAGATCAAACCATAAAATTTAGGTATATCAGCGATTAAGATATCAATCCTTTGTACTACTCTGGGATCAGCAGATAACCTGATAGTTACAGAGTTGATCTCTCCCAAAACCTGTACTTTAGTCATGTCCAACTGTACAATATGAGTAGCGTACTTCTGGGGTTCAATGTTCAGTTTAGAACAAACTGAAGCTCGCATTATATTAGAAGATGCCCCTGAGTCAATCAGACAGTTGTGTAGGTTTCTGTTGTATAACTCATAGGTCAAAAGGAAAGGTGGAGTATGAGAATTTGATCTATCTCCAATCAGAACTGCATCAGTAGCTTCAACCATACCAGGAGGTGGTTGTCCTGAATCATTTGCAGCTTTAGCACTGGGAAGAGGTGAAGTAGGAACAACATTTAATTCTTTGAGAAGCAATTTTTGCTGATGTTTCAATTTACTAAGTTCAAACATGGTAATGTTTGCCTTAGTCTTTTTCATGTCATCAACAATATCGTAATCCATTGAATCAGACACTACCAGTGTCTTAGATGTTGATGGGATTGTTGAGGTTGAAGGTTGGTTTTATGGAATTGTTACAAGTGGCTTCTTCGGGGGTACCTTTTCCTTTGTTGTAGCAGCACCTGCACTTCTTTTCTTTGAAGTTTCCTGAACAGGTTCGGAGGTACCTTTACTCCTGGTAGTGACAGGAAATGCTTCTTCTTCGTTTTTTGTATCGGAGTTAGGCAATATAAAATCCCACATTACATGACATTCAACAACTTCCTCTTCTTCATCAGTTGGTGTAGCTGTTTCTTCTTCTCCTTCTTCAAGATCTGAATCTGCATTTGATATAACATTTGGTGGTTTTGATTCAGTTTTCTTATAATTTATAAAGGGTCTTTTGGTTGAGGTTTTGGCTACTTGTTTTTTTATTTCAACCATTTCATTAGACATAGTCTTGAGGACCTTTTGAAGACCTTCCATGTCATATGGATCTTTAGATGTTTTCTTCTTTGAATCATCTTTAAAAGAAACTTTTTTGGTTTTTCTATCTTCAAGAGCGGCTTTCTTCTCTAGAGCATTAATACGTTTCTCCATAGCAAGTGCTTCTTTCATGTTTTCAGCTAAAGTCGGTTTTCGAGCCCTGTCTACAAAAATAGCTATATTGGCAAGTAGGGCAGTTATATACCATTCACTTCGGATTTGCTCACTTGGTTTGGAGGCCGTTGGGATTTCTTTCAAGAGTTTATTGAATCGTGCATTAAATTATGTAATTGGTTCCCTATGCTCTATCCTAAGATTGGAGAGATCATTTATTAGTGTAGCCAAAGACCTATCATCTCCATACTTAGTAAGAAACTGTTCTTGGCAAGTCGTCCAACTGGTAATGGAACCAAAAGGCAGGAAAAATACCAGGATCCTACTGATCCCTGCAATGTATAAGGGAAAAGCCTAATGACAACATCTTGCTCTGTTACTCCCTTCAAGTTAACTGCCAACATGAAGTTATTAATATGTTCGTCAGCTTGTGTTCCATCATCTGGATTAAATTTGGGTAGCCATTTTTCAGGAGCATCAGGTAATGCATGCAATGGTGCAGGCATGTTGACCGCACCAGGCCTGGTCCATGGATCTGCCATTATAACACTAGTAGTAGATGATACTACTGTTGAAATTCCAGATGTCTGGGAAGGAATTGATGTTGCGGAGTGAGTAGGTTGGGATGTTGAAGTTCCTAATCCCTGATGAACAGCAATATGTAATGAGGGAGTGGATGGTTGACTTCGCCCTGGGGAAGATGAGATGGAGGATGTGGATGAAAGTGTTTCACTATTAGATCCTTTAGTGTTTTTCTTCGCTTTTTTCCTTTTGGGTAAAGGGAACTCAGTAGGCTCAATACCGAGCTTTCCACTCTGTAGTCTAGTGAGAGGGTGAGGTAAATTGAACTGCGAAGTCACACTACTTTGCGATACCTCAGATTTCTGTGGTGAAATCGAGAAGCTTTGAAGTTTGTGGATAAGAGACTGAACTTCAGGGGATTCAAGACTTAGTTGTTCTGGAGTATAATGGGTTTGAGCAGTGGTAGTTGATTCATCTTCTTCTTGTTTGGATACTGGAGAACCAGCATGCAATTGGGAAGTACGAGGTGATGCGGAGGGAGAATTACTCTTAGAATGGCCTGCAGACTTGGGTTTGCTTGCCATTCACAGTTGATGGCCCTCCTTCTAGCGCCAGAAATGTTGATGCCCCGAAAATCGTTGTATCAACATTGGGGGATAACCACCCGGTCCGGACCTTAATACAGCTCCTTTTCCGTTTGGAATGGTGGCTCTGACTAGGGATAATGGGACCAGTTTCCCAACAATGAGTAAACAGGATGAATGAATGATTGATTGACTAATCTAATGATAGGTGAATAACTTAATTTATCAGCGAAATAAAAAGAACTACTACTAATCCTGGGAACTATTGTACTTTGAAGTGTAGCGCTTGATGATCTATGTTTATAAACAGGCATGTAGATGACTCCATCTGATAAACATGTACATTTACTCATTCAAGGATTACTTTGCTTAAATAGTTAAACAAGGTGATTAACGCAGTATTGCTACACTCATCATTTATATCATCAATACATCTATGATTAAAAGAAAAGCATTACCATAAGCATCCAATAGTGGAGGGAATAAAGAAATGATGTTAAAACACATACATATATTCAATAATAGCAAAGGCGATCAAATAACAATTCATATAAAAAGAATGGATTCAGACATAGATAATAGTACCATATGAGCTGCGAGTCACTCTCCAATATCAATCGCTATTCAAAATTCTTCCTCTAACGCAGAAATACTTTCAAACAAAGACAGTAGTGCACATTTGCATAAAAGCTTCTTTGCCAAAATCATAATGATTGGTCCAGTTTTATAAAAGAATATGCCTGAAGTACAGTAGTGCAACTTTCAGGTTTTAAGTCAAGTACAAAACTTTACGACCCTTTCCAAAACAATGAAAGGGTCTATAAATACTAAATTAAACTAACTATCTATGAAACTGAAATCCTACTTAATTGGTATCAAATGATCTTGAACATATTCTTCTCAGCAACCTGGCAGTCAGCGGCATGAATCATCAAGTAGGCTATTTGCCTTTAAACCTGAGCTGACTTATCGCAAGCATCGGCTCCACTTCAGGTGGTCTATTGAGGCGAGAGTTAAGCTGGGCAGCATAGGTGGCATCCTGAATATCGGGGATAATATACCCGATTGCATCTGTAAGAAATTTGAGGGCGGCTCTTTGACTGTGTGGTTTTACCAAGAAGAACCAATAGGTGTCCCATGCTAAACTGTTAATTCCAGCAATTAATCTCCCCTTTTCCTCTAGATCTGGATAACATGACTGCTCCAATGTTTTCATCGCTGCCAATTTACCTGGAGTGCATTGGGAAATCATGTTTGACAAGTAGAGAGTATTATTAACCAATTCAACCAAATTACTTGTGGCTGATTTGCATCCTGAAATTGCCCTCTCTGCTTTCATTAACTGGGACTGCCATTCTGTAAACAATATTTCTTTATGTGACTCCAAAATTCTTGGTAAATTTACCACTTGTCCCTGATCGGTATCTTGCCAGTCAAGAAATTCAGTTAATGTTTCTTCAGCTTGATCCAATTCTGTTCTAGCCTTTTCTGTTTTTTCACTTATTGATGCCGTCAATTCGCATAGTAGTTCCGCCTGGGCGATTTGTTAACATAAAAGCTTAATCTGTGCTATTAACGCATTATTTATCTATAATGCCTCTACTCTGAATTCAGCTATTTGTGGAAGATTCTTTGTCTTTTCTAGCTGGGCTGATAGTTGAGCAATCTGCTCATCTTTAGACTTCAGCATTTGTTCATTTGCTGACCTCAGTTGTGCCAAGGCTTTAGACAACTCTTTCTGCTTTTGGATTGCACTGTGATCAATCCTCTGTTTCTCTTCCCACAATTGTTGAGTTAATTGATTATTAATTTGCTGTTGTGTTAACAATTGCTGTTCTGCCTGCTCCACTTTCTGTTGTGCTTCTGTTAGCTATTCTTGCAATAAAAAGATTTCCTGGTCTTTTGTTTTTAATAAAAGACTCACCTCTGATGCCTTGTCTATTGTTTCTGCCGAATAGGCTCCAGCATATTATGATAGCTTTGCCAGGTCATTAGAGGGGTCGAATTCCTCCTTCCAAACCACATTGCCCATGACTGTCTGTTCTGGGAAAAGGGAAGGTTGACCAGTCCTTCATATCTTCCTCTGTCGTTTTACCATAGCTTTGTGCTTTGGGCTATAGAAGACATCCAAGGGAGGAATTTCTTCTATCTGCAAAATAATTTGATCGGAGGGGTCCTTTGGGATTATTTCTACTTCCTTTGAACTGGGTAGGTTGCTGGTTCCACTTGGAACCTGTTGTGAAGTGGTTTCCTGTGTATCTGCCGCTTTCGAAGTTTCGGCGTCCTTTGAACATTCAAGACTACTGATAATTGAATCAAATTGCTGCCATTCCTGGAGCAATTTGAGATCAATTTGAGTATCCACATTCACCTCTATGGTGCTCTGTTCTTACTCTTTAGTCTGGGTTTCCTCTTGCACTTTCTCCTATTTTTCTATTGTAATCGGCGGTTCCTTTGGATGTAGCTGTTCAGGCTCGCTTGGTCTTGTTGTTGGGGCTGTTGCTAATAGATCCAGAGGCAGAGTTTGCAACCTCTGTTCTCTGAGTCTGTTGAATTCAACTAACCCTTCATCTTTGTATTCCATTATGGCCAGCAATCTAACTTGATACATTGATTCAGCCGAAGAGAACAGGTCATCAAATTTATCTTCTACATGATCACACTTTGTCAATTTAGCCTGTTCAAGTGAATTATAGGCGACTTTGTTGGGATCAAATCGCCTACTTGGGAGAGTCGCTAGAGTTAATGATTTCATTTTTGTAGCTTCTTTTTCTGCATGTTTGAAATCATGCAAAGTGTAGACACCACATCTCAGAGGAAAGGAGGGCCAGACCTGCATCTTATTTTTCTTCAGAGTTTGTGTAACTCCTTCGGCAATAATCTGATAGGCTATCTCCCTTTCTAGCAGTTTGTCAGGTATGTACAAAGGAAGAACATGAGGTTCGGCTTGGCTGCCGAAAATTCTTATATAAGTAAATTTCTCCTCTCCAAACCATCTTCCTATTGATGTTAAATCAATCCCTGCTTGGTAAGAAATCTTGGGAGCAGGTTTATTAAAAATAGAATAATGAATGGGTAACATGAAACCATTGCAGACTTGGTACAAATGGTGCTTATAGGAAGTCTTCCACAATTTCTGATGGTATATGTGAATAGGCATGGGGTCTTGTGGACTCCACTTCCAGCCGAGTATAGGAAACTCAGAATTAAAACACAGGGTATCTAGTATATAAGCACTGTAGTAGAATGGGGGAATAAGCCTTTCGGTGACGCGGGTTTTAGTTCTAAACTCAAGAAATGTTGTTGCTAGCTTATCTGACAGTATAGTTTCCCAATCCATTATCGCACTATTACACGCCGCTTCCATCAAGGGAACCATTTCTATAGTGAAATTAGCGGAATCGTGCAACCCCCACAATCTACACATCATTATCCCAGCATAACAGTAAGGAGAACATAGGGAGTCAACAGAATACTTACCAGAAGTTTCATGCTTGTGTTTCATCGGATTTTGCCTCCAATCCCGAATGGGTTCGGATTCAGTTTCGTTCTCACTTCGGAATTTCTCCATAAATGCCTTGTTGTACTGCTTTTCTGGCTCAGGCAAATGATACACTTGCCTCAAATCATCAGCCTTGAATGAACCGAAGACCCTCCCATCTCTGGTGCAGAAAGTTCTATCAGTGATTGGGATTTCCTCAATTTCCCACTTTACTACATCCGTATATGGGAGAATTTGTTCCCGAGCCGCTATCCGATGAAGGAAAGAGTCGGCCAAGTCTTTCAAAGTACCATCAGATTTTCTACTGGAACTCGCTGTAGCTTGTACTGTTGTCACCTTTGTTTCTTCGGCTTCGATCAAATTATAGGTACTTTGCCAAGTGGTCTTGGCAAGTCTAAACATGTAGTATCAAATATTAATCCTTTCTTTTTATTTGCTGGATCAACGACGGCTTGTCCTGTGGCTGGTGCAGTGGTAGCGATTGTGGTTTTCTTAGACTTCTTCCCCATTCTGCTTGAATCTATTACTTCGGAAGAATTCTGCACAATAGTGGAAATAAGCGTAACACAGAGAATTGGTAGCGAAAACCAAATACGAATGAGATATATTGATCAATGCATGATGGGGGATTAACTTAAAAGTGGCCGCGGATACAATCTATGAGAAGATTTTTAGTCTTACTATTTCATTAAATGGCCGTTAAAACCTGCCAATCCTTTAAATGCCCATCATATCATTAATCGGCCGAATGATTTGTTTAAGCATGCCTTGGATGTTTTGGCGGTTGAGCGTAGGTAAATCACTGTTTGAAAGATAAGGCCTTTAATACGAATTAATCGTAATATCCCTCTGCTTTAACGGCTTTTTGAAGTTTGCGCTTTTGGCTTTATCGCAATCGGGCTTCGGGGAAAAACTTAAATTTGAAATCCCCGATCACCGATAGCGATATTGCATCGCATCGCATTGGGAGTATGGGCACTTTAAAATGCATGCATGGTATATCGCCGATCGCCGATAGCGATATCACATCTTATCGAAGCGAACGGGAGTTTATCGCATCGCATCGGATCGAAAGGCACTTTAAAAGCGTACATGGTATATTATCGATCGCCGATAGCGATATCGCATCGCATCGGATCAAAATGCACTTTAACTATGGGAACTTATGATTGCCGATGTCCGATAGGCTATTGCACGTTATCGCGTCGGAGCAAACAAATGGGTTTTTAAGTTATGCCTCCTTTGCCATTGCCATATGCGATCTTGCGATCGCTTTATCGAATGATAAAAGATTGATTATTTATGTTATAAGACCAAAATTGGTTTGTCAAAAAGGTTTTTTGTAATGTTTTCATTTTGTTTTCGAACCTATTTGAATAATACAAAGTTGATACCAATCAAAACTAAAAGGGACCCATTTCATATGATAGTTTTGTGAATAAAAATGATATGAAATGGGGGGTTGTTGTAGAGCACAACACTCACTTAACTTAGTTTCATGGAGTAGAAAGATATCGGTTTTCTAAACTGATGAGATATTTGACTATGTTCTCTTTAGAGATGTGCCTAAGAACTCTATGATTCCAAGAGACTAGATTCACTATTTACATTGAGATGAGATGGAAGTCCCTTACCTCTCCCTATGTGGGCTTGTGTTTCTTTGATTTTTGTTCCTCTATATATGTACATGTCCATATGCTTTTGGATTCCCACTGCCATATCCTTTTGTGTTGCTTCATCTCGTATCTCCTTGTTTGATTTCTTGCCATAGTTTTTATGGTTTTATACAAGTGCTAAGGTTTCTTTAGATTTATTTCTAGTTATGATCCATGCATTGGATGGATCAAGACAAGTCAACAAGAAGCATGGAGATACCGAGAGGGGTAGTGGGTGTTAAGGGGATGCTTTTCAGGAGGAGAGGGATTCAGAGATTGAGTGGAAGATACAACAAAGTGCTTCTCTAGGTTGACCTTATAGAGAGATGGAATGGTCTCTCCATCTTCATGACTTGATTGATTTGCGTGGGGATCAAGATCAGAGGTTGCAAAGGGGGGAGGTGGGGGGGGGGGGAGGGTTACTAAATGATGGATGATAAGGTCCTATTTGAAGAGGATTGGTTGATTTGGGAGGGAGGGATTCAGGTGGGATAGGTCTAGACTGGGAAGACCCTGAATTCTTAGAGGATTTATTAGGGTTCCTAGGATTTTTGCACTTGACAATGTCCCATTAAACTTCTTGGGTTTTAGCTAGTTCCTTTGTGACTCTTTTTGAACATATGTTTGTAAAATGATCGTATTCATACGTTACATTTAAAGGAGATTTTTTTTTTTATATATTCTAGTTACTAAATGTGTGTCTAGTTATGTACCTTGATCTTCACTACCTCTAATAGCCCTTTGCCTAGATCAAATTCTACACATATTTGAGCACATGCATGCATATTCTATCTTGGCTTACCTCTATCATTGTATTTTTTTATTTCATTGTCAATTTCTTTGACCAATTCATCTCCCCAGCAGTGGAGAAGGAGATTAGGAAGGTGAACCTAGACCAAAACAACACTTGGTATGTCGAGCTGAAGGTTGAAATCCAGTTTCTACTTAGTTAAATATAAACCTCTTCAGTCCACAAAATATGGACCGTTCATGAAGATAAGATCATGATCTTCCTTAGATTCAAAGTAGAAAGTAAAATAGCCCCTTCCATAGAAACAAATGGAGATTTATCTTTGAGTTTCTATGGTGTAGTTTCATTCAACCCATTTCTGCACCTTTCTTACTGAAGGCTAGTGAACAGTAAAATGTCCTACCAGTCCTCAGTTATCCAAGGAGAGAGCACCTTTTTGGGGGATTGAACAAGGAAAGATGATTTTTGGGAATGCACCAATCTTCTTCACGAATTTGGTGACATAAGGGATTTGTTTAAGGGGTCCAACCAAACTATTGATGTTCATGAATGCCTAAGCAACTAGATGAGGAGGGTTCACTTGAGAGGAAGGGTGATATCCCTAAAAAGATGCCTCTAAAGGGGCCATTGAGGGGGACAAATCAACACGGGAGAGGTTCAATGTGAGAAGAGGCAACACAATGTCAATTTTCTCATCCAAAATATATTGTATTTATCGACCATGTAAAAACATAATTATAATTTTTTAATCACATCAAAAAAAAACTAATTATATGTGATTTTCATTTTTAAAAAATGAACATGTAAATAATTAAACAAGAAAATAATGCTAATAAAATCTAAATAACATACATTATTGTAATGATAAATTAAGATTTTTGACTTCTGCTAAATTAACATTCCAATAAGTTAAAAGGAAAACAAAACCACATTATATTTTTCATATTCTCAACTTAGCTAATATTTTCAACTTAGTTATTTTTCAAGTTAATGAATATCCAAGTGGTTTAAATTACCATATTTATTTGGTTTCTTAACTAAATGATCATGTTTTATACATATAACAAATTTTATACAAAATATTTCCTTTTTGAGACACACACACACACGCACACATATATATTTTAGAATTTAGTATTTCTCTCATTTATAATATTTTTTAATTAGTTACCTAGTTTATAAGTATGATTTCAATTGGATCATTATATTTTTTATCACCCATCTTGACACTTTAATAGTAGAAAAAGTGGAGGAATAAGTTCATAGGACAAATTTTACTGGCAATACCTAGTTTCGCAAATTGGGGTTGTAATCCCTTTAGGAGTAACTTGAGATGCTAAATGCTATTTTTTGAAGGAAAAGTTCACTTATTAAGTATAAGAAATTTGAATGGTGTTATACACACATAAATCTTTCCAATGATGCAAGAATTGCCTCAATTAGAGCTCGTATGCGAAAATTATACCACTCAAAAGTTGACTTTCCTATTTTGACAACCATAATTTGAGAGGATGCTATGTTAGTAACCATTATTCATGGAAAGAGGATATCAACATGATCATGATGAAGAATACTCTAGAATACTCAATATTTAACTCAAGTTAAGAGTTGAGGATTCAAACCTAACCACTAGTATGCGATCGAGTTATGTTATAAATGGGCCACTACGAGGAAAAGGGGATCCATTCTATATGAGTTCATTTTTTTTGATAGATGAGAAGAGTAGCTAAGAGATATATGGAGAGATAAAAAAGAGAGGATTTCTTCACTGTATAAGTCCATGGGTGACAAACCATACTTCTTTATATTTTCAACAATTCTCAATTTAGAGAAAGAGAGTAGAGCACCTTCTAGTTAAGTTTTATCCTAAAAGGGTTTCATAGGATATATATTGTGTCAATTGTGGTTTGTGAGTTTTTATATCATTTTTCTCTATTTTATTCATACTTATAATTTTTGTGCATACACATTAAACCATAATTGAAGTGGAGAAATAAACCATCATAGTGTAGATTTTGGATTTTCTAATATAGTTTAGTAGGCATGTTGTAACAAACTATCTACTAGAATATCCACGAAACTTTATTAATCATATTGGTATTATATAAGGTTTATTTGGGTATAATTTAGGGAGTTGAAGGGATGATAATCTATAATTCCATAGTCATAGAATTGCAACAATGGTCAATGAATCTATCAATAATCCTCAAGATCGTGTACAAGAGAGGTTTGCACTGCTAGAAGCACAAGTTGGAGATATAAAATGTAATGTGAGCCTCCTCATGGTAGTCCTTACCAATAAGCTTAGGCTCTTCATACAAGATCGGGGTTCTAATGCAAAGGTTTGATCGAGAGGAAATATAGAAGGAACCAAAGAAAGAACTCTAGAAAGATCAATCCATTTCGAATGTCATGAAAAATTCATGGTCCCTATATAAAATGGAAGCTAAAGTTGCAATCAAGTCATACTAAGGTTAAATTGATGCTTTGAAGCTAAATTGCTGATTGAATCAATTAGAATTTTATTTTAGCATCCACAATAGAGAGGAAGAATAGAGGATGTCATTCACTTGACTAAAATTAGATGGATATTCCCTGACCTAGTGTGAAACACACATGAAGAACTTGGTGTTGGAGGTAGATCCTCTAGTGATTATGCTGGAGGACTTCAAAACCATTCTAAAGTAACAATTTTACTTCAAGTATAAATAAAGGTAGAGTGTATGGGAGTACACCATAGAGTTCATAAATATCGTTATAATGCTAGGTATCTTCCCAAACAACCTAGATAGATTCATCGAGTATCTAGAGGGTCCACACAACCATCTGCAAAAGTAAGTGATGTTGTTCAAACCTATATTAGAGGATGAATATTTCATATAGGCATAGTACCTTCAGAACATGGTCTAAAGTAAATGGAAATCAAGTGGTCTAAAACCAAAGGAGCACCAAGATGCTTCTAAGGAGGGGAAGAATAAGTGGAAAGGAGGAAAAGAAAAAAATATGTAAGACAAAACACAACATTGAAAAGATACGAGCAACCACTCCAACTACTGTAACATTGATGGTCATAAAAAGGAGTGGTTTTGAAAGTTACACCAAACACTCAACTCGATGAACAAAAATAAAGTTGTAAATAAGGAGAACCCCATGGTTGTTGCTTCAAGTAACTAGGTTGAATCAGATCGAGCATGGGTAAGAAGATCATATGTACATATATGGAGAAGAAGGTGAATTTGAATAGCCTTTAATAATAGGGAGAGAACAAAATTACCGAAATATTATGTATAAAGATACATGTTAAGAAAATAAAGGATGATGCTTTATTCAACTCAAGATCAAAGAAAAATATCATTGCATTAAATGTGGTCAACAAATTGGGAGTAGAAGTTCATGATCATCCAAGCCCATATCAATTGGGATGGGTAAATAAGGATGTGTTAGTAAAGGTGACCAAATAGTGAAAAATTAGATTTGATGTCAATGCTGCTTTTATTGACAAAGTAGAACTAGATGTATCTACCCTTGATGTATGTGGAGTGGTGTCTGGAAGTCCCTATATGTACATGCAATATGAAATCATCACGTGGAGATAAAATTGGTACCACCTAATCAACGATGGAAAATCCTTCACCATATTAAATGTGCACAAGGGTAAGTCCAAAATTTTTCTAATAAGTTCCAACCAAGACAATAAACTTATCAATTCTAGTAAGAAGTATTTACTAGTTTTAAAAGAAAATCAATCTATAGAAGAGTTAGTAAGAGGAAAGGAATCCATATACGGGTGTGATAATAAACAAACAAAACAAATAGAAGAGTTTTTATAGGCACACAAGGATGTGTTAGAAGAGCCTAAATGGCTTCCACCTTATAGGGAAGTGGAGTATGAGATCCAACTATTATTGGACTCCCCGTTCCCAAACATTTGGCTATACATGTAGTCTTTTATAGTAAGTTGAAGAAGTAGTTGTAGTAGCTATTGAAACAAGGTTTCATTCAACCAAGTACTTCACCATATGCAGGTCACCGATGATCATTTACCAAATAAGGATGGGACTTGGCATATGTGTATTGATTACAATGTTTGTAACAACACTTGGTTGATTTTCCGCGTAAGAAAATAAATAAGACTAGGGTCATGGAATACGTATTCCAAGTTTCATGGCAGGAAAAACATCCTAATGGGTGTTCATTTGGTTTATTATGTATAAGTAAATTGGAAAAGGCATTCACAAAGGCTTTCGAAAGGCATGAGGCATTAAATGGAATTTTATTTATGAAAATAATGGAAAATAGGAAAAAAGAGAGGTGAAAGGTCACAGGGTGCTTGTGAGGAGAAACATGAAGGAAAAATAATGGAAATTGAAGAAAACAGAGGCCTAATGATAAATAGGATTATGAGGATCAATTCATGGCTTTTCTCATTGTTAGCTTTTGTCATTTCGTGTTTGGAGCTCTCATTTTATTCTCTCTCTCTCATACTGTTCGACACTTAGAGTTTTCTTAGAGCACTCTTGGAGGAGTGTGGAATACTTGGGATTTGGAGAAAGAAGGAAAAATAATATAAGGAAAGTGCAGGAGGACATCGGGATCAACAACTACAATGGGTTTTGCTTGTAGGTACTGAGTTGCATGTATGATTTCTTTGCTAGTTTTGGCATGCAACATGCATGTGTTTTCTTAGTTATGATTTGTCATTAGCATGGAGCATTTCCAGTAGTGACAGTGGTTTTACCTAGCCTTTCAATTTCCTAGATAGGCATGGTGTTGTGGGTTTCTTTCCTCTTGTTAATTGGTTGGTTCTCATGTTCGTTATCGTTGTGGGTTGAGTTACTAGTTCCTAGAGCATTGGTTGGAGAAATGCTCTGGAAGCATTGTAAAAAATTGGGTTGAGTTACTAGTCTAGGAAGCCTTGGTTGGACAAAAACTCGGGAGCCCTTGGTGGGTTATGTTATTAGTCCTAGAAGCCCTAGTTGGAAAAATGCTATGGAGCCCAACAATAACTGTGGGTTGAGTTACTAGCCCTGGAATCCTTGGTAGGAACAAATGACCTAGAGCTCTCAACAACTTGGGTAGAGATCGATCTGGTGATGGTTAGTGATGTCTGACTGTGAGCTAGAATCACGGGTTGAGGGTTGAGGTGGTTTGGCCTCTGGAACCTCTGGTTTGGTTATGTTTGATTTGTTTAATGAGATCCCACATTCATGCTTGGAATATGGCATGGGGGTGATTGGCTAAAAGAGAGACTTAGTTCAACATAATCTATGGCCAGGTGCTACGCGGAAGTCCCTGGCATTGTTTGATTTGAACATGTTAATAAGAGCTCATTTTCCTTGGTATTTTCATGAGTAAATGTGCTTGATATTATGTGGCTACAATGCTTTTTTCCTCATTGATATATCTCTTGTTATTTGATGGTTATAAGCATGCTTTATGAAAATTATGATGTATGGATCTCATCATGTTTTGGTTAGTATATGAAATTTTAGTGAATGAATGACCTAATAGATAACAATGTAGTAATTGTGAGGAGATATCAGTCCTCTTTGATGATTCTCAGATAAGTATGAGAACCCTATACTCATAGTTGTTGTTGTGACATATTCATTAGATGTTTGTGATATGTTTTATGAACTTCTTGTCATGGCTAGTAGAGGTCAGATCAAGTTCTTGTTCAAGTGTTTACATTAGTATCATTATCTTAGTGTTAATTATATTTTATGGAAGTCTCATGAACTTCTAGGTACCGGCCTGATTCATGGCACTAAGAAAGTGGCACAGAATCCAGGGTCACTGGCACAGAACTTCCTGAGAAAGGGCCACAATCACATGTATGACATGTTGTGGGAGCAACCAGAGGGTCTTAGTTGCATTCATTCCTTGTCATGGGAGTGACTGGGGATATAGATCAGTAAAACATCAAGTTATCTCAGGGTTGGGCACATCGAAGGGTTGGTTCTCTCTTGAAGGTTACGTAGCTCACGAGGAATGTCATAATGGTCTTGTCTTATTAGCTCCACTTCCTTAACAGTACTTTGGGAGTTGAATCATATTAGAGTAACTCTTCATAACATGTTTACCTCGGTGGAATAGTTAGCTTGGGTAAATGTGGGAGGAGGGTGGTTATAGAATGGTATCATAGCATGGTTCAAAACATGGACTCGATGGGTAGAATGTGGATTCTCATGCATGATGTAGGTTGTATGTGCTTGTTATGTATGCATGGTGGTAGTCATTGTTACAATTTTGTTGGCATGTAGTAGTTGATGATGTTGTCGTTGGGATTTGTTTGTCACGAATGCATGTTGGTTGTATATGAATTTCTTATGCATGTTAGTGTCTATATGTTGTTATGCATGAACTGTCATGGTTACAGTTATGCATATATACCTGGTCAGACATGCGTTGTGAGGTCATTGTATCTACTTTGTGTCATCGTGATGTTGTTGGTTGTCATGGTGTAGATATGTTTGCTGAGATAGAGCAGGAGAGAATATTAACAAAGAGAGGTTTCAACATTGGACCTCTAGGTAAGAGAATATCGTCATACATGTTTATACGATGGGTATGTAGGTGTACTGGTTAATTTTTTTATAACTATTAGGGTTATGTACATGTCTATCAATTTATGGTTGTTGCAGTTACATGCATGATAGGTGTTAGTTAATGAGTTTGGTCATATGCTTATGTTTCAGATACTCATGAATGATAGCAACCTATTGTTGTATGCATTGTGGTCATAAGTCTATGTTGGAAATAATACTGAGGGGGGGGGGGGTGAATCAGTATTATCAGGTCAATTATTTTTCATTTTACAATTAGATTTGTATACGCTACTTCAATTAGTAAAAACCGCGTATGTACGCAACTGTAGTTAAGGAAAATAGCGTATAACAATCAGACTTGTAATTTAAATTATTCTTCACATGTTTATCATTAATCTGTGCATCAAACCATATAAACAGTAACCAGGAATAGTAAACAGAACAGGTAGTCACACATAAGAACACAAGATATAAGGTGGAAACCCAATGTGGGTGAAAACTACCTGCTGCAAGTCATCTCTATCTTCTTTTAATTAGAAACTTTCTTTTACAATGTTTCTATACTAGTGTAGTCTTATACCAATCCGCAGGCTACTACCTGCAGAAGGCTACAACCTTCTCTCCTTCTCCAGCTTCCCCTGGAAGGGAGCTACAACCCCCTTAGCTCTTGTACTAGCTAAGGTACTAGTACGTAGGTGCTGACCTACAGAAGGCTACAACCTTCTATTTACTTCCAGGGACCATGTTTCTTAAGTTTTCAAACTAGATCCAACAATAACAATAGTCAATCAACAAATATATCTACATCTATAAATCTCCTTTGCTCCAATCAAAACTGAATCAAACAATTACTTCTCTGAATGCTATAACCAGAATACATAAACAGTAACCAAAAACCAATCCTGAACCCAGACCACTGCAGCAATAAACAAAAGCAACTAAAACATATTTCATGAGACGTACGCTACTTCAATATGTAGAAACATACATGCATACGCTTATGTATTAAGGCGAACCAGCATATATGTTGTTTTGACTTACTGAACGAGCCTGTATACATGCCTCCAATGTGCCGAACCTGCATACAGATCTATAAAATATAATTCGCCCTTTCAAATATTTAGACATCAGTTATACCCAGATTATCAGATTTATAGATCAAGTCATGCACCAAATATAACAAATCAAAATCACATAAAGATACTACTATTCAAGCCTTGAGATCTTGACCCATCCATAGGACTTATCCTTCTTCTAGGGCTTAGGTTCCTCCTTGGTTCAGATCCAGCTATGCACCATAACCCAATTCTAGATCTTGCTCTTCATAAGATATTCAATGCTTGAGTGAATGCCTTTGCCTAAAGATTTTCTTCCCCTTTTATAGTCTTATGCCTTACTCAATACCATGGTCCAAAACCATTTAGAACCAATACTAGGGACCCAATACCTGGGTTCAATACTTCGGACGCAATACCAAGGTCCAAAACCATAGGTCCAAATACCACGGACCCAAAACTTAGTTTTTCGACATGTACGCATCTTTCCTTGTGTGAAAGTGCATGTATACGCTAGTTGGTATATAGAGAACCTGCGTATATACGTGACTTGGTATATAGTGAACCTGCATGTGTACACAACTTGGTATATAGTGAACCTGCGTATATACTTTTATTTCTTCCTTCTTTGTAGTCTGATCATCAATTCTTTGCTACTGACCTACTGCACTATGATCTGTCATTTGTGTGAGTTTCCATCAAGGACAACACTTGTATCATAACACCAACAATCTCCCCCTTTGGACTTGATGGCAACCCCAAGTCACTCAAATTCATTCTCCCCCTTTGTCATCAAGGGCAAGGGGTTATGCTCCCCTTGAGTACATGCTGAATTCTCTGCTTTGCTGTGTTGTCCATGCTCCCCCTGACTATAGGCAAGATCTGCAAGAAGATGTTCTACAAGAAGAAACATGACTTTATACATCATAAATGACCTTCCTGTCACCAAAGACTCACACATACATCCATCTCCCAACCAAGTGGGGATACACCAAAATTTTACACATGATAAAACAAGAACATTACAACATCCCTCCCAAGCATAGTGGGGAAACCAAAATAGGCCGTTACATGACCTTGATAAGAAAATAAATACATGACATAGAGATGAAGTATCTACAACAAGACTATGATAGTCATCAACAACTATCATCAGTAGCATCTGTCAATCATCATGCAAACCAGTAACCATTTTCTCCCTCTGCACCTATTCCACCTGAAACCACAAACAACTGTGAACTTGAACCAAGATCTTCTAATATAATGCCAAAAATGCATTATTAGAAGAATATATGCTCCCCCTGAACATGTGCTAGATGGTCTCTGTTAGACCCATATCAGACTCTTTTCATCCTGAGCCTGGCCCAACATATACACGACTGTATCCACATAAACCGGTGTATGTATGCGGATCCTCCTCATGAAACTTGTGTACGACCACTTTTCTCTGAGACAGACAAGTTTCAATAGCAAGATGATGCATCAACTACTCCTAGCTTCTGTCTAAGGTATTCAAATGTCTCCCTGGGCAGTGGTTTGGTGAGTATATCAACAACCTGTTCCTTGGAGGGAACATACTCCAATTTGACCTTTTGTTCAAGCACTTGTTCTCAGAGAAAATGATATTTGATAGGTATGTGCTTGGTTTTTGAATGCATGACAAGATTCTTTGAAATACTTATTGCACTTGTATTATCACATAAAATGGAGATAGGTGGAGTACAAGTCATTTGAAAACCTTGCAAAGTTTGCATCATCCAAAGGAGTATTGTGCAGCAAGATGCAACATCCACATATTCTGCTTCAGCTGTTGATAAAGCAATTCAACTATGTTTCTTGCTGAAACAAGATACTAATCTAGAACCCATAAAGAATGCACCACCACTAGTGCTTTTTCTGTCATCTACGCTTCCTGCCCAGTCTACATCTGTATATGCATGAAGTGTGATATCTGTATCTCTAGGATACCATAAGCCATAGTTTTGTGTTCCTTGAAGATATTTGAAAATCATTTTAACTACCTGAAGATGTGCTTCTTTTGGATTTGCCTAGAATCTTCCAACTATTCCCACTGCATGCATGATGTCTCATCGGGTACTTGTCAGATATAGCAGACTACCAATCATGGATCTATAGGTTGGTTGATGTACTGTTGTTAATTGTCATTTGCGCTGAGGCTGCATCCTGTTACCATAGGGGTACATACTAGTTTCGAATCTTCCATGCCATATTTCTTCAAGATCTGCTTGAGGTACTTGGTTTGTGATAGAAAGATGTCGTATTTATTTTGTTGGACATGTAAACCAATAAAATATGTCAGCTCACCAAGTAGGAACATTTCAAATTCTTTCTGCATTACCGAAGCAAATTTTTGACTCATGGCTTCTTCATTGCTACCAAAGATGATATCATCAACATACACAACAAGTATTAGCAATTTATCATTATCAATTTTTATATATAGGTTGCTATCTATTGATCCTTTTGAAAAGCCTTGTTTATGGAGATATTTGTCCAACCGAAAATACCAAGCCCTTAGAGCCTGTTTAAGACCATAAAGTGCCTTCTTAAGTCTGCATACAATTTTTGGATCATTTCCAAGGATGAATCCATCTGGTTGCTCAATATACACTTCTTATTCCAAGTCTCCATTTAAAAAGGCTGATTTCACACCCATTTGAAATAATTTGAACTTCTGAAAGCTAGAAAGAGCAAGGAACATTCTTATGGCTTCAAGTCTTGCAACCAATGCAAAAGTTTCTTGAAATTCTATACCTTCTTGTTGAGCATACCCTTTACAAACAAGTCTGGCCTTGTTTCTAATAACATCCCCATTTTCATTCAACTTGTTTTTGAATATCCACTTTGTCCCTATGGCATTCTTATCATTTGGTCTAGGAACCAACTCCCAAGTGTTATTCTTTTTAATCTGATCAAGTTCTTCATTCATGGCCTTGAACCAACTTTCATTTTTGCATGCTTCACTTACATTTTATGGTTTAGTGGATGAGAGCAATGCTAGATAGCTTGAAGCTTCTGAAATAGTTCTTCTTGTTTGTACACCTGCCTCTTTCTACCCCAAAATTTGAGTTCCTGGATGATTCTTCTAAACGTACCTGGATGGAGTCTTTTCTTCTATCCTTATCTATTCTTCTGGTTCCTCATGGGTTTCTTCTTCATCATAAGTCTAATTTGAAGTTGAAGGATAGTCCTCATCATCTTCAAAATCTTTGGATTTTACCTACCTAGGAATGTTTCCTTCTTCATCAATCACTACATCAATACTTTCAACAATTTTTCCAAGTCTTTTATTGTAACACTTATATCCTTTGCTGTGGGGAGAGTAACCAAGGAGAATGACTTCACCTGCTCTAGGTTCAAACTTGCCAAGGTTTTCATCAGTCCTTTTGATGTAACATTTGCTTCCAAAAATTTTGAACTATTTTACCATAGGAGTCTTACCATACCAAAGTTCATGAGGAGCCTGAGTGCTATTCACCCAGACATTTGTCTTGTTGAGAATAGTAATAGCAGCAAATGCAACTTCACCCCAGAAGGTTGCGGGAGTTCCAAACTCATCAAGCATAGCACAAGCCATTTGTTGAACCTTTGTGTTCATCCTTTCTACTACTCCATTTTGCTGAGGAGTCCTTGCAGTAGAGAATTCCCTTCTTATTGCAGGTTCTTCACAAAAATAGAAAAATTCATCCGATGTAAATTCCCCTCCTCGATCAGATCTAAGGAATTTGATTCTGCAATCTGACTCGTTTTCAACCAAGGATTTGAATGCTTTGAACTTTTCGAAAGCTTCGTCTTTATGCTTCATAAGTCCTATCCAACACATCCTGGGAAAGTTTTCAATGAACAATATGAAGTATTCTTCTCCTCGAGGTGACCTTTTCCTAGATGGACCACATACATCAGTATGGACAAGTTCAAGTGGCTTACTAGCTAATCCTTCCTTCTCAGGGAAATTAGTTCTGGTTTGCTTGCCAAACTGACATGATTTTCATATTGTATTGTCTAGAATTCTAATGTGAGGGAGATCATGAACCACCTGATATTTACATGCTTTCCTTATTTGTGAGAAGATTAGATACCTCAATCTTCTGCACCATAGCCAGTGTTCATCATTCTTGCTTAGATAGCATTGTTGTTGTCCTCCCTTGAGTATGTATAAATTATTTGGAGTTCTTATGCCTTTGATCACTATTTCTCCCCTATGAAGCTCACGAACAATACATCCATTTGACCGAAATATTACCTCATTTCCTTGATCACACATTTGACTGACACTCAATAGATTATGCTTTAAGCCATCAATGTACATAACATTTCCAGCTTTGAGATTTTCCTTCAAAAGAACAGAACCTTTACCTTTTATGAATGCAGGGGTGTCATTTCCAAACAAGACCTTCCTTTCCTTTTCTAAGGCACTATATGACTGAAGTTTTTCTTTGTCACCTATCATATGTTTCGAGCGTCCACTATTGATGTACCATTGATTTTCTTGTACTTCCACATATAAGGCTATACCACATCTTTCTAGTTGTGGTTCTTTCTTTCTCCATGTTTAGTGACTCAATGAAGCTTGCTCCTTCTGAGTTGTTTGTCGAAACCTACACCTACATTCAGAGTCTTCTTGAACAAAGTTCTTACAAATAGAACATTGTATTTCATTTTCAAGAGCAGAAAAGTTATTGCTTTGTTTTTGAGCTTCTCTAGTCATGATGGTCTTGTAGGCAACACATTGAGCAGCTTTGTGTCCAAAGTTATGAAAAGAGAAACATTGGCCATTGAAGAAATTCCTGCGATTATCAAACCTACTGACCAAATGATTGTAGTTTCTATTGACATCCATTCTTGAGGCAAATTGAGAATGATTTACCTGTGGTTGGTTGTAGCTTCTATTCATCCTTGAAGTAGATTGCCCCCAATTTACTTGGTGATCTCTGTTCATTCTTGAAGTAAATTGTCCCTGATTTACCTGGTGATCTTCATTATGCCTTTGCTATCGATTGTCGACCTCCTCACTTCTCCTTTCTGCATCAAGATAACTTTTGGAGGTGGATGACTTTTGTGCTTGATATGCTTCTTCAGTATATCCAAGACCTGTCTTGATTAGAGGAGAATGCTGCACTTTGATAATCTCATATAAAGTTTCAAATCCTTTAGCAAATCTAAGATTAAAAGATTTTGTTTTCTCAACATCTTTTCTAAGTCCCACAATTTCACATTCTAACTTTTCATTATGTTTTTCCCTTTCAGCAAGTTGGAATGTCAGACTATCTATAATCATATTCTTTTCTTCTAAAAAAAAATTGAGTTTAGAAATTTCTTCATAAATACCTTCTTCATCTATAGCATCCAAGAAATCATCATCTTCAAAAGCCATCAAAAGTCTATAATCATTACATTGTTCATCTTCATCACTATTTGAAAATCCATCACTGTCTTCATGTGTATAATAGCTCTTCTTACTTACATTCTATTTTATGTTCCATCTAACTAGTTCATTAGCTTTGTCAAGCTTATATTTATGAGGACTTTTGGCTGCAAGTGACCGACTCTTCCACAAGCAACGCATTTAAAAGGTAGCTTACCTCTGAATCTTCCAAAACCCCGTTTAAGGTTCTTGACAAAGTTTAATTCTTCCTCTCCTTCTGACATATGTCCTAACTCATTGTATTCGCATTTTCCTGAGGCTTTGAGTGCATATTCTCTCATGTTTGATGGTCCCCCTTTTCTCATTTCGAAAGCAATTAGGATTTTGTTCAGCTGTGACATGGTAATGCTCTGTAGATTCTGCTTTTCTTCTATGGTAGAAACTTTCGATTCAAACATAGAAGACAAAGATCTTAGAAAATTTTCAACCAAAGTAACTTATTTTATCTCTTCACCCAAGTTTTTCATATGATTAACAATCTCATCTATACGTAAGAAATAATTAGCCACACTTTCATCATTGTGCATTATGAGATTTTCATATTGAATTCTAAGAGTTTGTAGTTTTGCATGTTTTACCTTATCATCTCCTTCATAGCTAAGAACAATCTTGTCCCATATTTCTTTTGCAGTTTTGAGCTGCATAACCTTGACAAATTCTGATTGAGATAAACTCCCTAATAGAGTATTGACAGCCTTTGCAATTGTTTCATACTACTTCTTATTAGCCGTATCTACAGGAGTTGCTGATGGAAATGTGTATCCTGTTTCCACGATATCCCAAACTTCTATACCAAGAGATTGAAGATAGGCTATGACTCTTACCTTCTAATAGACGAAGTTTCTTCCATCAAAGATTGGTGGCCTAATAGATGCCTCCATTTCGTAGTTGCTCATGATGATAGATCTTCCTTCAAGCGATCAATATTCTTCTGAGGGACCTGCTCTGATACCAATTGTTGGAAAGAATACTAAGAAGAGGGGGGGGATGAATCAGTATTATCAGTTCAATTATTTTTCATTTTACAATCAGATTTGTATATGCTACTTCAGTTAGTAAAAACCGCGTATGTACGCTACTGCAGTTATGGAAACTACCGTATAACAATCAGACTTGTAATTTAAATTATTCTTCAGATGTTGATCATTAATCTGTGCATCAAACCATATAAACAGTAACCAGGAATAGTAAATAAAACAATCAGTCACACATAAGAACACAAGATATAAGGTGGAAACCCAATGTGGGTGAAAACCACCTGCTGCAATTCATCTCTATCTTCTTTTACTTAGAAACTTCCTTTTACAATGTTTCTGTACTGGTACAGTCTTATACCAATATGTAGGCTGCTACCTGCATAAGGCTACAACCTTCTCTCATTCTATAGCTTCTCCTAGAAGGGAGCTACAACCCCCTTAGATCTTGTACTAACTGAGGTATTAGTATGTAGGTGCTGACCTACAGAAGGCTACAACCTTCTCTTTACTTCCAAGGACCACATTTCATAAATTTTCAGAGTGGATCCATCAATAACAATAATCAACCATCAAATATATATGCATCTATCAATATCCTTTGCTCCAATAAAAACTGAATCAAACAATTACTTTTCTGAATGTTGTAACCAGAATACATAAATAGTAACCAGAAACTAATCCTGAACCCAGACCACTGCAGAAATAAACAGAAGCAGCTAAAACGTATTTCATGAGATGTACGCTACTTCAATAAGTAGAAACATGTGTGCATACGCTTATGTATTAAGGCCAACTAGTATATACGCTATTTTGACTTACTGAACCAGCGTGTATACGTGCCCCTGATGTGCTGAACCTGCATACAGATCTATAAAAGATAATTCACCCTTTCAAATATTCAGACATCAGTTATATCTATATTATCAGACTTATAGATCAAGTCATGTGCCAAATATAACAAATGAAAATCACATAAAGATACTACTATTCAAGCCTTAAGATCTTGACCCATCCATAGGACTTATCCTTCTTCTAGCGCTCAGGTTCCTCCTTGGTTCAGAGCCAGCTATGCACCATAACCCAATTCTAGATCTTATTCTTCATAAGATATTCAATGCTTGATTGAATGCCTTTGCCTAAATATTTTCTTCCCCTTTTATAGTCTTAGGCCTTACTCAATATCATGGTCCAAAACCATTTAGAACCAATACTAGGGACCTAATACCTGGGTTCAATACTTCGAATGCAATACCAAGGTCCAAATACCATGGACCCAAAACTTAGTTTTCTAGCATTTACGCACCTTTCCTTTCATGAAAGTGCATGTACACACTAGTTGGTATATAGTGAACCTGCGTATATATGCGACTTGGTATATAGTGAACCTGTGTGTGTACACGACTTGGTATATAGTGAACCTGCATATGTATGGGACTTGGTATATAGTGAACCTACGTATATACTTTTCTTTCTTCATTCATTGTAGTCTAATCATCAATTCTTTGCTACTGACCTACTACACTATGATTTGTCATCTGTGTGAGTTGCCATCAAGGACAACACTTGTATCATAATGCCAACAGTCTGATGATTATGGTAATTGTAGTTGAGGTCTTGATGTGATTGTGTTTTGTGCTAATTTGGACTAATTTAGGCAGATGTGATAGCCTCCCCTGAGACACGTTGACTGTTTGGTGTCTATTATACCATCTGTATGTTGTTTGAATGTTTGATTAATTGCATGATATGAGTATGTCTCTATAATATTACATGAAGGAATGATCTTGTTTTAAGATGCTTATACTAATACATTATGTTCTCAAACAACTGATATGTACTTGAGTATAAATGAGTGCTAGTTCTAGTATTATGATTGATGATTGTGAGTTGATTATGTCATGGTTGTTTGTCTTGGTAAAGGATGACTTGAACTTAATAGATATGAGATATTAATCTTTGGAATGTGTGGCTGACATATATGAATAGTTGAAGGGAAAAATTCTTGGCATCTGAGTGACATGACAACGATTGATTTGTTTATATAACTAACAACTAGGTGATGTGACAGGATAAAATAAGACTCAATTGCAACAAGGAAAAAGGTAAAAGGAGGGAATTTAGGAAGAATTCCTTTGGCAATGTTTGGAAACTGTAGTTCCAAATGAATGAGTTCTTGTATGAGTATAGGAAGTATTCTTGACCTAGATTTTTTTTTACATTATGTGGATATGTGATATATTCATGAACATGTATTTGATAGGTATAACAGCTGGCTTCCTAGTTATAGTTGGATTTGTCAAGGAATTAGACTCCCTTAAGAGGTTATACATGTGTGTGTTCAGTTACAAGTCACCATGATTAGGTACACCAAGGTAAGGTAATTGGTATATTGTATATCTATTTATGCACTAATAGTTATGTGTCTATGGTAGTATGATGTACAGGATTGCATGGAAAAATATACTACCATGAAATTTGGAAGAAGGCTCGAGTTGAGCTTTCCATAGGAAGCATTGGGAACCCATGGGGAATTGAGTCATGGTGTTTTTTTCTTGTCCTGTGCTTTTGGTCTTTTGACATTTGTTGTGCTTGATTACAATGTTATTGATGTCTGTTGTATGGCCATACCACTTTGTTTTCATGTTGTAATTCTATTGGTTTTTCATTGTTTTCTTCTCATTTGTTTCTTGTTCTTGCTTTTTATGTTTTGAGTGTCTTGGGAATTGGTTTGGGAAAGAGGAAGTTAATGGCTATTAGTGAGGGCTAAATGAAACCAAATAGGTAAGGAAAGACCTGGATGAGGCTTGGTGCATGAGTAAAGGGAAGTTGAAGGCATGAGTATGATGGTTGGTTGAGTGGGTTAGGTCCATTGAGATAAATGGACAATGGTAGGACAATCATGTGAAAGGTAATCGAGAAAGGTCAAGGGAATGGATCTGAAGTTGAAGGCATGAGTATGATGGTTGGTTGAGTTGGTTAGGTCCATTGAGATAAATGGGCAGTGGTAGGACAGTCATGTGAAAGGTAATCGAGAAAGGTCAAGGGAATGGATCTAAGACATGAAATGCTTTGATTATGTTGGGAATGGTTGTTCTCAATATTGTGTATGTTGTGCATGGATAAAGAGAGTTCTCTTAACCTAGACCTTATGATATTTGGAAATTATGTTGTGATCATGATTACATTGATGCCTATATATGTATACATGTATGTATGCATGTCGTTTCCTGCCAAGGTCATCAGTGATCATGATTGATTTATGCTAATGATTATATACATGTATGTATGTGTGTATGTCATTGTCTGACAGGGTCGTCGGGGATCATGCTTGTGGACGAATGATTGCTTATGCAGCTAAATGGCAAGAAAAGGTTCCTACTCTTATGAGGAATCAAGTGGAAAGAGTAACCTTGACAAATCTATAAGGTCAGTATCATGTGGATATGAATTGATATTATTTGATTATACTATGTCTATGTTATTGCAGGTAATGATGAGGGGTACATCAATAGAATGAAGGTAGTGTGATCTATGACATGCTAGGGAAGTCATGGATGTTGGAAAGACTCTAGAAGCAAGGTTGCTTGGTAGAGACAGTATAGTCTTTGGATGTTTAGTACTATTGTTGTGTATATGTTGTATATATTGTACATGTTGCACCTGTGATGTTGTATACATGCATTGTTGTGTATATATGGAGTTGTGTACATGTCATTTATGTAGTGTTATGTAGAGATGGTGTTGTGCGCATGTTGGATATGCAGTGTTGTGTACAAATGGTGTCCTGCAGATGTTAGATATGTGGTTTTGTGTACATATGGTGCTTTGTGTATGTTGCATATGAGGTGTTGTGTAAATATGTAGTTGCGTTCATGTTGTATATGTGGTGCTATGTACATGTGGTGTTATGTGCATATGGTGTTGTGTACATGTTGTACATGGGTTGCTGTGTGTAGGTGGTGTTGTGTACATGTTGTGCATATGATGTTGTCTACACGTTGTGCATGTGGTGTTGTGTACATGTTGTGCAGGTGGTGATGTGTACATGTGGTGTTATGTACACGTTGTGGAGGTGGCACTATGTACATGTGGTATTGTGTAAACTTCGTACACGCTATGTTGTGCACATGTGGTACTGTGTTATTGTGTTCTGGGGATTGTGTAGCGAATCTATCATGAGATGTGTATTCATTGTGTTGTAATCTATGTACATATATGTAATTTGTTGTACTTCGACTGTAGATGTATGTATTATGTTGTGTTTTACATCGAGTGTAAGTGTATGTGTTGTGATGTATATTGTGTGTATGTGTATGTGATTGAAGAGGTTGGGTAGCTGATCCGGTGAGGGTAAAAAAAATAACAAAGGCATTAGCAAAGGAATAATTAAAGGATAAGTATCAATACTTTATTTTAGTTTTATTATGCATGTGATCTATGCACGATCTATGAATCTGATTTATGATGATTACATGTGATCTATGATTTTTGATTATGATGATTTTATGTGATTCATCATTTTGATTTATGCATAATGATTTGATCAAACAACTCATTTGACTTTTTGTGATAGGAAGTAGACATAATTTTAGGTGTACCTTATTGACAGGCCACTCATGAGTTATCATGTGAATTTATTTCAATTCATTTTGAGTCTAATGGAAATTATGTGCTTGCTACAGGAAAGCATGGAAAATGTATGAGCTTGGTGGTTAAAACTAACTGCAAGAATTAGTAGCATCAGTAAAAGGAATTGGAACATGCAGTAGTATGTTGGTAAAGAACTTCAGGAGCAAGGCCATTGTGGGACACTGGTACCCAATAGTGTCCATTTATTTCCATGGTCATTCTATGGCCGGTATGATGGTTTTGAGGTAGGGAAATTCCTTGGTTTTTGGACCTTCCGATGTGAGGAAACCTTTCCAATGCAGGGGTCACCCGAGGGAGTGTGTAATAGAGAAGGGGATGCCTGTAGAACTCAGAAGGTGTATGATTGCATAGAAGGGGGTGACTGAATTGCCTGAGGGACTTTGTAGTAGAGAAGGCAAGGTTGGGTATGGATTTGTTTTGGTCATTAGCATTACGAAATGGAATCAGATGCACATTGGAAGTGTGCCCTAGAATAATGAGTCGGTAATTGTTCATTGAGAGGACAAGTGGTGCAAGATTGTAGCGCTAGACATTTGGTACAACTTTGACTTTGAAAATGGATTCTAGACTTCCCCGGAAGGAAGTGAATCCAGGTATGACATTGAGGGTGGAGATGTGAGCCTCTAAATTCCATTGTTGCTGATATGGGAATTGTATCCTTTTATTTGTTGGTTGAGAAAATGTGCATATGTATATATGTGTATATTATTGTAAATACTGTGTCGATTTGGATTTATAAAGCTCCATAAACAGTATGATTATTTTCTAGTTGAAGAAAATGTGTATAAGTCTATATGTGTTTATTATTGTAAATATTGTAATGAATTGTGTTATAAAGCTCCTGTAAATAGTATGATTGTCATATGTTTAGCAATGATCATTGTAAATATTGTAGCGAGTTTCCTTATAAAGCTCCATAGGAATTATTTTTGGTTTGCAATGATTTGTTGGTTTATAAGTGTCATAGAACATCACGGATTATGTTCCCCCAAGTGGGAGGGTGTTGTAACAACCCTTAGTTGATTTTTTGTGCAAAAAATAAATAAGGCCAAGGTCATGGGACATGTTTTCCAAGATGAATGGCGGGAAAAACATATTAATGGGTGTTTATTTGGTTTAATATGGTTAAGGAAATTGATAAACAAAATGGCAAAGGCTTTGGAAAGGCATGATGCATTAATTGGCATTTTATTTATGAAAATTATGGAAAATAGGAGAAAAGGGAAGTGAAAGGTCACAAGTTTCATGTGAGGAGGAAAATTAAGGAAAAATAATGGAAATTAAAGAAAATAAAAGCATTAATGATAAAAATGATTCTAAGGATCAATTAATGGATTTTTTCAGTTCAGTTTTGAAGCTCTCATTCTATTTTCTCTCTCTCTCATACTCTTGTACACTTAGAGTTTTCTTGGAGAACTCTTGCAGGAGCGTGGCATGCTTTGGAATTGGAGCAAAAAGGAAAAATAAGAGTAGGAAAGTGCAAGAGGACATCGAGATCAACTACTATAGTGGGTTTTTATTGTAGGTACTATGGAGTAGGAAGATTCTCTTTGCGAACAGAGACAACCCCTCTAGCCTAGGGGAGATGTTCTAGCCACAAACAAGACAATATGACATAAGTTCCCTTAGATTGAGAATGGATAAGATCCTATCTCTTCTACAGCTAATCCTTGTTTTGATGATGTCCTTGTGTCTTTGCTCCAGCGATTAACTCCTTAATGTAAATCAAGCACCTGAAACAAATAGACAAGAAACCAAAGCACACATGATAGCATACAATATATTTAACCTTCTTAAGAGGCTAAGGAGTCTTAAGCTACCAAATAGCATATGAAATTGATATAGGAAACAAAATATCAGTTGTATTATAATGACAAAAAGGAAAGTACAACCTTCACCTTATCATTGCAAGTTTCCTTCGAAGTATTTGGGTTCTAGCACCACTCTTAGCATCTCATGATTCACTTAAAAACAATGGAATTTTAAAGCCTCTTACTATTTTCTCTAAACCAAACAAACTACACACTTATTCTCCCGTTACAATCATAAACTAGAAGGATAAAGATCTCAATATTTGTTTTTGCCATCAAGATTTTGCAGATTATTCCAACCCTTTCGTTAGGTAGTTGAGGTTGGAAAAGGAGGAGTTTATATAGCTTGAGAGAGGGAACATGGATCCTCTTATGATGGGAGAGGCCTTATCCCTTTTGTTTTGTTCCATTTTAATAGGGGAAAAAAGCCTAAACAATCTCTTTCGGCTCTATCTCGACTAACCATTTACCAAACTTCCGTTCACGAAGCTTCTAGACCTGGAAGCTTTGACTCCATTTCTAAAAACTTTCCAAAAGAGGGTCAGCGTGGGTCATGAATGGATTACCAGTGATATTCGGCACTAGGCCCAGTGTTAGACTCTATAAATCGGTGGAGGGAAGAAACTAAGTGATAGCAACATTCTTGAAAACTGATTTTGAAGGAATGTTCTTGAGAAATAATGTAAGAGGGAAATATTCTACAGATGGAAAGGGATTTAAGGACATGTTCTTCATGACAGGAAAACACATGAGGGTCACTATAGAGGTCCTCCAGGATCGAGGAACAGTGACAAAATGTTGTCTAACAAATTCCCCGTAAAGCGTGAAGGTCGAACAAGAGTGAGGGGTGAAATGCTTTACAAGTAGATGCATGGAACTGGAAACTGTATAAATAAATAAATAAATAAAAATAAATATATATATATATATATATATATATATATAGATATATATATATATATATATATATATATATATATATATATATATATATATATGGATATACACACACACACACACACACACATATACATACATATATATATATATATATATATATATATATATATCATTGAAATCTCCGATAAAAGATACATGAATTGTGGTATGGACACAACCATCCAAAAAAATATCACATAAATGGATCCAAGGCATGGTCACAACCATCCATTTGAAAGAGACGTGTATGTAAGCATGATCATGTCACATCACTCTACAACCTGGACCTTTTTAATTTGAGCCCTGGGTCTTGCACTCCACCACGACATGATCAAAGTATAAATTATAGAATGTGAATAGATGTGTCAAAGTCAAACATGCTATAAAGTCGCGTGATTACCAGTAAATGATGTGAACTATTAACAAGCGTGAGAGAAACCACCAATAATGACAATGGCTCTCAAGGTACCGAAAACACAATGCACAGATTGTGAATAATGAATTGAAGTAGAACACCTCTGAAGTCACTCGAATGAAAGCCAATGATGAGAACTTGTCGTCGAGTGTGAAGAACTTGCCATTAGGGCATGCAAACTCTAAGGTATTGGAAGGCAGTCTCTTGGCCAAGTTCCTTGATAATTAGTTGAAGTCTAAAGGAATTGACCTTGTCGAAGGAGGGCCATGATGTGTCCCACATCATCGACATGAGACAAGGGAATTCAATGATTATGGATGATACAGAGAATTAGGAATGAGTGTAAACTGCAGAACGATTAGCTCTTGAACATATTGGTGACAGGACTCTAGAGTTTGGCAACTTTTGGATCCATAGGATCGGAAGTCATGATGACATGGAAGAGATCAAATGGAAAGGCAAAAGTGGATGACGCAAAACCAAGAAGCTGAATGATGAAGTGATGGTATCCCAACTCGACACGAAGCAAAAAGTGTCATGTTCAAGAGTGACAAGCTGTCGACATAATTGGTAAAAAATTTCCATTTTCCCCCACCATTTCTAGTAGGTACCCCAATAATATTTTATCACAAACTTGAAGGGGATAACATATGCTTGTAATATAAGTCCATCCTTCGAATAAATATGACCTAGTAAGAATAACAAGCCCTAGGAAGGATATTCTCACGTCCGTCATGGTGATGAATCCGATGTCATTAAATTTTAATGATTTCGACAAAGGAAAAACTCGATATCTTTTTCATGTTTAGAGAGTTTGGAAAAGACATGGAAAAGAAAACTCCAAAAGGTCCCTTTTTGTAGAGTTGTCTCTCAAGCCCGAGAAGGTAAAAAAAAATACTTGAAAGAGCCTCTTGACCATGTCAGCCAAGGAGTAGCTTTTTTGTAAATAGTTTATCCCATCTCGAAAAAAGGGGTAAACGTATACTGGGTAAACGACGTTTAGAAACCATTTACAAGGTCAAAACAACAAGAACTCGACAATATTTTCATGTTTTGAGAGTCGGAAAAGAGCTTAAAGTAGACTCCCCATTTTTATTTTCTTTAATGAGTCAAAAAATTGAAAAATACTCAACAATCTTTTCATTTCAACTTTTTATGAGTCGGGAAAAGAGCTTAAATACGACTTCATTCATATGACCATGCAAAAACATCTCGAAACTCTTGAAAAAGATGAGTATAAAGCTTGATCTCATCAAGAGAACAAGTCACCCCAATATGAACATTTTCAACGATACCAGGTCTAACAGAAATGTCAATAGGCATCGTTTGGGTAATATTACCCATATTCCCTTCCGAACAGACTTCATGGGTCATGATAGGTGTTTGAAGTGGTTGGGTCAGGAAACAAGAAGAGAAATCCTCAAGATAGGTAGACATGACTTCTAAGCCAGATAGGAATGAGGAACAATGATGAGTATCATTCCAAGGAGCTTCCTCAAGAGACATAGTTTCCATGATACTTTCGTGAGTAGGAAATGTCTCAATTAAGGGATCGGAAGAATCTGAAGAGCCAAGCCAAGGAGATTGAGAATACAAGTCAAGAGAAGTACCCAAAGCAGTGTGATAAGTAGAGATCAAGGCCGAAGATGAAACAATCTCCACATAATTAATCTTGGCGAGGCTTAGGAGAATGAGATCACCCCATAAATCAACTTGATCAGGAGGGGGAATGACCCAAGGATCGGACTTAAATGAGATCATGTTGACTGAAGAAAAATATGGAGGTCAAGGAGGAAAAAAACCCATTAAGGCAGAATATTTGAAAATTCTAGCCCCCACACTCCGATATGGAGCACCAGTATGATTCACATAAGAAACCTTGCCATCCGAGGAAGAAGAGGCAAAGAAAGACAACTCATCGACCCTAACAATTTTCCGTTGATGAGGAAAATGGAGCACACGGAACAGAGAGGAGGCTACAATGCAGAGCATGGGTCCAAATTTGCTTGAGTAGAAGATTATAGTTAAGATTTTCATCAGTAATTTCTACTTCGAAATTCACTATCTTGCCTTCCAAGGTAATGGCAAGATTAGGAAGGACACCAAATGGTCAAGAACTGTGTCCATCAAAGGCTTCCAATTTGTTAGGTTATTGTTTAAGGGTAGGAGAAATGATTTCCTTCCAACAAGACACATACATGATGCATGTAGAACCACCTTCATCAATGAAGGTCCTCTGGATTATATTCTCATTAACAATCACCTGAATGAGAAACGCAATATGATGGGGTAAGCGCGGAACATGGTTTTCTAGATCAAAGAAAATGAGATTGGAATCAGATGGATCAACACCTACAATGGCTGACAATAAATATTTCCCCTGGTAGGGACAAATTTAAAGGACCTCGAGAGCATACATAGCTAATGGAACTTGATACAAATCCTCAACAATATTGTAGTGCTGAGCGGCTCGATCTTTTGGATCATACAAAGAATTTCACAACGCACCATGAGAGGGTGGTCAGATAGCAGAATCAGGACTAGGTCGGTCTATATTGAGCAGACCAGAATTAGACAAGATAGAGAAGGGATGGGTACTCTCTTTCTCTTTCTCTGTCGTTGGGGTTTGATAATATTTTGATCTGGTAGCCACATTTACAGGGGTATTCATCATAAACACTTGGGAACCTATGGAAGTGGAAGACTGAGGCTAGTGTACCATTTGGGTCTGTTGGGATGGAAAGGCTTCTTTTAAGACAACCGGGGTCCCTTTTAGCAAGTGACTAACTTCAGATCGGTGGGGACAATCCTTAGTGTAATGATCCTCCTCAAAGATGAGGTAGGGATACTTTGGCTTTCTTTGAGAAGCATTGCCAGTAGAAGGTTTAGAAGGGCCCTATTTTGGGACATTGGCTTTGGCCTTGCCTTTGCCCTTCTTTTTACCCTTAGAAGTTTTGTCTATTGTGGTAGCCCAGACAACATTAACCTTAGAGGTCTTACCAAGACCAGATGAATTTTGAGAGGGATCATTGGAACCAGTGTTCGAGACCTATTTCTGCTTTGAACAAGATTTCACGAGAGTCTAAGACATGGAACCAATCACTCCATCAATAGGTGGTGTAGCCAGAGACTTCAATGTTGTTAGATTGGATGATGGTATTGGAGTATGAGGTAACATATCATATAATGTGCTAGATTGTGAGTAGACAAGGTCTAAACACTAGGAACGAGCGATGGCTTGCTCCTCAGTAACACACCCACCCATAGCTATTTCCCTATCAATTGGGCTGACGAATGATTTGGTGAACCATTCTGTCAGAACCTGATTAGCAATTTCAAACTTGATCAGGCAATGTCGACATCACCATTCATGGATGTGATCAAAGATATGGGTTGCAATGTCCTTCTTAAGTGATGTAAGTAGACAGGTTCTAGTTTCATAGTGAACTAGCAACTGGAAATGAGTGAGGAAAGCCATAGTGAGAGTTTTGAAGTCAGTGTAGGTACCTTGAGGAAATTCGATGTACCATTTTGTTGCAGCCCCTGTGAAAGTTCTTTGAAAACGTTAGAGACGGATAGAATCATCAACGTACGAATTGGAGGTGCATCAGAGGTCATATGTCATCATGTGGGCTTGTGGATCCTCCTCATTTCCATCAAATTTGGGGCAATCTCTCAGAACATTCGTTGGAAGTGGAGGCCAACAAGGCTAATGAAGGGTAGGATCATTAGTGAGCCTTAAAACATCTGACAGTTCCAACGTGGCCAAGAAAGGAAATTTTGTATTAAAAGACATTTGGGGCCTTTGAGTAGACCCAAACTGCGGAACCCATCCTTGCTGGTAAGGATTTTTCCCCCACAGTGGAGGATTTTTTCCATATGGAATCTGATTTCCCCCCCACTGGAGGTTACCTTGCCCATAGGGAGGATTCGGTTGTGGATAGATTTGATATTGTCCAGCCATAGGCCATTGATAGGCATATGGGTTAAAAGGTTGTTGAGTCTATTCACCTTGGACATAAGGATTCTGAACTTGTTAACCCTGGACATAAGGATTTTGCACCTGCTGCCCCAGGACATAAGGATTTTGAACCTGTTTCCCTTCGACATAAGGATTTTGAACCTACTACTGCAAGGGTTGACCTTGACCTTGTAAAGGATTACCTTGGCCTTGAACAGGCTGACCTTGTTGATATGCAAATACGACCTGCTACTGCAAAGGCTAGCTCTGTTGTTGGAAAGGCTGACCTTATTGCTACTGCAAAGGTTGGCTTTGCTACTATGAAGGCTAACCTTGTGGCTACTGTAAAGGTTTCCCCTACTGCTTCGAAGGCTAGCCTTGTGAGGATGAAGGTTGGGAGGACTTCTGAACAAAATGTATTTGCGACTGGAAAGGTTATTGCAACTGTTGCAAATGTTTCCCTTATAGTTGTAGCAGTTGTCCTTGTTGCTGCAATGCTTTCCCTTGTTGTAGTGAAGGTTTTCCTTATTGCTGCAAGGGTATATGGATAGTTCCTAGAAAGTTCCCCAATTGAATTTGGCCATATCCACCAGGCATAGTGGATTGGGCAGGTTGAACATAAGGTCCAGCTTCAGGTTTGTAAGGCAGAGTAATTAAGGCTTATGAACCATATGGAACATAAGCTAGTTGGAATGGAACCTAAGCCATGTATGGCTACTAGTATGGGACGTTACCTGACCCGGATGAATCAACAGGGTTAGGAATAGTATCATAGAAAGGTTGATTCATTCCAACCAAGTGAGTTTGTGATCCAGTCACATCAGTTTTGTTTGACATAAGAGAAAAATTCGGATCTTTCCCCCCAGGTGGTGGTACAGTCTGCCCACTCAATAGAGGGGTAGAAGAACTTACCAAGACCTAACTTGAGATAGTTGGTTGTGTTAGTGTCAGTGCCTTCACACTGCCATCAGTGATCAAAATTTACTCTTTTGCATTTCATACTAGGAGTCCCATTTTGATGAGGTTTCATTCCATTAGGTAATGGATCTACTGATGGTAGGGTTTATTTTAGTTTTTCCCTCATGATATGTCCTTACTGATCTCCTTTCAGACCTTTCAGTCATTATTCATGCTCATCTTCAGTTCATTTCATCAATTACATAAGGTTTCAACCTCATTAGGTCTTAGGGTTTCCACCATGGTCAAAATTTAGTGATTATTGCTAATAATGGTTAGCAAAGACACGAGGAGGTCAATAATGATCAGAAAGTCGCAATTTGTTAAATTGTAATCTTAATGAAGTTCTCACCTCAAAACTAGTTTTGAGGTGAAAACAGAGCATTTGTATTTCATTTTTAAATTGGATGTAATTTTCATGTTCTCATATGTAATAATGGTTCCATGCTGCTCTTGGATACCTGGTGATGTTGCCAATGTATTGCCACTGCAAAAAGTCAAAGAATTTGAGCATCAGTCCACCTATCAAATCAAAGAAACCAAGCATAAAAAAACAGAGTATTGGAAAAAACAAATAGACATTATAAAAGTGGGTTTTAACTAACAAAAAGTCAAAAAGTGAAAGCTATATAAAGCCATCCTTCTATTTGTCATTTCATTGTGTTAGAGTTCAAAGTGCCAAAAGGAAAGCCAAGGACCGATTTCAAGCAAAATTGGGCAAATACAAGTAATTCGTTGCGTTTTTGGGAAAATCTGAGTGGCGTTGTACATTGAGAAGGGCGCTACATTTTTGAGTTCACGTTGTGCACCTGGAAGCATTTCTCTATGTAAATTGACACAGGTGCTACACTTTTAGAGTGGCGTTGTGCACCTGTGTGAGGCACTGCATTTTTGCCCAGCCAAGCCCAGATCGTTCCCAAACTGTCAATCCACCTCAAAACTTCTAGTTTCTCTCTCTAAAAAGTAAGTACATTACTCCTATCTTATGTTTTAGGGTTTTGTTTGCCAAGTTTGGTGTTTCACATACTTAAATCTAAAACCCTAGCTTCTAGGGTGAAACCCTAGTTTTCCTCATATCACTAGTGTTTATATACCCTATCTACTTGCCATTATTCACTAAATCCCATTACCCTCATACATTTTCCCTAAATCCCTATTTAGACTCTCCATCAATGCTACAAACCCTACCCACTCTCCCTAAAACCTTACTCATCCCAAAAAACCTATTCACACATCATACTCTCACATATTCCTTCATCTTCATTCTATTCATTTCATTCCTCCACCCTATCCTATCATTGTCCATATAAAACCATCATTTTTCACAATCACAGAAAAACAATGGAAAGAGATAGTGAATATGATTATGAGGAAGAGACAATCAATGATAGTTCCATGGAGAGACATAAACAGAAGAGGAAGCCTCATAAAGGAGGAAGTACTATCAGAGAAGAGCCTACTAGTTTGAGGGAGTTACAAGCCTGTCCACTTGCCATTTCTTGCTTTAAACACCAGGCATGCTCTGATTTTTGTGAAATGATAGAAAGAGTCAGATTTCATCATGAGTTGGCTAGGCTATTTATGACTCATTTACACAGTAATGAAGTAACCCTTACCAGAATAACCTTCACCATATCACTAGCTGTCATCTTAGAGGCTACAGGAATTCCAGATGTGGGTGAAAATTGGTACAAAGGTTAGGATAGCGATGAGGAGCACTATGAGCCTTACATCAAGGCTAGATACGAAGACAAAATGAAGAGAGTATTCCCTTTCAAGTTTTTGGAAGATAGGTATGCCCCATTAATGAAAATCATTATCAAGTACGTCACTTGTGAAGGTAGGTTCTCCCGGTTGTATGCCTACCACATTAGACTTCTCATGCATTTCATTAGGGTAAAGATGATGAATCTCCCTTACTTCATGTTTAGAAACATTTAGAAGATGGCACATATTGTACAAAGGAAGCCATACCCCCAGCAGTTGAATAACATTTACCATTAATCTTTGATCAAAATCATTGTTCTTCACCACCTGAGCCTCCTTAACATGCCATGGGAGACTTTCATTTCTCATGAGATGTTCAAAGGCCCACAAATATTTTCATCAGTAGATCATGAAGAAGGTGGACCTTCAAGCCATGAAAAAGTCAAAGAGATTGAAATTGTTGGAGTGCCAGTGTTTGTGACATATAAGAGGGGTACTAGGAAACATTTTGCAGCTGCTAGGCAAGTATTATCCCCACAAGGTGTGGAAGGGGTCTTTCCTTCGTCATCAAGCCACAAGCAAATGCTATCCCCACAAGGTGTGGAAGGGGCTTTGCCTTCTTCTTCAACAAAATAGGTACAAGTTGAGCAACAAATCAAGGGCAAGATAAAGGGCAAGGAAAAGGTGCAAGAAGAGGATCTTGGTGATGAGCAGGAAAGAGATTTTGATCTTGTTGAGTATGAGGAACCACAACAGCGCTTTACTCATCATGGAGTTGACATTATTGACTTGGAAGCTCAGGATCCGAAGACTGTCGAAGACATGGTCATAAAGGAAAAAGAAGATATAATAAATCCTTGTCAAATAAGTTAGAGAGAGCTAAGTTCATCATCAAATATTTAGAGCAGGAAAACAAACAATTGAGCAACAAGAAAATCCTCATGGAGCTGCAAATGATCAAAGAAAATAGGAAAAAGGCCAAGGAGGCTAATGTCAAGTTGACTTCAATTGAACAAGAGATTGAGAATGATATGGAAACTTGGCTTGAGAGGATCAACATACACCTTGAAGGGTTGATTGAGAAGGCCAACAGGGATAAGAAGATGTTTCACCACATGGCCTACCATTACATGACCCGTAACGAAATTTGTAACATAAGGATCAAGAAACTTAAAACTAGGTTGAGGATGGATTTAAAGAGAAAAAAGGAGCAAGATAAGTTGAAAATATTAGCTGAAGGCTCACTAGCCCATCAAAGTAGCTGATGGTGGTGTCCCATGCCAAATCTGGCCAAGTTTTGAAGAGATTTGTTTTTTTTCAATTTTTGAAATTTGCAACATAGGAAATCGGCCCAGAATTGGAGCACTTGTTGGAGGAAAAGTTTATATATTTGGATTCACCATGATGAGAGCATTCATCCCAAAAAAATTCAGAATTTTTGGAGCAAAACTAGGTCACAAAAAGGTCCAAAAACTACCAAACAATGACCTCTCTACCTCTTTTTGGACACATAGAAGCAGCCTTGGGAGATTTCAATTTTGAGGGGGAAAATGACCTCCTAATGAAAAAATTCAATTTGTTATAGAAATGATACTGGAAGACCATTCCAATGAGCCATATTGGGCTAAATTTTGCTAAGGTGAAGGCCTCCAAAAGTGGGTGGAAAGCGGCGCTGTGCTTTTGGCTCGTGGCGCTGCCCGTTTGACTAGTTTGCTAGAAAATCAAATTTTCACCTAATTTCACCGCAAGTTCACTTTCTCTCTCTTCATGGATGATTTTATGATTGTAATTAATGACTTGGCATGTGAATTTAATAGTGAAATTATCTTAGAGGGTAGATTCATCAATTTGAGGTGGTTTTGGGCTCAATGAATCAGTTTCCATGCTTATAGAGGCAAGTTGTTCCACTACCTATATTCTTGCTCCTTGTTTGGAAATGGTTGTAACAGCTCCTTTTCTCTTGGTTTTGACCCCTAATGGCTAGAATAAGTGGTTTGATGTCTATATTATGTATTTTTTCTGTCATTAGAAAAGGTTGGACTCTCTTGGATGCTTTGAGCTACATTGTACACCTTTATCAGCAGTTTGGCAAGGAAATAAACCAGGATTTGCAACTATTTTTATGGGATACTTGTGGTATGGTGTTTTTGCATAGTTTCTTCTTCTGTTATAAGTTTTTCTCATGTTTTATGTATGCCACAATCTAATTCATTGCTTCTAGTTGAATGATATCAAGATAGATAGGTAGAATTCATTGTTTACAGTGCTCTGCCTTGGGAAGCCATTCAGTTTTCTATGTTTTCTACTGTTTGAGAAGGATACATGATCTTCACATTCCCTCCTCAGCTCCTCACCAGTCTTAGACCTCTCATCTCACTCAATTTCAAGTGCCAAAGCACCTACCTACCTTGCCCCATAGAACACCCTGCATCCTAACTTGATTTCCCGGACCCAAAACTACCTGGCTCCATTTGATCCAGCAACAAAACCAACAAAATCAATCCAAAACCATAGGGATACTATACCTAGCCTAAAATCCATATCTAATCCAGTCATCTTGACGGAGATTCACAAGGAGAGAGCCCTCTCCCAACCTCGTAGGTCTAGCTACCAGGTTAAGATTGGTTTGTGGTTACCCTAGAATTGCCTACCTTTAGCCTGAGGTCAATCTAGGCTCTAACATAGTGGCGACCATACTGGGGAAGAAAATATCATTATACCCCAGTACTACTAAGAAATTCTAAACTTTTGGATGATAAGTTTAGAATTCATTAGGTTGAATAGTGGAAAGTTGTAAGGCAATATAAAAATCTTGAGAACTTTGAACACACTGGCTTCAAGAAGATACACCAGGTCCAATCCTAATCCGGATCCTCCTCCCGTATTTGAAAATCCTAATATTATTCCATGGATACTCAGACAATAAAGTTCATCACGTCCTAGACCTGTTTTTAGATCTCATTCATGCCCCTTTGAGTGGTTGTTCCTTGAAGATCTTCCTTTTGATGAGTATTTTGGTCTCTCTCTATTTATAACCACATCTGATAGTGAACTGTTGGACACAGTCTTAGATCCAGAATTCACCAGAGAACTTGAAATGCAATGAGACAAATTGTTAAGTAATTGAAAACCTCATAATTCTTCTCAGTCATCCCTCACTATTGATAGATTCCTTGAACTCTTTGACTTGGCCTCAACATCTTTTGCCTCATCATCATTTCCCCATATTTCAAAAAATCATCCCTCATCTCCATTCATACCTTCACTCCCTCATCAGCATATCACTAGCCCTCAAACAACCATCACCTCTGTTACATCAACTACCCTTGTGGTCATAAATCCCCCTGTTTCGCCAACACATATTTCAAATATGCCTCGAGTCATGGCTGCCAGATATGCATCTCTTGTTCTGCCTCAGAATCTGGATGATATGCCCACTGGTTACCAAAGTAAGATATGTCTTTTCGATGCCACTCAAAGTATCACAGCGCAACAACATGTTGACAGGATGAATGACTTCTTTAACCTTCATGAGGCAGCTGCAGAAAATGTGTCCATGAGATTATCTGTACAGGGTTTTGGAGGCAAGGTTCAAAAGTGGTTCAGAGCATTACCGGCGGCCTCTATCAACACTTTACCAGTTCTGCATAGACAATACCTAGATCGGTAGGAGGTAAAGAAGAAACCTCTCCAAATTCTATCTAAGTATGAAAATATCAAAATGAATGTGGGTGAAAGTGTGCAAGATTACTGTGTAAGGTTCAATATAGTTTATAATGTTATTCCGGTTGACATTAAACCACCGATGGGGTTAGAATTGATCAAATTTCCAGATGGTTTCGATGCTGATATGGCATATTAGCTGCAGGAGAGAGATCCTACCACACTTGAGGATATGCAGAAGAAAATTGTGAGTGTAGAGGCAAATATACTGGACAAAAGAGAAAGGATGAAAACTGAAAAGAAGGTGACTATAAAGGAAGAAGCATCTTCCTCAGATGTTAAGGTAGATAATATTCTCTAGAAAATTGAGAAAATGTTTGACTAGTTGAAAATTGCAGACAAGCCTGAAACAACAATTAGAAATCCAAACTTCAGAGGATAGCAGTAGCTCCAATTTAGGATTAAACAAAGGGAGCAAAAGGCACAAGATCAGTCGTCACAATAGCAGCAGGTTAGAACTCCTTTGCAGCAAAACTATGTGCATGGAATAGAGGATGAAGATGATGATGATCTGGTGGTAGAGGCGAATCATTTCTTTACTGTTGATGGTTTGCCCATATTTCTCATGGAAGATGAAGAATATTCAGAGGTCCCAGATGCCCAAAGGGATGAAGACTACATACTAGCAAATGAGGCAGTTTTGGAGGATGAGTCGAATGATTATCAGCGAGGATATATGAATGCATTGATAGCACAACAGAAGCAATATTCATTGAGAAGAAGATATGTACCACTCAATCCAGTTCAAAAGAGAAAGGAAGCACAATCCAAAAATGATTCCTCAAACATTCAGAAGAAAGGGAAAGAGCCTGCTGATCTGACTTCTAGCAAAGGACCATCTACAAATAGCATTGCAAATGAGAAGAATAATCAGCAAAGTGCAACAAAAGAAAAAGTCGAAAAGAAGGACCTTCCAGTCAAAGAGGTAGATAAAGTTTCAGCTTTTAGTTTAGAAAATGAGATTGCTAAAATAAAAGTTTCAATTCCTTTGACTGAATTGATTAAGGACAACAGCTATAAATACCAGGTGTCCAAAATTTTTCACATATATCCTTTATCTGATATGGTCAATGTAGAAGATGATCACCCTGAGCTCATTTTTGGCCCTGCCTTAGAAGGTTAGTCTGAGGATAGTGAAGTTCCTCCATTCTATATAAGCCTTAGACTACATGAGTATGTCATCCGCAATGCCATGTTTGGTTCTGGAGCTTCCCATAATCTTATGCCAAAAGCCATTATGGGGAAGCAAGGCCTTGAAATTACTTGAAAATATCATGACCTGTATTCTTTTGATTCCGGTAGAGTCCATTGTGTTGGTCTTATCAAAGACTTGGTGGTATCTTTAGACCAAATCTCGGCCAAGAATGTTCTGATGGATGTGGTTGTTGCAGAAATTCCACCACGGTTTGGTATGCTTTCATCTAGATCGTGCGGTGTGAAGGTTAAAGGGACTTTACAACTAGATTTCTCCTATGCTACCATTCCCGTGTTTTGCCAATTGAGAAAACTATACAAGGAGAAGAAAATGAAATACATGATTACAAGCAAGGAGAAACCACTTAATCATCCAATTAATGTTGTACATACAGATTTAGAGTCATTTGTACTATATTCAGATAGTGGTTTGAATGATGTTGACAGTTAGTTAGTTGAAGTAGAATATGTTCCAGAAATTTTAGAAAATTTGATAGCTTCCCTTGATCAAGAAAGACATAAAATTGCAAGTACTTCCGAGTAGTCTACATACCGGCAGTAGCAAAAACAGAGTCAACAGCAGAAAAATGAAGATATCAGTCAAAGTAAGGAAGAGAATGAAACATAATTTTAGCATTTAGAAGAAGAAGCAGGCCTATGGAGCATGGATTTTGATGGAGTCGTGGGTAACGATGGCGCCGAGATAGGGATTTGGATTTGCAGCCCTGCTTTCTAGCCAAATAAAGTTCCTAGTAATGTTAGAATATGTTCATATAAATTGGCCTTTGACTGTTCTAACAATGAAGCCGAATATGAAGCATTGATTGTAGGTTTGAAAATTCTGAAAAAGCTGAATGCAAAAAAGATATCAGTCTATGGAGATTCGTAGCTGATAATCAAGAAAGTCAAGGGAGAATATCAAGCTAAAAATCATGGATGAGAGCCTACCAAAATGTAATTTTAGATATCTTACGTATGTTTCCAGAGTATACATTGACAACAATACCTCGTGCTCAAAATGTTATTGCAGATTCACTTGCCATTGCTGCAAGTAATTTGAAGATTCTGATGAATTCCAACAATAAGTTTGAGATCCATGTCAAACACTACCCTGCTATTCCATACAATTTAAGGTATTGGCAAGTGTTTTGGGATGATAAGGAGATCAATACCTTTTTGCAGAATGAAGGAAACTATAAGGATGATTCCATAGATGTTGATTATGATACTGATGAACTGGAAATTGAGGTGAATCAAATGGAAATATTGCAGCTGAAAGACAATATTATTCCTAAAGGTCTCATACCTTTAGAAGAACTTTTCAATCAAGATGATGTGGTTAGAAAGCCAATCTTGGTGCCTACATACAAAGGTGTTGAGGATATTAATCTTGGAACAGTAGATAAGCCAAAGTTTGTGAAATTGTCCAAAATATCCCAAGTTAAAGTCTAAATATGTTAGATTGTTGTCTGAATTTTCTGATGTGTTTGCTTGGGATTATTCAGATCTAAATATGTACAATAAAGACATAATTCAGCACACTATTCTCATCAAGCCATTCATACAGAAGCTAGGAAGAATCAATCTCAAGTTGTTGCTATCCATTGAAAAGAGGTGAACAAATTATACAAGGCCGATATAATTGTTCCAATCAAATTTTCTGATTGGATTTCGAATCTTGTTCTTGTAAGAAAGAAGATCGAGGAAATCAGATTGTGTATTGATTTCTGGAATCTAAATAAAGTATCATTGAAAGATAATTACCCGCTGCCGAAGATGGATCATATCCTCCAAAGAGTGGTTGGAGCATCGTGCATGTCACTACTCGATGGATATTCAGGGTATAATCAAATTCTAGTGCATGAAGATGACCGATATAAGACTGCATTTACCACCCCTTGGGGAACTTTTCATTATGCTAAAATTCCATTTGGTTTGAAAAATACTGGAGCCACATTTCAGCGTGCAATGGACATCACTTTTGCCAATGAAAAGGATGTATTATTTAGATGATTTGACAATGTTTTCAGGTTCAGATGATGAGCATCTTCACCATTTAAGGATTGTGTTTCAGCGATGTAGGAAATTTGGGATATCACTCAATTCGAAGAAAAGTCTCTTTGCCATGGATGAAGGGAAGCTTCTTGGTCATATTATCTCAAAGGAATGAATTCACATTGATCCTTCAGGGGTAGAAGAAATTCAACAGATAGATTTTCCTAGGAAAAAAAGGAGATACAAGCTTTTAATGGTAAGATGAATTTCTTATGTAGATTTGTATCAAATCTAGCTGAGCATTTGAGAGAAATTACTAATATGTTAAAGAAGGACAACGTGGTAAAATGGACGGAGGATGCTATGAAGTCCTTTAATCTGGTAAAGTATGCTTTATCTATAGCCTCGGTTTCGATTAGTCCCAATTATACACAAGATTTCATTTTATTCTCATTTGCATCTGAGCATACAATGGCAGTAGTTTTAATGAAAAAGAGAGATGAGCTGGAAACGCCCATTGCATTTTTCAGCAGGACCATTAGAGATGCTACCTTGCAGTCCAACATAATTGAAAAACAGGCTCTTTCTCTTGTCAAAGCTTTGAAGGACTTCAGAGTGTATATTCTGCACTCACACATCATAGCATACATTCCTAATGCAGTAGTTAAGGATGTGCCGATACAAACTAATCCAGGAGGAAGATGGGAAAAATGGATTACAGCAATGCTAGAATACGATATGGAAGTGCTACTTCTTCTAAGGTGATTTCTGAAATCATGATGTGATCATTGTATATACCATTTTCCTTTTTCATTGCAAGATTTCAAAGGTACACAGTCATTTCAGCTTGGGGCTTGAGGTGAAGGCTATAAAGTTGAGTGATTTGTGTCAATTGGTGTGTTTGGTTCAGTGTCTAGTCATAGTTTGAGTATTGAATCAGCTTGCATAGTGTTGGTTTCAATTTTGGAAGTGTCTTGACCATATTGCGCAATGGATAGGGCATTAGTCTACATGTTCCCAGAGATCTATGGTTCTTGGCACCTCCAAGGAGCTACCATCCCCATTGGAGCCAATGTTAGTGTCAGTGTCTTCACACTGCCATCAGTGATCAAAATTTACTCTTTTGCATTTCATACTAGGAGTCCCATTTGATGAGGTTTCATTCCATTAGGTCATGGATCTACTGATGGTAGGGTTTATTTCAGTTTTTCCCTCATGATATGTCCTTGCTGATCTCCTTTCATACCTTTCAGTCATGATTCATGCTCATTTTCAGTTCATTTCATCAATTACATAAGGTTTCAGTCTCATTAGGTCTCAGGGTTTCCACCATGGTCAAAATTAAGTGATTATTACTAATAATGGTCAGAAAACACATAAGGATGTCAATAATGATCAGAAAGTCATAATTTGGTAATTTGGAAGCTTAATGAAGTTCTCACCTCAAATATAGTTTTGAGGTGAAAACAGAGCATTTGTATTTTATTTTTAAATTTGATGTACTTTTAATGTTCTCATATGTAATAATTGTTCCATGCTGCTCCTGGATATCTAGTGATGTTGCCAACATACTGCCACTCCAAAAAGTCAAAGAATTTGAGCATCAGTCCACCTATCAAAGAAAAGAAACCTAGCATTAAAAAACAGAGTATTGGAAAAAATAGATAGACATTATAAAAGTGGGTTTTCACCGACAAAAAATCAAAAAGTTAAAGCCATATAAAGCCATCCTTCTATTTTTCATTTCATTGTGTTAGAATTCAAAGTGCCAAAAGGAGATCCAATGATCGATTTCAAGTAAAATTGGGCAAATACAAGTAATTCATTGCGTTTTTGGGAAAATATGAGCAGCGCTATGCTTTTGAGGAGGGTGCTGCATTTTGAGTTGGTGCTGATAACCTGGCAGCATTTCTCTGTGAAAATTTACATAGGTGTTGTGCTTTCAGAGTGGCGCTGCACACCTACGTGAGGCACTGCATTTTTGCCTAGCCAAGCCCAGATCGTTCCCAAACTGTCAATCCACATCAAAACTTCCATTTTCTCTCTCTAACAAGTAAGTACATTACTCCTAGCTTATGTTTTAGGGTTTTGTTTGCCAAGTTTGGTGATTCACATACTTAAATCTAAAACCCTAGCTTCTAGGGTGAAACCCTAGTTTTCCTCATATCATTAGTGTTTATATACCCTATCTACTTGCCATTATTCACTAAATCCCATTCCCCTCATACATTTTCCCTAAAACCCTATTTACACTCTCCATCAATGCTACAAACCCTACCCACTCTCCCTAAAACCCTACTCATCCCAAAAAACCTGTTCACACATCATAGTCTCACATATTCCTTCATCTTCACTCTATTCATTTCATTCCTCCACCCTATCCCATCATTGTCCACATAAAACCATAAGTTTTCACAGTCACAGAAAAACAATGGAAAGAGATAGTGAATATGACTATGAGGAAGAGACAATCAGTGATAGTTCCATGGAGAGACACAAGCTGCAGAGGAAGCCTCATAAAGGAGGAAGTATTATCAGAGAAGAGCCTACTAGTTTGAGGGAGTTACAACCCTATCCACTTGCCATTTCTTGCTTTAAACACGAGGCATGCTTTTATTTTTGTGAAATTATAGAAAGAGTCGGATTTCATCATGAGTTGGCTAGGCTATTTATGACTCATTTACACAGTAATGAAGTAACCCTTACCGGAATAACGTTCACCATATCACCAACTGTCATCTTAGAGGCTACAGGAATTCCAGATTTGGGTGAAAATTGGTACAAAGGTTAGGATATCGATGAGGAGTACTATGAGCCTTACATCAAGGCTAGATATAAAGACAAAATGAAGAGAGTATTCCCCTTCAAGTTTTTGGAAGACACGTATGCCCCATTAATGAAAATCATTATGAAGTACTTCACTTGTGAAGGTAGGTTCTCCCGATTGTATGCCTATCATATTAGACTTCTCATGCATTTGACGAGAGTAAAGATGATGAATCTCCCTTACTTAATGTTTAGAAACATTGAGAAGATGGCACATATTGTACAGAGGAAGCCATACCCCCAACCGTTGAATAGAATTTACCATTACTCTTTGATCAAAATCATTTTTCTTCTCCACCTAAGCCTCCTTAACATGCTATGGGATACTTTCATTTCTCATGAGATGTTCAAAGGCCCACAAATATTTTCATCAGTACATCATGAAGTCGGTGGACCTTCAAGCCATGAAAAAGTCAAAGAGACTGAAACTGTTGGAGTGCCAGTGTTTGTGACATATAAGAGGGGTACTAGGAAACTTTTTGTAGCTAGTAGGCAAGTATTATCTGCACAAGGTGTGGAAGGGGTCTTGCCTTCATCATCAGGCCATGGGCAAATGCTATCCCCACAAGGTGTGGAAGGGGCTTTGCCTTCTTTAGCAAAACAGGTACAGGTTGTGCAGCAAAGCAAGGGCAAAATCAAGGGCAAGGAAAAGGTGCAAGAAGAGGATCTTGGTGATGAGCAAGAAAGAGATTTTGATCTTGTTGAGCATGAGGAGCCACAGCGGCACTTTACTCATCATGGAGTTGACATTATTGAATTGGAAGCTAGAGATCCAAAGACTGTCAAAGACATGATCGTAAAGGAACAAGAAGCTAAAATACAATTCTTGTTAGATAACCTAGAGAGAGCTAAGTTCATCATCAAATATTTAGAGCAGGAAAACAAACAATTGAGCGACAAGAAAATCCTCATGGAGCTGCAAATGATCAAAGAAAACAGGCAAAAGGCCACAGAGGCTAATGTTAAGTTGATTTCAATTGAACAAGAGATTGATAATGATAGGGAAACTTGGCTTGAGAGGGTTAGCATACACCTTGAAGGGCTGATTGATAAGCCCAATAAGCATAAGAAGATGCTTCGCCACATGGCCTACCATTGCATGACCCACAACAAAATCTGTAACATAAGGATCAGGAAACTTAAAGCTAGGTTGAGGAAGGATTTAAAGAGAAAAAAGGAGCAAGAAAAGGTTGAAAATACTAGCTAAAGCCTCACTAGCCCATAAAAGTAGCTAATGGTGGTGTCTTATGCCAAATCTTAGCAAGTTTTGCAGATTTTTGTTTTTTTTTTTAATTTTTGAAATTTGTAACACAGGAAATTAGCCCAGAAGTGCAGTGCCACCGGCGCTGTGATTTTCCCTGGAGAAATTGTTGGAGGAAAACTTTATATATTTGAATTTAGCCTCATGAGATCATTCATCCCAGAAAATTTCAGAAGTTTTGGAGCAAAACTAAGTCACCAAAAGGTCCAAAAACTACCAAAAAATGACCTCTTTGCCTATTTTTGGACACACAAAAGTATCCTTGAGAGATTTCAATTTAGAGGAAGAAAATGACCTCCAAATTAAAAAATTTAAGTTTTTGCAAAAACTAGACGGGAAGACCTTTCCAATGCGCTATCTTTGGCTAAATTTGGCTATTGGGAAGGCCTCAAAAAGGGGATGGAAAGTGGCCCTATGCATTTGACTAGTTTGCCAGAAAATCAAATTTTCGCCTCCTTTCACTGCAAGTTGACTTTCTCTCTCTTCATGGATGATTTTATGATTTTGATTAATGACTTGGCATGTAAATGTAATAGTGAAATGATCTTAGAGGGTAGGTTCATCAGTTTGAGTTGGTTTTGGGGTCAATGAATCAGTTTCCATGTTTATAGAGGCAAGTTGTTCCACTGTCTATAGCCCTGGTCCCTGTTTTGAAATGATTATAACAACTCCTTTTCTCTTGGTTTCGACCCCTGATGGCTAGTATAGCTAGTTTGATGTCTATATTATGTATTTTTTCTATCTTTAGCAAAGGTTGGACTCTCTTGGATGCTCTGAGCTACCTTGTACACCTTTATCAACAGTTTGGCAAGGAAATAGACTAGGATTTGCAGCTATTTTTATGGGATACTTATGGTATGGTGTTTTTGCATTGTTTCTTCTTTTGTTATCAGTTTTTTATCATGTTTCATGTATGCCACAATCTAATTCAATGCTTCTAGCTAAATTATATCAAGATAGATAGGTAGAATTCATTGTTTACAGTGCTTTTCCTTAGGAATCCATTCAGTTTTCTATGTTTTATATTGTTTGAGAAGGATACATCATCTTCACATGCCCTCCTCAGCTCCTCACTAGTATTAGATCTCTCATCTCACTCAATTTCAACTTCCAAAGCACCTACCTACCTTGCCCATAGAACACTCTGCATCCTGACTTGATTTCCTGAACCCAAAACTACCTGGCTCCATTTGATCCAGCAACAAAACCAATAAAATCAATCAAAAACCCTAGAGTTACTATACCTAACCTAAAATCCATATTTGATCCAGTCATTTTGACTAAGATACACAAGGAGAGAGCCTTCTCCCAACCTGGTAGGGCTAGCTACTAGGTTAAGCTTGGTTTGTGGTTACCCTAGAATTGCCTCCCTCCAGCCTGAGGTTAATCTAGGCTCTAACAGGTTGAACCGAAAGAGTCGGTTGAAATGACGAAAAAGGTTGAGACGAAATGGTAGGTTGAATTAGAACTAAACTGACTGCAGTTCATACAATTGGTCGAGAGGTTGTGTTCTGAACAAACGAACCTGAGGTAGGCATAGCACCGGAAGAAGATATGGGGTTTTGATATAATGACGATCCACTAGGAGTGCCCGAAACCACCTAATATAGAGAGGTATAACCTTGTGGAAATATGGGCTCACTAAACTCAAGATAAGAAAGGGATGGTACTCTTCCCATAGAAGGGAAACCTTTCGGAGGGAATTCATATGCCTTCTCATAACCCACTTGAGGTGTGTGAGTAGTAGAAACTTCTGACTGACTCGAAGAGGAGACTAGGATTTCGTATTCTCACTCCATAGAAAACAACTAGCAACAAGCCAACGATGAATGAGGAGACAAATCCAACGGTACACCAGGCTGATCGTACTAACTATAAGGGTGCTGAGGAGATAGTAAAAAAGGGTGTGATGGATAAGCAACTAGACTTTGCGGACTATCAAAAGTCTATGAACGCTCAGGAGTTTCGATATGATTATCAGGGGATTTCAGGCTAGATTCACAAGGTGACTCAATATCTGACAGAGGTGGATGAGAAGACAAGGGTTGAATCCTCAGAACAATCCCATGTTTAACTCCTTGATCCTCAAGCAACTACAAAATTTTAGGAAAATCTTCTCTGGATGACCTTCCAGATGGAGGAGAGGAAGAGGAACAAGGAAAAACTGATGGTTCAGCCACGATGACTTTGTCTCAGACAAAAAAAGAATAGATATTAATTTCAAGGATTTTAAAATATATTAGGGATATACTCATGATGTGGTCCAGAATAAAAATATCAGTAATGTGATGTGATCATGGACAAAAAAAATTTAAGATGCTGAAACAGACTGATTCCTTTTCATGTTTTAAGAGTCGAGAAAAAGGAAAAGATGAATCTAGTCAGTTTCGGCTTGAACGAGCTCAAAAGGGCAAGTGCTCGATGATATTTTAAATTTAAAGAGTAAAAAAAGCCAAAATTACTAAGGATAATCTAGGAAAAAGGGATTACCAGGTAACTTTGAACTGCAGAATACCTCCTGGCAAATCGAGAAGTATGAGAAGGGAATCTCCCCGAATGATGTGTTTGATGTGTCATGTTTACAAGGCGATAGACTCAGCTTCCTACGAATAAAGGATTGCAAACCTAGTGGGGTCTCCCTTTATATACACAACGGTATGGGAAGAACAAGTCCGTACTAACGTTTTCTTATGCTGAAGCAGATGGCTGCTGCTAGGTTTAAAGATGCTTGAACACGTCTCTAGCCTAGACCTCTAAATGTGAGCATTTAGTTTCAAATGCACCTTATGTTAATTGAATATATTTTAAAGGTTCATCTTGAAATTAAGTCTCAATTTTTAGGCCCTATCGATGTCACCTGAAAAACTCTTATGTGCAACTATATGATACAAAACCCTTTCCATTTGATGAATGCTTACACTAATTGAGAGAAGAGAAAACAATCAATGCAACAAACAAGAAACGAAAGTAAGATGACTCTTCACTACTTCGCTTTTCAAAACAAAATAATGAAAATTCTTTCCACTTCCTACTCTTCCTATTAGATACACTTCAAATATTCCTTTTAATAGTAAAAGAAGTTCTTTTCAAATTCCCAATATGATGTAATTCTAGCTTTTAGTGATGCCACTCAATGCAACATATCAATTAATCAAACTAGAATGATGTATTTTTCAATTGAATGCTAAAATGAATCTTTCATATAAACATTTCAATGAAAATTTTCAAACAACCAAACATCAATCAAATGCAAAGCACGATAAAAAGAACTCCTTTCAAACCAATATGCAAAGATTCAATCGAAACAGACTGAGCAATGTAATCTATGCTAAAAAATGAAACGTTCAACAAGAGTAGAGCAAACGAAACTTTTTCACTTGTTCAATTGAAACCAAAGAAAAATAGGTGTGTTGGGTAAAATTAATTGCTTAATAAATGAATCAAACAACTAATCGCCTAGACATTAATTATCAACCTGAGGAGCGTCTTTTTATTTCAAGACAATCGGCAAAATATATGCAGAACAATACCAACAGCTAACATTGGTTCTATATGATTGTATACTATACTATCAATCTCATTCAGCTAGAAGTAAAATGTAAGACTTGAATAATAAAACTAAAATTAAAAATAGAAAAGATAATGACAGGAAAAAAAATTATGCTAATCACACTGTTATCGGGAAATCTAGTGTATATGCAGAGCTGCTAGTCCCACTAAGACTGGTAGCTATCTTAGAAACAAACAAACTAAAACTAATTTCGTTTTCCTTTATGAGAAGTAGATAAGACGGGAACAAAGGAGACCAACCTTTGTCTTGCGCTTGGTTCCTTGGTTGATTCCTCCCCCTTCTGATAGATCTTTGCCACTCGCTTCCTTCCCTACCCAACTTCAAAGAGCACCTATGGAATCAAAGCAACATAATACTATCCAAGAATAGAGATCTATTATCATAAACAATATAGGACCAGATATATATTGACCACACAAATGCATATATCATCAATGATACAATAATGTGGAGGAAAACTTGAATAGCTTTATTAATATCAAGAATAGCAAGGAGGATTGCAACCAATTGTTCTAACCCACCATCATCCTCTCAGCAAGAAAGCCCTTCTTCACCTCATGAAAAGCTTAGATCACCCAACACTATGATGTTACACCAAGAAACCAGCAACACTTCCTTACAAGATACAAAATTCCAGCCTCTGGATCTCTAGGATGAGGGATCCATATATAGATGTTTGCAAGGGGGGTGAGTCAGCTTATGAGATTTGATTAGTGTCCTCTCTCTGATAGTTCTTGATTCCACTTGGAGATTGATGATCTCTTACTCATCCCTGGGTGAGTGCAGAGAGGCAACTGTCACAGGAGAAGTTTCTGGAAGATTCCATGATCCTCCACCTTGTAGATTGACTCTGCCATTTGTCCACTCTCACCCATCACACCCCATAGAAGGGATTTTCAGTATGCATCGCACCTCCCGTGTACATTTAGGTGGGATGCAGAGCACTTTGACGATGGAGCAAGTGAGATGGTCCAATTTTGACAAGTTCTGAGTAGTTTTTCATGGAGAACTTCTGGGAGATGATGTAATCAGTTGACCTTGTTCTTTTAGGGATTGGAACAACACTTTTAGGGACTTAGGAGCCCTTGGTCTATGGACATATATGATTGGGGTTGTAGTGCCCAAAAATTTCTATAACAGTTGCCCCCTAAAGCATAAGGTCGTTAATCTTTTGATGTCGGGTGAAATGCTTTATCATGAGGATCCGAAGTTTTTTTGAGCTGGAAGGTGACCTGTAATAAGATACAATACAATACATTATCTTCATAATATTTTCATGATCTAGCTGAGGCGGGCATTCCCATGCTCAGCTTTATAAATGCATTTACATGTACATAAGACAGACAATCGTCTGAGTGCAGACTTATGATTCTAGTAGAGCCATCATCCCTTTGATTGGATGATTATCTGTGCAGCAATGATGTACATTTGATGTCTTTATTTTCTTGAATATAAATCGCAGCCCGGATGGATGAAACTAGATCCGAGGTCTTCAATCTTGTTCGATCTTCACTCAAAGTACAAGTCGATCCATGTGAGAGATGTTCTGGAGTCGAACATGGAAAGACATCGCCTGATTACCAGCCAATGATGTAAGCTGTTAATAGGCGCGAGAGGAATCACCGATAATAATGATGACCCTCAAGGTACTACAGTACAATTCACATGGTGTGAATAAGGGACTTGGCAACAAACACAATGCAAAATCTTTCGGTCGAAGGCCATTGATGTGAACCTATCGCCGAAAGTGAGAAACTTGCCATTGAGGCATGCAAGCTTCAAAGTACTGAAAGGGTTGTCCCTAAGTTGACTTCTTGGATAATGAGCTGATGTCGACAAGAAGCGACCCGCCATAGGAGGGCCTTAATGAATCCCACATCTATGGCACGGAACGAAGTAAATGACTTTGGAGGTGAAAACGATATGATGATATAAGGTTTGGGGTGGCGGTCATGAAATAATGGAGCGTAAATGTATTGCAATGGATGAGACACAGGTGAATTCTCTGAGTGACTTCTCTTGAGCATATCGGCGACACTGACATGATGGATTGGTAGCATTAACCCCAAATATGGATGGTGTGATGGACCAATGGTGATATGACCAGTGAAAAGAACAACCCAAGCTGACTTGGATGCGGAGTGAAAGTGTCATGTTCAAGAGCAACTTGCTACTAATAAAGTTTCTTCAAGTTTTCTTCCCAATTTTTCTCCAGTCATTGCTGACCAGTACCTCTTTATTTTTGTCAAGGTTGAGGAGGATAACATATGCTTGTTCTATAATTTTCCCTTTGGGCAAACCCATCGCTATGTTTTAACGAGCCTAGCGATAGTGAAACTCGTTCTTGTCGGTATAGACAAGTTTGTCGCTATTCGGTTTTAACGAGTTTAACGACAAAGATAACTCGGTCCTTTTCAATTTTACAGAGTCTGAAAGGGACGTAAAGAAAAATCCAAGAATCCTTTTTTGTCATATAATCCCTTAAGTCTGAAAAAGTATAAAATAATACAAAAGGGATGAATTTTCGGTAATTTTAACGAGCCAAACAAAAAAAGCTCTCGATTTTTTTGTGTAATAATCCCTCAGGTCCAAAAAGATTAAAATCTAAAGGAGGGATAACACTTTCGATCACTTTAACGAGCTGGAGAGGCCAATTACTTGGAAATCTTTTCATATTTTACGAGTCAGATGGAAAGAGCTTAAAGGAGACTCATTTTTCGAGGAACAAGTGATAAATTCAGGTAGCAGCTAATTCCACGTAAGGTTTGGAATTTCCCAATCACAGTAGTGTCACAAGGATGGCTAACAGGATCACTCTTCGCAACTGTTCCTCAAAAAGGGTAAACAATCAAATGGAGGTGAATGATCGACCGATACAGAGTGGAGGTGATGATGAGAACACGACCAAGGCTTCAAAGGCTGATGATAATGCATTCACGATGGTTATTTACCAAAAATTGGTTCATCTTTTAATGAATGAGCTTAAACTATGGGGCAAACATTTGCTCACTGCTTATGTTTAATTTTTAACGAGCTTGAACTCCACATAAAAAACTGCTCGATCTAGTCATATAATAAGGATGTCTCATCTAAGATGCCATTTTTTATGGAGCTTTCACCTTTCAAAGCTTTGCCTCAGTGCCTCTCGCACGCAAGCTAGGAATGACCAACTATGCCTCTCTACTTAACTACCAAGATCACCGCCAAGGTTAGGTAGGAAACTTTCTCCTTTACTTTGCCTGTGCCATTTGGCCCCTTGCGAAGATGAATGGTCGATTAAACCACTCACCCGGCCTAGGTGGTTGAAGTCAGCGGAATCATAGAGCTAACGTTAGCCGGTCATTTCTCGCTTGTTTACAAGAGATTTGCATGCCCCTAGGTATAGCGAAGTAGAGTTTCTGGGTTACCCCTCAATTTGCAGACAAAACATTTGTTCTGTCGGGAAAGGCCTACCTTTTAACGGAGGTATCTTATCTGGTCTAATCCCATTTTCCTATACGGACGGGTGTTGGACCAGTCATATATCCTTCGCCGAAACCTACCCTATACCTGAAGTTTTCCTGCCGAAGCAGACCAGGGTGCATGCCCCCTGGGTTTCAGTCATGTCCTCCCGAATCACTCGCGCTCATCAGGTGGACAGGCTGGAGATTCATGAGACATTCCTTGCGTGAAAATACCATTTAGGGATGGAATTTGACTATTAGCTATGTGTGAGCCAGGAAACGACAGCTGGTCTATGAGCTTGACCACTCTACCTTCATGCGAAAAACACATTACTCTAAAGAGTGAGGAGACAATGGCTCCCATGCTATAAATATAGTCGCGTCCAAGGAGTAGATTATAATCTAGGGGTCCTTGGACTACCATTACATTCATGTGAATGGTTTTCCTTCTCAATGTTATCGGCACATTGGGAAGGATCCCTAATGGTCGACTGGTTCCTTTGTCAAAGGCTGTTAGATTTCTCATCTCAGAAAAAAACGATGGTGAACCAAGCGCTTTCCAAGAAATTGAGGAAAGAATACCCACATAAGCCCCTTCATCTATGATGGTAACGACCATGACCATTCTGTATATTTGTGCAATGATTAGAAATGGTACACTAGCCTGTAAACGGGGTCTGCCTAGTAGATTCTAATCGAAGGAAACAACTAGGTTGCCTGGAGGTGGGACCGAATAGACGGTCGGATATGACTCTAACGAACTTCCTTCCTGCGGTAAAGGAACGGGTAGACTGCCTCCATGTTCATCGGAGTCTGTGGTTACGAAAAGAATTTGAACGGTGTCGTTCTTGTTCTCTCCGATGACTATATCATCTGAAGATGGACCTTCTGAAGGCAAGACCAGGTCAACTGCCGCCTTGACCTTTTGACTTCGTCTGGTGTGAATTCAGATGGTTTATCTTCAATGATAGATGTGTTGGCATTATGGTTCAAGTGTTGTCCTTGATGGCAACTCACTCAGTGGATGGTACAGGTGCTCAGAAGTTGGTACAGGTGATGGCAACTTAATCAGAAGACAGATCTCAGTACAGCATGCCAAGGAAACTCATACACGCTGTTTCGTTAAGACCAAGTCGCGTGTACACGCAAGTTCGATTCAGAAAAAGTGCGTGTATGTGGAAAGGTTCCTTTGGTTCATGGTGGTTAGACCTTGGAAGTTGTGCCTATGATTTCGGACCATTATGTCTCGACGGGCGTGTCGATCCCTAGTTTTAAAGTTGATGGTATTGTGTTACTATGGTTTTGGCTCTTGGTATTGAGAAAGGCCTAAGGCTATATAAGGAGAAGAAGATCATTAGGCAAAGATCATCTTTCGACAAGGCATGAATATCTAAGAGAGAAAGAGATCTGATATGCAGGTTCTGAGTTGGTTGATCTAAGCCAAGGAGAGATCACATCGGTTAATGGAAGACTAGATCTAAGGATAGATCGGGATCTAATGGTTTGAAATGCACTATCATGATATGGTTGATTATGCGTATTTCTAGATCTGCATATTGTTGCAATGTTACGTTCTGAGTCTAACTAATATCTGGTACAGCTGCAAGTTGAGAAAGTTTATTTTTAGATCTGTACGCAGGTTGGCTTCGGTAAAAGGGCGTGTATACGCGGTTTCTGCTCATTAAAGTAGCGTATATCTTTTGAAGCTTGATTTTGGTTTACAGTGGGGTCTGACTGTTATTACAGAGTTCTGTAGTCTGCTCTGTGTTCTGGTAACTGGTGATTGACAGGGTTCAGTGGTTCAGTGATTCAAAGTTGGGTTGTTTTATGCTTCAATGATCTGTTGTGAAAATTGAATGAATTGTGGTCTTCAGATTGTAATGTTGTGCTTCAGGAATATCCAAGTCTGAAAATGTATGAAAAGTGATACCTGGAAGAAGGAAGATTGTAGGTCAGCACCTACGTACTAGTATCTTGGCTAGTACAAAAGCAAAGGGGGTTGGAGCTCCCTTCCAAGGAAGTTTGGAGAACGAGAGAAGGTTGAAGCCTTCTGCAGGTTGTAGCCTGCGTACTGGTATAAGGCTGCACCAGTACAAAAGATTGTAAACTGAAGTTTCATATTAAGAAAGATAGAGACAACTTGCAGCAGGTGGTTTTCACCCACATTGGGTTTCCACCTTATATCTTGGTGTTCATGTGTGTGGCTTTTTATCTGTTCTGTTATACTGCACATGTTTACTGTTAATATGATGAATAATGTCCTGATGCACTTAATTGAAGAATAAGCCAACTAAATTGTGAGTTTTCTGCTTATACGCTGTTTTACTTCGTCACAGTAGCGTGTACACGCTGGTTCACTTAACTGAAGTAGCGTATATGCTTTTGGGCATTTAAAAGTTTGATTAATCTGATAATACTGATTCACCCCCCCTCTCAGTATTATTTCCAACAATTGGTATCAGAGCAGGTCCTTCAGAGAAGCTTGATCGCTTGAAGGAAGATCATTCATCATGAGCAACTACGAGAAAGAAGCATCAATCAGGCCACCGGTTTTTGATGGAACAAATTTCAATTATTGGAAGGTAAGAGCACTGGTTATGGCATCGAAGGTTGGGACATCTAAGCTTCTCACAAATAAGGAAAGCATGCAAATATCAGGCAATTCGCGATCTTCCAGATATCAAAATTCCAGACAACACCATATGCAAATCTTGTCAGTTTGGAAAGCAGACCAGAACTAACTTTCCAGAGAAGGAAGGATCAGCTAGCTTGCCTCTTGAGCTAGTCCATACAGATGTATGTGGTCCATTTAGGAAAAGGTCACCTCGAGGAGAAGAATATCTGATATTATTCATTGATGATTTCTCAAGGTTTGTTTGGTTAGGGCTTATGAAGCACAAAGATGAAGCATTCGAAAAATTCAAATCCTTCAAAGCATTGGCCGAAAATGAATCAGGACACAAAATCAAGTGCCTCAGATCTGACAGAGGTGGGGAGTTCACATCAAATGAATTTTTTGATTTCTGCGATGAACATGGGATAAGAAGAGAATTCTCTACAGCTAGAACTCCTCAGCAAAATGGGGTTGTGGAAAGAATGAACAGAACTATCCAACAAATGGCTCGTGCTATGCTCGATGAATCAGGTACTCCTGCAACCTTCTGGGGAGAAGCCGCACATGCTGCTGTTATCATTCTTAACAAAACAAATGTCCGAGTAAACAGCACTCAAACACCTCATGAGCTTTGGAGTGGTAAAACTCCTTCCGTGAAGCATTTCAAAATCTTTGGGAGCAAATGTTATATTAAGAACACTGATGAGCAACTTGGCAAACTTGAACCTAGAGCAGATGAGGGCATTCTTCTTGGTTATTCTCCACATAGCAAAGCATACAAGTGCTACAATAAAAGACTTGGCAGAATTGTTGACAGTATTGATATAGTGGTTGATGAGAAGGGATATATTCCTAGGCAAGTTCATCATGAAGAAGATGAAGGTTACTCTCAAAGGCGAAATGATGAAGAAGAAGAACCTCAAGAAGAAGAAGAATCTCAAGAAGAACCAGAGGAGCAGACAAGAATAGAAGAGAAGACTCCATCCAGATATGTCCAAAAGAATCATCCAGAAACTCAGATTGTGGGGCAGAAAGAAGCAGGAGTACAAACAAGAAGGACACTTGCAGAAGCTTCAAGCTACTTGGCTCTACTCTCCTCCATTGAACCACAAAATGTGAAAGAAGCATGCAAAGATGAATGTTGGGTCAAAGCAATGGATGAAGAACTTGAGCAAATCGAAAGGAACAACACTTGGGAATTGGTTCCTAGACCAAAAAATAAGAATGTAATAGGAACAAAATGGGTCTTCAAGAATAAGTTAAATGAAAATGGAGAAGTAATTAGAAACAAGGCCAGACTTGTTTGTAAAGGGTATGCACAGCAAGAAGGAATAGATTTTGAAGAGACCTTTGCTCCTGTGGCAAGACTAGAGGCCATCCGAATGTTCCTTGCTCTCTCAAGCTTTCAAAACTTCAAGGTATTTCAAATGGACGTGAAATCAGCCTTCCTGAATGGAGACTTAGAAGAAGAAGTATATATTGAGCAGCCAGATGGGTTCATTCTTGGGAATGATCCAAACCTTGTATGCAGATTGAAAAAGGCTCTCTATGGGCTCAAACAAGCCCCAAGGGCTTGGTACTATCGGTTGGACAAATATCTTCACCAACAAGGCTTTTCAAAAGGATCAGCAGATAGCAATCTCTATATAAAAGTTGAAAATAACAAATTGCTAATTCTTGTTGTTTATGTAGATGATATTATTTTTGGCAGCAATGAAGAAACTATGAGTCAAAACTTTGCCTTGGTTATGCAGAAGGAGTTCGAAATGTCACTTCTTGGAGAATTGACATATTTTCTTGGATTGCAAATCCAACAAAATGAAGGAGGTATCTTCTTGTCTCAAACCAAATACCTCAAGCAGATCTTGAAGAAGTATGGCATGGAAGAATCAAAACCAGTATGTACACCCATGGTTACAGGATGCAGCCTCAGTGCAAATGATGAATCAGCAGCAGTTCACCAACCCACTTATAGATCCATGATTGAGAGTTTGCTTTATTTGGCAGGTACTTGACCAGATATTACTCATGCAGTAGGGATGGTTGGAAGATTTCAAGCCAACCCAAAGGAAACCCATCTTCAGGCAGTCAAAAGAATCTTCAAATATCTTCAAGGGACCCAAAACTATGGCTTATGGTATCCTAGAAATACAGATCTCACTCTTCATGCTTACACAGATGCAGATTGGGCTGGAAGTGTGGATGATAGGAAAAGCACAAGTGGAGGTGCTTTCTTCATGGGTTCCAGATTAGTGTCTTGGTTCAGCAAGAAGCAAAGTTCGATTGCCTTATCTACAGCTGAAGCAGAATATGTGGCTGCAGCATCTTGTTGCACACAACTTCTTTGGATGATGCAGACCTTGCAGGACTTTCAAATCACTTGCACTCCACCTGTCTCTATCTTATGTGATAATACAAGTGCAATCAGCATTTCAAAGAATCCAGTCATGCACTCAAAGACCAAGCACATACCAATCAAGTACCATTTTCTTCGGGAACAAGTGCTTGAGCAGAAGGTCAAATTGGAGTATGTTCCTTCTAAGGAGCAAGTTGCTGATATTCTCACAAAACCACTGCCCAGGGAAACTTTTGAATATCTCAGACAAAAGCTGGGAGTAGTTGATGCTTCATCCTGTTGTTGAAATTTGTTTTGTTTTACAGAAAAGTTGGTATACGCAGGTTACGGAAGGGATATGAGCGTATACACGCGGATTTATGGTGAGTAAGTCGCGTGTATGCTGGACGCTTGTTGCAGAAAGAATATCCGCGTACATACGCTGTTTTATACAGGATAAAACGCGTATATGAAGTTCTGAACAGCAAAGGAAAACTCTGAAGTTCTGAACAGCAATAGGAATGTCAGAAGTATTCAGGCACAGTTTCAGGGAGTGCAACAGGCACAGGTTCAGGGGGAGCAGCTCAAAAGTCTCATAAAGCATTGTTGGCATTCAGATGTTTTGGTTGTTGGTTTAAGAAGAAGGAGCTCAGAAAGCAATTCTAGTTGCTGATCTAACAAGATGTTTATCCGATGCTGCTGGTGTCTTTTCTAAATCTTGGTCTAGATCTGTTGTCTCTATGTCTTTCTTGTCTCTTTTATGGTGTCAAGGTCATGTAACGGCCTTTGTTGGTTTCCCCACTATGCCTGGGATGAATGATGAAATGTTCATGTATTATCATGTGTCTTCACATGGTTAGGTGGATGAGTCAATATTGGTATATCCCCACTAGATTGGGTGATGAATGTATGTTGAGTCTTTTGATGATAGGAAGGTCTTCTTTAATGTATAAGTCTTTGTTCTTCTTGAAGAACATCTTTTGCAGATCTTGCCTACAGTCAAGGGGAGCATGAACAGCACTTGGTAAGCAGGACGGATAGATTGGTACACTTTGGCATACACAAAGGGGGAGCACACTTGGAGATTTCAGCATGTACTCAGGGGGAGTATGGACAGCAGTATGGACAGCAGAAGGAATACCAAGGAAGAGAATATTTTGGTCCACCCTTTGCCCTTGATGTCAAAGGGGGAGAGTGACTTGGTGTGGTGGTTGCCATCAAGTCCAAAGGGGGAGATTGTTGGCATTATGGTTCAAGTGTTGTCCTTGATGGCAACTCACTCAGTGGATGGTACAGGTGCTCAGAAGTTGGTACAGGTGATGGCAACTTAATCAGAAGACAGATCTCAGTACAGCATGCCAAGGAAACTCATACACGCTGTTTCGTTAAGACCAAGTCGCGTGTACACGCAAGTTCGATTCAGAAAAAGTGCGTGTATGTGGAAAGGTTCCTTTGGTTCATGGTGGTTAGACCTTGGAAGTTGTTCCTATGATTTCGGACCATTATGTCTCGACGGGCGTGTCGATCCCTAGTTTTAAAGTTGATGGTATTGTGTTACTATGGTTTTGGCTCTTGGTATTGAGAAAGGCCTAAGGCTATATAAGGAGAAGAAGATCATTAGGCAAAGATCATCTTTCGACAAGGCATGAATATCTAAGAGAGAAAGAGATCTGATATGCAGGTTCTGAGTTGGTTGATCTAAGCCAAGGAGAGATCACATCGGTTAATGGAAGACTAGATCTAAGGATAGATCGGGATCTAATGGTTTGAAATGCACTATCATGATATGGTTGATTATGCGTATTTCTAGATCTGCATATTGTCGCAATGTTACGTTCTGAGTCTAACTAATATCTGGTACAGCTGCAAGTTGAGAAAGTTTATTTTTAGATCTGTACGCAGGTTGGCTTCGGTAAAAGGGCGTGTATACGCGGTTTCTGCTCATTAAAGTAGCGTATATCTTTTGAAGCTTGATTTTGGTTTACAGTGGGGTCTGACTGTTATTACAGAGTTCTGTAGTCTGCTCTGTGTTCTGGTAACTGGTGATTGACAGGGTTCAGTGGTTCAGTGATTCAAAGTTGGGTTGTTTTATGCTTCAATGATCTGTTGTGAAAATTGAATGAATTGTGGTCTTCAGATTGTAATGTTGTGCTTCAGGAATATCCAAGTCTGAAAATGTATGAAAAGTGATACCTGGAAGAAGGAAGATTGTAGGTCAGCACCTACGTACTAGTATCTTGGCTAGTACAAAAGCAAAGGGGGTTGGAGCTCCCTTCCAAGGAAGTTTGGAGAACGAGAGAAGGTTGAAGCCTTCTGCAGGTTGTAGCCTGCGTACTGGTATAAGGCTGCACTAGTACAAAAGATTGTAAACTGAAGTTTCATATTAAGAAAGATAGAGACAACTTGCAGCAGGTGGTTTTCACCCACATTGGGTTTCCACCTTATATCTTGGTGTTCATGTGTGTGGCTTTTTATCTGTTCTGTTATACTGCACATGTTTACTGTTAATATGATGAATAATGTCCTGATGCACTTAATTGAAGAATAAGCCAACTAAATTGTGAGTTTTCTGCTTATACGCTGTTTTACTTCGTCACAGTAGCGTGTACACGCTGGTTCACTTAACTGAAGTAGCGTATATGCTTTTGGGCATTTAAAAGTTTGATTAATCTGATAATACTGATTCACCCCCCCTCTCAGTATTATTTCCAACAAGATGCTCCGACTGACCACAATGGTGTGTCAGCCGGATTTTCAACTAGTGATGGACTTGGCAAGAGTTTCTTATATCCAGGAGGAAGTCGTAATGGTGAAATCGGACGGTCGTCCAAAACTCTTTTAGCCTCATCTAGGAAGGGACAATGGTGGACGGCCTGATCGCCTTCACACAACTTACAAGGGAATTTACTTTTCCTTTTCTGTCCCGACGTTTCACTTTCACTAGTTGATGGTGTACTTTCAACATGATCATCAGAGGTTGTCGACACCAGATTTTGCAGACGAGGAGACCAGTCCCTTAAGATCCGAGGGATGCAAGGACACTCTTGATGATAGTGATCTCCTTTGCAAATGACACATGGAGATTTAGGCTTTGACAGCACAGTGTGTGGATTTTCACTAGATGATGTCGGGTTGCCCCCTGTCGTCTTTGGCTCCTTCTTCTTCTTCTCCTTCTTCTTCTTAATTACTTGACTTTGGGCTTTACCAGTTCCATCAAGCGAAGAGGAAGGAGGAGAGGGAGAATCAGACTAAGTAGAAGGTTGGGGGGTAGCTTTGGTATCGTCTAGTTGCTTACTTGATTGTTTAGGAATCATGGTGTTCTGAATGACAGAGGTTAAGAAGAGCCATATGGGCAGGCCGATTGTCCATCCTGGAAGCGACAATGTGGCCATATGAGGTGCACCAACATCTCCCCAAGAGGAGAAAGGACTAGGATTTCCCCCAAGGGGAACCCCTTGGTTGGTGGACTTCATTTTTCTCAACCTAAGACCAACGTAGGAAAGGTGGTGTTATTCCGATTAAAATAAATTTTAGACGCTTTGACACAACTTTTTTTTCAATTTTTAAGTTTCGAAAAAAAACAAAAGATGACTCTAGTCGCCTTCGATTTTTAATGAGATTGAAGTGACAAGTGCTCAGATGGACCTTTTCCTTTAAGGAGTCTGAAAAGGAACGAAAGAGACTACTCTGGAAATCTAGATAGAGGGATTACCAAACCAATTGCAAAACTACAGAATACTTTTTAGGTACGGTAGTCAATCTTCCTGAACATTGTGTTCAGTGCATTGCGATCGATAGGGAGGTAGACACGGCTTCCTATGGATAAAGGATATAGCCTATTGTGGTCTCCCAATATATACTCGATGGTACGTGGGAGCACAAGTCCGTACTGGCACTTGTCGTCTCAAAGTGGAGGAATCACCCAACCAGCAATGAAGGCAACAGTTACCAGGCTTTACGATGCCAGAATACGTCTCTAGCCTAGACTTCTAAATGTTGTGTGTTAGGTTCCAAAGCGTTTTTAGATTCATTAAATTTATTTTACAGTTGATCTTGTTTAAGAAATTTGCCTCTCAGGTTCACCGCATGATGTAGATATACAATTCCTAAAATGCAATCTAAGATGATAAACAATCGTTTAATCTTCTTTTTGCAATGAAAATCCTAGCTACTAAAGAAAGAGAGATGATATTCTTTCAACGTAGAGCAGAGAGCACACACTATATGCACTATCCTAAACCAAACCAACAAACAGTCTAAATGCAAATGCACATGCATGTATTTTTTTTCAGCCTTCTTAATGTGTGAATGATAAAAAGAAAGCTAAGCGCAAATCTGAATTATTTTTCAAAGCGACATTACTAACAAGCTTCTTTTCAAGACAAAATGAAAACAATAACAACACTTTGTGATTCGGAATTGAAAACTTGCTTTCGACACTTGAAAAACTACTAATTCAAATCAAATACAAGAGTAACAGTGTAATCGACTATAAAGAACAATCGGATTCTCTTCTATGACTGAAAATGACACTTGCAACACTTCCAAATCAAGAAGCAACAGTTGAATTACGCTACTTCTTTGTAAAAGAGAACTGAAAATGGCTCACAATACATAAAAACATTTACAGTTCTTTGCACAATGGAGGCAGAATAATGGCAAGGAAGGGGGTTTCCAACGGAGGTATACTAACTACAGACAACAAAACTCCTGAATAGAGCTGAAAAGAGTGAAAAAACCAAAGTCTGGAGGAAAAATTAGCCTTTTCTGATCAGCATGCCTGTTACATATGGATTCCAGTATGCATCCCACCTACAACACATAGGAAGTGCCATGCATACTGATATCCTTGAAGAGAGGGTGGGATGGTACAGTGCGAGACTTTTGATCCATTTTTTTATCACATTTTGCAGCACAGTTCAGGGATTTAGGCCAGGCAAGTGATAATCAGTAAATAAATCACAGGGGTAGACCTAAGGAGGTTACTAGAGCCACCACAAGGGCAATTAGAGAGCTTGTAAATCGATTGTTCAGTTCATAAACAAAACCCGGAGATAGACTAAAGCAGCATTGATCTACTTTGCACTTGCATAGCAAATGCAGTTCAAAGGCTAGTTGGCTTGACTTCAGGCTCCATCTGTAAGTTTATAAAGCAAACAAATATAGACAAACAAAAAAATCTATTCGCTCCCCAACAGAGTTGCCATTTTGTTATCAAGAAATCTAGTGTCTATGCAGAGCTGCTAGTCCCACTAAGACTGGTAGCTATCTTAGAAACAAACAAACTAAAACTACTTGCATTTTCCCTTATGCGAAGTAGATAACAGGGGAACAAAGGAGACCAACCTCTGTCTTGCGCTTGGTTCCTTGCTTGATTCCTCTCCCTTCTGAAAGATCTTTGCCACTCACTTCCTTGCCTACCCAGCTTCAAAGAGCACATGTGGAATCAAAGCATCATAACACTATCCAAGAACAAAGATCTATTATCATAAACAATATAGGACCAGATATATTTTGACCACACAAATGCATATATCATCAATCGTACAAGAATGCAGAGGAAAACTTGAATAACTTTATTAATATCAAGAATAGCAAAGAGGATTACAACCAATTGTTCTAACCTAGCATCATCCTCTCAGCAAGAAAGCCCTTCTGCACCTCATGAAAAGCTTAGATCACCCAACACTATGATGTTACACCAAGAAACCAGTAGCACTTCCTTACAAGATACAAAATTCCAGCCTCTGTATCTCTAGGATGAGGGATCCATATATAGATGTTTGCAAGGGGGGTGAGTCAGCTTCTGAGATTTGATTAGTGTCCTCTCTTTGATAGTTCTTGATTGCACTTGGAGATTGATGATCTCTTACTCATCCCTGGGAGAATGTAGAGAGGAAAGTGTCACAGGAGAAGTTTCTGGAAGATTCCATGATCCTCCACCTCGCAGATTGACTCTGCCATTTGTTGACTCTCGCCCATCGCACCACATAGAAGGGATTTTCAGTATGCATTGCACCTCCCATGTGCATTTAGGTGGGATGCAGTGCACTTTAACCATGGAACAAGTGAGATGGTCGAATTTTGACCAGTTCTGAGTAGTTTTTCATGGAGAACTTCTGGGAGATGATGTAATTAGTTGACCTTGTTCTTTTAGGGATTGGAACAACACTTTTAGGGACATAGGAGCCCTTGGTCTATCGACATATATGATTGGGGTTGCAGTGCCAAAAAATGTCTATAACACACACAACTTGAATCATTGCTAAATTAAACCACACATTGCTGAATTGGAAATTTAATATATAGCACTCAACATAATTCAGATGCTAATATAGAGTAACAAATCAAATGAAATCTAGTAATTGGATGAAACAAAAAATTAGTTAAAATAAAGGAAATTTACTTCAAAGAACAATGATTGAAATTCAAAGAAACAAGCACACAACTAAACTAACATAGATGTTCAAGGTAGCGGCTCATCCGAGGTAGTGGGCCCAACTACCGAAGACTCAATTCTGCCTTGAGAAGTAACTCATATCAAATTACAAATAATGGATGTAGAACTCAATGGATAACTTCCTTCATTAAAACATATGAGAGAAATAGTTACAGCATAATGAAGCTCTTAGCTTTTTCTCAAATTCAACAATTGTTCATCCTCTCATCTCTTATCTCTTATCTCTTCTCCTACATCCTATCTAATAATTTTCCATCTCCTATCTCCTAATTATCTCCCAATTATCCTCCAATTACCCTCTAATTCTCCTCCTCTCTTTGATCTCTGTTTTCATTTAAATACATAGAGAGAAAAGGGAAGTTACAACAAAGATGATTACAAAATGATTTCCTTTACAATTTTGGATTGATTACATAATCTTAATAAACAAGATCAAATCTGAAATATCTTCGCATCATGATTCAATTGGAAAAAGTCAAATCTAGTATTGCAATCGGAAGAATTTGGAAAATGGTTGCAACAACAAATCTCAGAAAATCATCCTCGAAGAACCTTTCATTTCTCTTAATACAGACTGAATTTCAGAAAACTTCTCACACAAAAACTAATTCGGTCCATTCTGGACAAAACCCATGTTTCAGATTTTCTAGATTCTTCTTCATTTGTACGAAACTTCCAATGAAAAAATGTCGCTTCTTATTCCAACGAATTTCTGAGTTGGAATATTTAGTTATGAGCTGGAGATCAAATTTGCAATCTGGAAAAGGTTTTGGAGGCTAAAATCATGAGTGATGTTACAACAAATCCATTAATAAACCATCATTGATAAAATCATTCATAATAATCATCAATTTATTAAAAAGAAAGTAGAAGAAATACTATTTATCCATAAGAGCATAAATAATTATAAAATGGAATTATATGATAAATTATGATAAATGACGTGATAAAGAATGGTAGAAATGGATGAAATAAACGTTAAAAAGTGATATTAATAATGACAAATTAGTGGCCCAACATACCCCCAAACTGAATAGGTTGCATGTCTTCATGCAACCCAAAGTCTCTGTATTAACCAAGCTATAAAAAATGTTCATCCCAAGTCATGAAAGTGATGGAACAGATGACTTCTTCCTCAAATAATGAATATTTAATTTTAGCAATATTGATGAAGGCATAACAATTTTCACATTGACTTTCAACTATATGTATATGAAGTTGTGAAAAATATGATATAAGTAACGACAAACTTCATTAACCATTTCTCAAAAACTACAAATCAGATCGTTTTGATTTACGGATCATGAGATATAAGCAAAATGGTCGTAGGTGACAGTGCGTGATTTTTGAAATTTTAAAAACTAATTTAAGTTGAAATTTTCTAGGTTTGTGTATTTTAATGATAACTCTTTGTTGTCAAAAAATCACAAGAATTTAGTTCATAGTTTTAAAGATATACGCAAATCAAATTCCGCACTGTATAAAAAATGAAATTATATGCCTTAAATGAGAAAGAAAGTAGAAAACATCCATCATGTGTAGCAATTCCTCCCCCAAACTGGAGAATTAACATGCCCTAATGCAATACTAGAAAACAAATTGAGGTGCTTGCTACAATTGTGGTTGAAATCTATGCTTGGAGTAAAACAACATGGAATAAGAGAGGTTTTGAAAATGAATAAGGAGATTGATGGATGATGGCATGATCATAATAAATAAATGAATGAAAGTAACACTCCCCCAAACTGAAAGCTTCTATGTCTTTGAAAAATGGGAAGTGGTAAAGATGTGGAATGAATGATGATAAATAATGCTCAATGGATTTTCATGAAATTCTCCTAAACTTTTAATAAATCAAAAACTTATGCTATTTTACCTCAAGTTTTACCTCCAGAAAAATGTGGAATGACATGTATGGACTAGTATTTGTTGAAGCTGATGTAGGTTGAGATGATGCTAAAAGTGATGCAAAAGGTGGAAGCCATGCAAGCACATCATGTCTGCGAGTTGCTCGAGCCTCTTCTGTTAGTTGCAATAGTGTGGGCTCGCTGTGAATAGAGTTGCCCCCCATACTTGTTGTTCTCCTGTAAACAATTCACTACTCTATATGCAATTTTCTTGAATCCACAGTTTTAGTTTTGAACAGCAACAGATAAGCCGCATGCAAAAATTTCAATCAGAAAAAACTTTTGTATAAATGCAATAATAATATTTTGTCAAATCAACAAGTTATGGTGGAGTTCAGTAATTATTACACACGCTATCCCATAATGCATATCTTCCCCCCTCAAATCAGAAAAGGGTGTCCATGACCATAAAACATAGGGAAAAGGGAAAGGACGTTGAGGATTCATAAATGCAAGCGACCAATAAAATAAAAGTGGCATAAAATATGACAAAGGCAATCAAATCATTATGCATCAAAAGATTTGAAATGCCAAAAAAGGAATAAAACAGATATTAGATCATTATTTAAATAGATATTTACCTTAAGTGGAAAAGTGACGAACACATGACTAGCGATAAATGTTAATGACTGGTGGTAGAGTGATTGGACAATAATGATATAATGCATATAAAGATATAGTTTACCATGCATGTTGGCTAATTGAATTAGAAATGTTGTTCAAATGGTAAATTCTCCTTTAGAAATGAATCCATAGGGGGTAATAGGATAGAGAGTATTTGGCAGTGTAACATAATACTTCAATACCACAAGCATACCTACTACTGCCAGCAAGCATTCATAGCCTCGACAGGGTTGCTTTTTAACCCCAAAAATGAGCCAGAGTCTTCCATTTAGTATTTAGATGGTTTTCTATTTTTTATTACTATAAAGAGACCACTATGCTAGCATGGTAACTAGATAATCATAGTGCCATTCACTAGGATATAAAAAAGTGATCAGGCTAGCTCGTAATGAGACCCCCTATCCTTTTGACGATTTTAACTATCAAGAAGGTCATTACCTTGGTGTGGTCACCATAATGGAATGTCACTTGTTACACCCTTATGATCATGGTAAGTTGGCTCATGATGAGACCCCCTATCCTCTTTAAGAGTATACTTGTTACCTTTTCATATTTTTATACTTTAATGCTTTTATTCTAAAGAGAGGGAGGCTCATTTACTCCTTAAGAGTCAGGGATGGCGTAAGAAGTAAAAGAAAATGCCAATTAAAGTTATGCTTTTCCCCCCATATCATCACATCAAAGCGATTTATCCATTTGAAAGTGTAAAAGATAAACTAGCATGGTATTATAATAATAAATCATTTTATGATGTGCCCAAAGATGAGATATTCACCTAGTCATTATATAGGTGCACCATGTTAGCTTCAGAATAAACATAACCATCAAAAGGTTTTATAAGTCATAATGGTATTAATATTACTGTTTTTCTTTATCTTGGGCGCAAATCCAACCAGATGGTTTTTTTATTCAAACATAAGAGAGAGAAAAATGAAAAAATTACTGGCTATGAAATAGTGAAGAGAAATCACAGTTATTCCTACAAAAAAGAAATAAGTGTTGTTTAATTGATTGAACAACAATCGTTCAATCGATTGAAAAACAAAAACACGCAAAGGTGTTTTTCAATCGATTGAACCAAAATCGTTCAATCGTTTGAACAACAAAAGTCAAAAAACACAAAAGTGTCATTCATTCGATAGAACAACAATCGCTCAATCGTTTGAACAATGAAAATAAAACATGCAAAAGTGTTGTTCAATCGATTAAACAATAATTGTTCAACCATTTGAACAGCAAAAAGTAAAACACGAAAAAGTGTTGTTCAATTGATTGAACAACAATCGTTCAATGGTTTAAACAAAAAAAATAAAACAGGAAAAAGTGTTGTTCAATCGATTGAACAACAATCGTTCAATCATTTGAATAGAAAAAATAAAACACGCAAAAGTGTTGTTCAATCGATTGAACAACAATCGTTCAATCGTTTGAACAAAAAAAATAAAACACGCAAAAGTGATGTTCAATCGATTGAACAGCAATCGTTCAATCATTTGAACAACAAAAATAAAACACACAAAAGTGTTGTTCAATCAATTGAACAACAATCATTCAATTGTTTGAACAACAAAAATAGAATACACAAAAGTTTTGTTCAATCGATTGAACGAAAATTGTTTAATCATTTGAACAGCAAAAATAAAACATGCAAAAGTGTTGTTCAATCGATTGAACAACAATTGTTCAATCATTTGAACAACAAAAATAAAACACACAAAGTATTGTTCAATCAATTAAACGGCAATCATTCAATCATTTGAACAAAAAAAATAAAACACGTAAAAGTGTTGTTCAATAGATTAAACAACAATCATCTGAACAGAAAAAATAAAATACGCAAAAGTGTCAATCAATCGATTGAACAACAATCGTTCAATCATTTGAACAAGAAAAGTAAAACACACAAAAGTGTTGTTCAATCAATTGAACACCAATCGTTCAATAATTTGAACAAAAAAAACACACAAAAGTGTTTTTCAATCGAATTAATAACAATCGTTCAATTGTTTGAACAACCAAAGATAAAACATGTAAAAGTGTTGTTCAATCGATTGAACAACAATGCTCAATCATTTGAATAGCAAAAATAAAACACACAAAAGTGTTGTTCAATCGATTGAATAGAAATCGTTCAATCGTTTAAACAACAAAAATAAAACACGCAAAAGTTTTGTTTAATCGATTGAACAACAGTCGTTCAATCGTTTGAACAACAAAAATAAAACATGCAAAAGTGTTGTTCAATCGATTGAACAACAATCGTTCAATCGTTTGAACATCAAAAATAAAACATGCAAAAGTGTCGTTCAATCATTTGAACAACCAAAATAAAACATGCAAAAGTGTCATTCAATCATTTGAAGAACAATTGTTCAATCATTTGAACATCGAAAATAAAACACGCAAAAGTGTCGTTCAATCGATTGAACACCAATCGTTCAATCGTTTAAACAAAAAAAAATAAACCACGTAAAGTTTTGTTCAATTGATTGAACAATAATCATTCAATCGTTTGAATAACAAAAATAAAACACGCAAAAGTTCCATTCAATCGATTGAACAACAATCGTTCAATCGTTTGAACATCAAAAATAAGATATGCAAAAGTGTTGTTTAATCGATTAAACAACAATCATTCAATCGTTTGAACAATAACACAAACACAAAAACAAGTGTTGTCCGATTGCCAACGGAGTGGAAACTACAATTTTGAAAGAAGCAATGCCCGAAACACAAAAACATAAAAGAAATCAGAAAAGTAACAACACTTTATTTTAAAACAGTGAATAAATAAATTAATTAAGTTACAATAGGTATGATGTTATTTTCTAAAGGAATATCAATATGTCAATGGAAAAAAATGATCTCTTGGAAAAAAAATTTGGCTGTAGTGACATTAATCTTCAAATGGAAATCAATTCTCCATTTCTTCTATTATGTATCTATTAGTTAATGAATTGGATGAAATTCCCTTGTTTCATTAACATTTCTTTCAAGAATCGCTCGTTCATAAATAGACTTCCTTTATTCTCCTGGAACCTACAAAAAATGAGTGTCTAACTTCAATAAAACATGAAATCATGGAAGAAGAGAGGTGATAAAGCTCTCATAATCCAAGACATATGAAAAAAATAACAAATGGTTACTCTGTGAAACAAATCCACAGAAACATAAGCAAAGAAAAAACTATTTGTCACCTGTGGGAGAGTAGTGGTCGACCATACTAACCAACAATGTTTTAATCATAACTGCTTTGTTTTTTGTCTAATTTGAGTGATTACAAATCCAAATGAGAGCTAATTCAAAGGTATATCACCAATAGAAACAAGTTTTTAAAATTTTATGAGATGATCTGTCAAATTCAGTCAGGACAACCTACATAATGGAGTCATTTTTTATTTCCCAGCTTAGACCAATAGTGGATATTTTAAGCATACATTTTTCGTTTGATGATGGATTGAGATGATTCAAATTGGATATGAAAATAGATTCATTTATTTATCTCCAATAGGAATAGGTTTTGAAGACAAGAAGAATTGATGGCTCAAATACTCTAATCAACAACTCGAAAAATAGAGTTTTAAGAGTGTTGACTTATGATAGACAGTTAGTATTTGGGTCATAACATTCTCATACGATATAAAAATTGAGTGATTAAAATTTCCTTGTAAATTATATTCATATAGGAATATACCATAGAAACATGTTTTAAAAATATAGTCATCTAGGCCTCGAAAAACCGACTGTCTCAACTCTGTCCCTCAACTGTCTACTAGACACCCCATCAATGTTTTGGTTATAACTTCTTTCTTTCAAATCCAAATGGAGTGTTTTGAATTGGGTTGGAAAGTAGACATAAAGGGCTACTTAGTATAAAAACAATTTTTGAAAATATTCCCTTTTGGTCCTTAAAAACATGACTGTCACGATTGTCTTTTAAGATCTTTTATCGAGCCCGCAAACCAAAAAATATGATATTCAAGCAATTTTTCCAAATTGGTGGTAAAAATGAATATGAGTGTTTTTAGAAATTTTATTTTCAATATAATACATCTACATACACACATAAATTTAAGTATTTATCACTAATGTTGATTTTCACAGTGTGTTGAAACAAAAACAACTATTTTTACATAATAATAAAAAAATGTATTTATTTATATCCTTATTTATTTTATTTTCTACACTAACCTACTCTGCTTTGAAAAATGAATATGATTACGTATAAGAGTACTTCCGGTGGAGCCATTTTTGAAATAAGGCTTCAAGTATGTGCATACCCAAATTTGAAAAATGCATGTTAATAAATAGTAGGGTATGAGCAGCCAACTTCCATTGAAAAGATGGTGTCAAAAATTGTTGAAGTATGGAGTGAGGCTACAAATAAATGATGGAGTGAAACCAATCTTCAATATATCCTTTACTTTCCTGATTTCCCATAGCCATCATATCATGAAGTTCTTTAGTTTTTAAAATGGCTTGTTGATGCAGGCTAGAAGAAACCTCATTTTCTTTCATAACTTCTACAATTTTTCGATTTGAAGAATTCCCAATATCAATATAAGTTTTCTGCAATGGTGCATGTGAGATAGAATGGGTGGGAAGGGTCGGTAAATCTTTCAGTTCAACACTATAAGCATGTTGTATTTGTTTATTATGGTGAGGTTGTGGAATGAGTTAAGCAAAAAATTATGTAGGGCATGGAGGATTTTGATGATGTAATTGGTTGAGTTGTGTGGATGATTTTGATATGAAAGTAAGATGTTGTGGAAGAGTTGGTGAAGAATATGGATGATGTGTTTGTGCTACAAGATGAGAGAGAGTAGTCATGCAATCATAAGATGAACCATTCCAAACTTGTAGACAAGGTTGGTGGGGGTCATATTGAGATTGAAATGGCTGCCCTAACACATGGGTATTCCATAATGGATTATACAAGTAACAAAATGGAGAGGAATTGTTTTGAACCATACATGTAGGCCACGAATTCCATGGTTTTGACCTTGTTGCAACTTCCCCATCTCTTTGATATGCTACTTCCATCCTAGATAAGGAAGAGTGACTATCTATGGGATGCTCCTTTTGGCAATGAGGGAAAAACACTTCTTCAATTTCTTGATTTTTCTAAACCTGCAAAACATCCAATTGTGAATTTAGAGAGCTAATAAAATCAATTTTAAAATGTTCAAATAAATCATTGATTTCAACTCCTATATCTCCTGTTCTTGTAGTAGATTTGGAAAATAAAGAAGAAACTTCTCTAGAATTCTTACCAACCTTAAAGATTCCTCTTGAATACCTTATGCATAATTCACAAACATCATCATATTCTAACTGAAAAACATCACCTTTTTCGATTTGATTTAAGAGTTCTAAAAATTTCATCTTTGATTCCTTTAAGAATGAGTGTTTTTAAGATCTCTTTTTTCAAATGCTTATGCTTTTATTTTTGAAGGTTGTAATGAAATTTCTCTACATAGTCCTCCAATATTTCATCTTCCCCTTGTGTCATATTGAAAATATCTTCACTGGCCTTGCAATAGTCTTGGCACCTCTTCAAGAATACGTTCTTCATGTCCTCCCATGTTTGGATGCAGTTCACACCAAGGTTCATGAACCATCCAAGAGTTGCTCCTTCTAGAGTAAGAGGAAACACTTTCAACCTTTGATCATTAGTACAATAGTCATATCCTCTACAAAGTAATTCAAACTCAAATAAAAATGTATCTGGGTCTTCGTTTTCCAAACCATGAAAATTTGGTAGAGAATATGGGGGGATGATGTGCATTTGTGTCACTCGTCTTAGATCTTTGATAGGATATTCAAAAGTAGAAATGTGAGCCATTTCTTACCATAATAGAAGATGTTCTTGATGTGTTTCTTTCAGGCTCCTCCTCCAAATGTTCCTATCAATTGGTTAGTGAAATGGGTGGTGCTTACATCACCACTTGAGTGGAATTATGAGATTTTTTCAAAATTCTATAGCTAAAATTCCTACTTCTATCAGTTCATGCTAGATGACCTAATCCTGACTACTGAGGGTAGACCCATCACTGGTTCCCTAGGATGCACACATAGGTTCTTACCTTCCGTCTTCAATATCCAGCTTTCATGAAGTCAGGTATGCATCTACAACCACATATTAGTGTGGTAGTGAAACTTGACTGTCTCCCTAGCAATGGCGCCAAAATGTTGGGTAAAATTAATTGCTTAATAAATGAATAAAACAACTAATCACCTAGACATTAATTATCAACCCGAGGAGCATCTTTTTATTTCAAGACAATCGGAAAAATATATGCATAACAATACCAACAGCTAACACTGGTTCTATATGATTGTATACTATATATCAAGCTCATTCAACTAGAAAGAAAATGTAAGACTTGAATAATCAAACTAAAATTGAAAAGAAGAGAGTAAATGACAGGAAAAACAATTATGCTAATCACACAACTTGAATCATTGATAAATTAAACCACACATTGCTGAATTGGAAATTTAATCTATTGCACTCAACAGAATTCAAATGCTAATCTAGAGTAACAAATCAAATGAAATCTAGTAATTGGATGAAATAACAAATCTGGAAAATGCAGCAAACAACAAATTAGTTAAAAGAAAGGAAATTTACTTCAAAGAACAATGATTGAAATTGAAAGAAACAAGCACACAACTAAACTACTGTAGATGTTCAAGGCAACACCTCGTCTAAGGTAGTGGGCCCAACTACCCAAGACTCAGTTCTGCCTTGAGAAGTAACTCAGATCAGAATATAAATAATGGATGTAGAACTCAATGGATAACTTCCTTCATTAAAACATATGAGAGAAATAATTACAGCATAATGAAGCTCTTAGCTTTGCCTCAAATTCAACAATTGTTAATCCTCTCATCTCTCATCTCTTATCTCTTCTCCTACATCCTATTTAACAATTGTCCATCTCCTATCTCTTAATTATCTCCCAATTATCCCCCAATTACCATCCAATTCTCCTCCTATTCGCCTCCTCTCTTTGATCTTTGTTTTCATTTAAATACACAGAGAGCAACGGGAAGTTACAACAAAGATGATTATGAAATGATTTCCATTACAATTTTGGATTGATTACATAATCTTAATAAACAAGATCAGATCTGAAATATCTTCCCACCATGATTCAATTGGACCAAGTCGAATCTGGTAATGCAATTGGAAGAATTTGGAAAATAGCCGCAACAATAAATATGAGAAAATCATCTTCGAAGAACCTTCTGTTTCTATTAATATAGACCGAATTTCAGAAAACAACTTGACTTAAAACCAATCGAGTCCATTTTGGACAAAACCCATGTTTTAGATTTTCTAGATTCTTCTTCACTTGTCTAAAATATCCAACGCAAAACTATCACTTCTTATTCCAGTGAATTTCTGAGTTGGACTATTTAATTATGAGTTGGAGAACAAATTTGCAATTTGGAAAAGATCTTGGAGGCTAAAATCACAACTGATGTTACAAAAAATACATTAATAAACCATCATTAGCAAAATAATGCATAGCAATCATCAATTTATTAAAAATAAAGGAGAAGAAATAATATTTATCCATAAGAGCATAAATAATTATAAAATGGAATTATATGATAAATTATGATAAATGATGTGATAAATAATGGTAGAAATGGATGTAATAGATGTTAAAAAGTGATATTAATAATGACAAATTAGTGGACCAACAAGGTGCAAGGACTAAAACATGAAGCAACAAATCACTAACTTGACTTAATGAGCAGATAAGAAAATGAATGTACAATGACCTAGATGGCCTAGGGACACAAACCATCCAAAAAATAAAAAATCAAGTAATGCAATCTCAAAGCAATCAAGCAAAAAAATCAAGCTAACAAAGCATTATAGCGAGGGAGAATAAAGGAAAACAAGCCAAGAAACATAATCTATGAGGACAAGACACACTAGAAATTAGTTAAGAGAAACCATGATTTTAACATACAGACATTGGCACGACTGTCTAACTAGAACAAGCACCATAAGGGGCTATGGTGCGACTCTCCAAGAGGAACTCGCATTTGTCAACACTACTATTATAAAAATAATAGCATTGATCAAGGGATTCAAAGAAAAAAGGAAAGTTTCCACAAACCAAAACCGGACCTGTCACTCTAAATTCAAGAATCAAAGCAGTAGATGACGTGAGGTACAGATTAAAAAAGACAAAGAGTGAAACGAGAAAAGTTGTCACAAATCATGAAATGAAAAGCAATCCAAAGAGAGGGATGGTTCCCTAGTATGGTCACCAATTTGTGGAGTAGGAAAATTATCTCTACGGATAGAGACAATCCCTCTAGCCCAGGGTAGAGGGTCTAGCCACAAACAAGACAATCTGACATAAGTTCCCTTAGATTGAGAATGGATAAGATCCTACCTATTGTATCACTAATCCTTGTTTGATGAAGTCCTTGTGTCTTTGCTCCAGCGATCAGCTCCTTAATGTCAATCAAGCGATTGAAACAAATAGACAAGAAACCAAAGCACACATGATAGCATACAATATATTAAACCTACATAAGAGGCTAAGGAGTCTTAAGCTACCAAATATCATATGAAATTGATATAGGAAACAAAATATCGGTTGTATTATAATGAAAAAAAGGAAAGTACAACCTTCACCTTAGCATTGCAGGTTTCCTTTGATGTGTCTACATTCCAGCACCATTATTTGCATCTCATTATCCACCTAAAAACAATGGAAGTTGAAGGCTTCTTCCTCTTTGATCTAAACCAAATAAGCTGCACACTTATTCTCCCTTTACAAGAACAAACTAGAAGGCTAAAGCTTTCAAGAGTTGTTTTGGCTATCAAGATTTTGCAGATTATTCTAGCCCTTTCATTAGCTAGCTGAGGTTGGAAAAGGAGGAGTTTATATAGATTGAGAGAGGGAACATGGATACTCTTATGATGGGAGAGTCCTTATCCGTTTTGGTTTGTTCCATTTTAATGGGGGGGGAAGCCCAAACAGTCCCTCTTGGCTCTATCGCGACTAACCATTTACCAAACTTCCGTTCACGAAGCTTCTAGAACTAGAATATTCAACTCCATTTTTAAAAACCTTCCAAAAGAGGGTCAGAATGGGTCATGAATCAATTACCAGTGCTATTCAGCACTAGGCCTAGTGTTGGACTCTACAAATCGGCGGCGGGAAGAAATTGAGTGATAATGTCGGTCTTGAAAACTGAGTTTGAAGAAATGTTCTTAGGAAATTATGTAAGAGGGAAATGTTATACAGATGAAGAGGGATGTAAGGACATGTTATTCATCACATGAAAACACATGAGGGTCACTGTCGAGGTCCTCCAAGTTCAAGGAATAGGGAGTACAGGGACAGTGACAAAATGCCATGTAACAGGTACCGAGTTGCATATATTATTTCCTTCCTAGTTTTGACATTCATGGCACATGCATGTGGTTTCTTGGTTATGATATGTAATTCACATAGAGGACTACTTGGATATGAAATTCCTGATTCCCAACAGGTGGATACTCTTTCACATATAAAATGTTGACAACAATCAACTAATGTTATGGATAATACAATTCACCTACAAATCCAAACCATGTAAATATAAAAACTCTCATTATTTACCTATATAAGGGGATATTTGGATTCGTATTTTTCTTGAATATGGATACTATTTTGGATATGTATTTCCAATATAAATCAACCAACACTATGGATAGTTTGAATTCTCTTGTAAATCCAAACCATAGAAATATTAAAATATTCATTATTTTTGTATAAGGGGAGGATTTCAGGAATGACATTTTTCCATTTCCTAATTTAGCTCAATACTTTGTTATAAATAAGAAGGTTTCCCATACATTCTTCACCATGATCATTATCATCGTCACCATTATCATCTCACAACATTTTATCTCCCACTTGAGCTCCACCTTTCTTTTGGGTTTTATGTACATTTGAGAGAGAAGAGAAAGATCGTTGAAGAAGAGGGACATCAAAAGGACCAATCCCACAGAGGTGCATTTACAAACCCATGTTGTAAATCTTCTTCACGAGGTGTTTCAATAAAATTATTATTCATTTAAAGCCTTATATTAGATTATTGCACTTTTCTTTACTACTATTATATGTTTTTGGATTGCATCACATATTCTCTTGCAGGGCTTTATCATTTTTCTTCCAGATCTAAAGTAGAAAAGCGGCCACATTCTATTGTTGGGGTTACTATTCACTAGTGACTTAAGTGAAGTAATTTTGGTACACTTTCCCACAATATTTATGCTAACAAATCACGACTCCACTAGGTCTTTAGCTACATAGTCATCAACAAATGGTGATTCCATTGGTGTTGTAATTCAAATCCTTGGTGACTACTATTTCAACCCTATCCAATGTTTTTGCAACTTTTTTTAGCTTCTTAATTTCTATTTTTAGATGTCCTTTTTTTTTTTGAAAAAAAAATTGTTTCTATTAGGGTTACACATCTTTTCACATGCCACAGGTACTAGCTGAGAAGAAGATGACACAATCTAGGTGACATCTATTGAATGAGAGTTGCTGGAACATAAGACATTTTTAAGCCTCCTTTTTGCATCCCAGCGCACTTTTGAGCCCATTATCTATGTCCAGATGCACTTTTTAGGTCATTTTCTATATTCTGTTATTTTTCATTAAAAAATCAGAATTTTCCAAGTTTGTCGATTATGTTGTGTGTGGATTGAGAAGTGTTTTTTGTCCTATCCGCAGTCACCCCTAGGCCTAGATCGACTTAGTAGTTTCTCATTGAGGAAGGAAAAACCACACTAGGGTTTGGAGTACACCTCCATCATTTAGGAAGAAACTTGTTGAGTTGAGAAGTCTAGAGGGTAGCACTTTCAACCACTGATTTCTAGGGTCTTCCCATTGTTTCACAACCCTTTCGGATAGGATTTTTCATCATTTTACTCCATTTAGAGTTTAGTGTTTCCGTACTCCTTAGGATCCCCTTGTATATCCTAGGTTTCTGGAGCTTCTTACCTATCGTTTTCCAGCATTTGCACATCTGATTTTTGCTAGTTTTCTGCACCATTTTCAGTAGCCTGTTGCCTTTAGATCCCAATCCCTTATACATTAGATATTTTAGCCATTTATGTTTCTTTGAGTTTCTTGTTTTCCATATCTATCTTAGCTTCTTGATAACTTTCTTGGGTGGGGGGTTGTGTGCCTTGATTGAATTTTTATTTTACTTTCCATTTTCAACATTATTTACAGTTTTTAAGCACTTTCTTTTTAGGAGCGCATGGCATCATAAAACATGCTCAAGTAACTTATCCACTTGACACATCATTTTCACACACACACACCCTAAGCAAGCATGAGCTTTGTTAACACCACTAAGTCAATACTTGGAACAAATCACATAATAATAACTTAACACACATAGATTAAGCCCACATGGGCACCAGGGCCAAACAATCTATGTTGCTAGGTGTATGATCAGTGGGATAGGCTTCCAATAACACCCATCAATCACTTACATTGAGACATAACTTTTGACATATTAGGGAGCTTAAAATCCTTCACCATCCCACGATCGAAAGCCAGAGTACATTAGAAACTTGATTCAGATGAGGTTAGGCTAGGTCATCATGTGAGTAGTTCTACTCGGGGCTACCCAACCCGTGGTAGGAAATCTTGTGCTTTGGTTGATCACTAATAAGCTTAAGACTTCACCACCACCATGGGACGAAGGCAACCATAGTGCCCAATAATAGGAAAACACCCTATAGGACTGGCTATGTGCAACATTTGGTTCTCTACCCCAACTTTCTATATATATTTGTACTTGTGGGGATCAAATTCCATCAAGTAAGAAGTATTTTGGAAGGGCATATGAAACAATATATTTAGAACTTGTTTGATGACTAAGATCACCTATATCATACAGGTCATTGTTCTTTGATAATACATATTTTCATGAATTATAATAACATATTAATCTATTTAGTTTACACTTGACAACACTGCAATAGGCTTTTTCTTGTTGTTTGTTGTTCTTTTTCTCCTATCATCATTCTTTAGAATAAGGAGTCATCATTGTCTTGAATAATTACACCCCCGAGGTGTTTTTCATAGAGACTTTGTGGAATTCACCCCCAGTTTCCTTTAGGACATCTTATTGCTCCCCATCAAGTTTGATTTCATCCTCCTATGCCTCAATTGAGTCCCCATACTGACTCTGGTCCTTTTGATTCTTCCACTCCCAAACCTGTATCGCCACCATGTCAGGCACTAATGTGGGTGTGGGAAACCAAGATGGTAACCCAGGTGGTAACCAAGGTATCCCCATAGGTGGAACCTCTACTAGTATGGTCACTAACCTCCCATTATTGTCTTATATGGTTGGTTTAAGCCTCCTTGATTTCAACTAGCTCATCAACGATCCTCTTCTCCATGACCCCAATTGGCTTGCTATTCCTACAAAGCTTCATTTTGACATCCCCAAGTTTGAAGGTAATCTTGGAGAAGACCCCACAAATCATGTTTTCTATTTCCATTTGTGGTGTTAACCAAATTCCATCATTGAAGACTCCATTTGTCTTCGCTGTTTCCAATGCACCCTTACTGGAGTTTCTTCCAAATGGTATGTGGACCAACTATATGCATACCATTCCACCTTCGCAAATCTTGCCAAAGCTTTTCTTTCCTATTTTCAGCTACCTATTCAATATGACATTGGTACTTAACTTTTAACCTCTTTCCATCAAAATTTTGCCACCTGCCTTTATGACCATGTTCAAGAATGGTGCAGAAGGAGGAGCATGTGTAGAGCCCCTCATTTTGAAGACCATTTCTATATGGATTGGTTCCTTAGAATGATTTTCGCTCGCATGCATAAATATGTTGGCCCTCACTTCTGCCATTCTGAGGAAGAAGTGCTCTAGATAACTTTAAAATATGAGGTGATATATGCACATTTAGGTTATGTTTATAGTGTCCTTCCCGATATTCCTTGGCCTGGTGTTGCTAATGCGTCAGGGACTTCTCATATTGTTGATGGTATCATTGCATCTATTTCACACCCTCCACCTCCACCATATGATCCAACTTTGATGAGTTATGGTCAACACTAGGAGGGACTGGTTCCTCTTACACCTATCCCCCTATTGATCCCTCACATGGAAAGACTTAACAAGGTAAAAGAACATCATATGAATATCCTCATCTGCATCAGTTAATGCCAGGGCTAGTTTTGCTCCACCTAGGTATCCAAATGTTCCCACGAATCCTTACAATCCTTATGCATCACCTAGTGCTCCAACTCTTCCCATGCCAATTCCCCAAATTCCCATGCCTCCTCCCCCTCTACACCAACAAAAAACTTCCCCTGAAGGTAAAATATATGTCTAACATAGTAAAAAAAATCTCCCCAACCCCAAGAGAAGGAATAAGGGGAAAGGTAACTAGAACCAACCATTTCAAGGTAGTCAAGGCAACTAAGGTCCACCACCTAATGTACCTAAGGGTGATGAACCTAATACTGCAACCTAGCAATAGGGTAGACATCCCAAGAAAAATAAGGCTCTTCAAACAAACAAACCTTGTGTCTTTTTGCACGGTATTTGGTCATTATACTCATGAATTTCCCCTTTTACCTCAAATGCACCAAGCATGGGAAGCTAAAGAAACTTCTTCTAGAGGACCTCAACCCATTTCTCCAACTCCTACCCCTCCTACTTCATCACAACATGTTATTCTTACCAATCCTTTTCCTCATCAAGGATATGTAGCATCACAACCCACACAGGGTAACACAACTCATCAAGCTTTGCAATTTGGCCAGAACAATTACTAGATCTTCATGATTAATTCTGATGAAGTCAACACTGAACAAGTCAACCTCTAGACTCGGTCCTGCTAATATCAAAAGCCTCCCGCGAAGTCAACGAATGATTCCCAAGCCAGATTTTCCATTGACCATCTGTTGTCACGAAATGACACCTTACAGATCCCTCTACCTAAAGTCGAGGTTCCCCCCAAGATCCCTAAAGGTCCATTACACTAAAAATTTTCTTCTTCAAAAGTTACCCATATGAATACCATAGTATCTGACTTAGCACAATCTCTTGTGATCATGTCAATGCTAGTAGTCCACCAGACATGCCCATCCCAATGGAAATTTCTATTATCTACTTTGGACACTGTGGATCCCTTTGATGATCATATGATTGTTTTCTATGTTGATAAATTAGAATATCCCCCCTTCCTTCATTTGTTGCATTGCAAACACCAGTGTCCATAAAAAATGCCACTATGCATGGGTGTATAATAGACAAAAGTGCCTCCACCTATGTGATGGCCGCTAGTGTTTGGAAGTAACTTGGTTCCCTTGACCTGTCCTCATCCACTATCTCTGTTTGTGATTGGGACGGTCACCCATCATAACCCCACGGTTTATATCACAATTTCATCATTACTATTGTTGGTAAGATTGTCTTGATTGATATCGAAGTCATTGATGCCCCATTAGATTATAACATCTTGTTGGGTCATAGTCACACCTATGACATGTCTATTGTCACATCCAACATTTTTTGCAATATGTGATTTCTTTACAATGGAAAGATCATCATCATCGATTAGATTACTTACTATGACCCTTAGTCTCATACCTCTCCTTAGATCACTATCTCATCGATGATTGGAAATAATACTATCACTTCCGTTACTGATGTTTCTCCTAGAGTCTATAAAGATTCCACACTGCTTGGGGCTTATTATGGCCGACCACCTACTCCTTCTGAGCCTAGATATTCGATTTTTTTTATGCTTCAAGCATCATGGCCCCCAACAAGTGGTCTCGTATGCCTTCTCAGTAGCCATCTCCTCCACAACCTCCTGCTCCCAACTCAACCTAGCCTTAAGGTGCAATTCCTTCTAGCATGTTTCCTTTCGTTAATCTCTCTCCTGCCCTTTTCAGCCAGAATCATTCCCCTGGTCTTAACCATCCCATATTTTTTCGCCCAGGTCATTATCCTTCTAATAAGATACTTTTCTTATTCCTGCCTCTAGGAACCTTTTCTACCCATGTAATGGATATGTTGAGCCTTCCTAACATCGCCTTGGGGATCTCAGTCTAGTACATTGATCCTACGACAAACACTCCTCCTAATCAATTCAAATCTTACACAAATTTGACTTTGGTTCAACATATTGTTTCTTCCCCTTCCTTTTCTTCAGTTACATAGCCAGGAAGTCACTCACGTTGTGGAAGCATTTGGTGAATAGGGAAAAGCCCAAAAGAAGAGCATCAAAGACAAGGCACCCCAACCCACTTCCACTCGTCCTAAACCAACAAACCTTACTCCTCCATGTGCTTTGTGTGATATCATTGGGGATTCCACCAATAATTGTCCCAAAATCCCTTATATCAAGAATTTGATCTCTGGTACTTTTCCCTACTCTAACATTCCTCGGGTCCATGTCAGCTTACCCAAGTTAGCTAGGAAAAAGAAATCCTTACGCACAAATCACCCTTTTTCTTTTTGTGATAACTATGGCCATTATTCCCATTACCTTCCTCATCTCAAATATTTTGTGATACACTTCAAGAAATTCACAATTTATATGTTGTTAATAGTGAATCGACTTCTCCTCTACCTGCAGAATTTTTTCCTACTACTATGCCAGAGCAAGAGGTTTCCCAACCCACCATCATGATTTCCCCTCCTGATGTCGAGATGAAGGATAGTTCTTCCGATATTCTATACCTATAATTGAGTCAATCGTTTCTAGGTCAACCCTGCATATTATGCTCTCAGAAGGGAAGTTGTCATTCCACCAATCATCTTGTATCCTTCCATCCTCACTGTCAGGATGGGAGGTAACTCCACAATGTGCAATTTTTTTTTTTTGCATTAAGGCTGATCATGGAAATATAAATGGAGGGAGAGACTCTTGGGCTTCATCTCCCACTGTATCTTCTTATTCCTATTCTCCTTATTTTAAATTTACACTATTTTACATATAGTCACCCAATCCCAATGATTAGGTGTCAACATTCATCCCCTTAATTTGAAGAGATGTTGGTGAGTCCAAGAATCATTCTAAATATTTCGAACTTTTATCTTCCAAGTGCTTTGATGAAGATTTCTTCAATCTTCTCATTTGTGGAAGAATAGCATAGATGGATTGTCTTGGCCTAACTATGATGTTGAATCAGATGGTATTTTGTATTGATGTGTTTTGTTCGATCATGGAATTTTGGGTTCTTGGCAAAGTTTATTGTAGAAGTGTTGTCAATAATGAGTGGAGTTGAATGGACTTGTTTCACATAAAAATCTTCCAGAACTTTGCAGAGCCACATAATTTTCTTTGTTGCTTTACCTACTACCCCATATTCTTCCTCTATTGTGGAATTTGTTAGAACTGATTGTTTGTGTGACATCTAGGAGATAGCTCCTAATCCAAGACTCGTAGCATTACCTGAAGTAGATAACACATTTTATTTATCTCCATCGAAGTTAGAATCAAAGTATCCAATCAAGCTTAAGTCTCCCACCTGTGTATACTTGAGTCCAAAGTCTTAAGTTCCCTTGAAGTAATTTAGAACTCTTTTCGTAGCAAACCAATGTCCCTCACAAGGCTTTTGCATAAATCTGGAGAGGATTCTGACATTAATTGAAATGTATGGTCTGGTAGTATTCAGGTAGTTGAGAATTCCTACAAGTTTTCTATACTTTGTTGTAGCCTCAAATTGTTTTCCTTCAATGGATGTGAGCTTCAAGTTATGCTCGATTGGAGTAGTTTAAAGGATCACACTCAGCCATGCCAAACCTATTGAACAAATCTCCAATGTACCTCTTCTGAGAAAGGAATATGAACTTCGTATGTTCAGTTACTTTAATACCAAGATAGTCGTGAACATAGCCCAAGTCAGTAATTTCAAAAGATTTCCTCAATTCCTTCTTTATGGATGCAATTAGCTCTCATTGTTCCCTATCATCAAAAGATCATCTACACACACCATAAGATATACAACATTTTTTCCAACTTTCTTGAACAAAAAAATTGCATCATCAAGATCATAATGTGTAAATTTGGGCTTCAAAAGACGCTCAGTTAACTTTTCGTACCAGGCTCAAGGTAATTTCTTGAGGCCATACAAGGATTTAAAAAGCTTGCATACTTTGTGTTCTTGGTTCTTCACAACAAATCCTTCTCGGTGGGACATAAAAACATTCTCTTTCAAATCTTCATTCAAGAAAGAAATTTTTACATCCATTTGATGGGCTTTCCAACCATTCTAAGTTGTCAAGTAAAAGAGTGTCTATATGGTAGCCCATTTTGTTGTGGGGGAAAAAGTATCCTCATAATCAACCCCTTCCTTCTGTGCAAAAGCTTTTGCCACAAGCTTGGCTTTGTGCTTGTCAAGTGAACCATCAACTTTATACTTATTCTTATAGACCCACTTACAACAAATTGGTTTGGTTCCCAATGGGGGATCAACCAACTTCCAAGTGCCATTCTTTATCGAGGAATCATACTCCTTTTGCATCACTTATTTCCATTCATTAAGAGAAGTGGCTTCTTTGAAGGAATTTGGTTCAAAATCTATAGACAAATTCAGTTCACAATCGTAAGGAATATCCATATCAACAGGTGAATCAGAATTGTCTACATCACCTCCATTTTTCTTGGTTGAATTTTTTGTTCCTATCTTTCCAACCTCATCAAGATGAACACTTTCAAGTGTCTTTGTCAGCTATTTTGGAGGAACATTCTGAGATGGCCCAGACTACTTAGTTGATTGAGTTGGGACTGAATCAAGATTGAGTCTATGAATTCTATCAATCACATCACTCAAATTATCATCAATGATTAGGGTTTCATGTGGGGGAGAGAGTGCTTCTAAAGAATATTCCATAGATTGATCTAGTACAGGCCTCCCCCTTCAAGATGTGGAATTTGATTATCAAATTATTGAAACGAATTTGCATGTTTGAATATATCCAAGCAATCAAGCTACCACTCAACAACATTGTCATATTTGGAAGATTCAAGAAAGATCACATCTCTAGATAAAACAAAATTCTTATTAACTTCATCATAGAGACTATATGCTTTGGAGGTATTTTAATATCCCAAGAAGATACACTTATGACTCCGTGTACCAAGTCTTTTTCTTTGTTCCTTTGGTATCAAGGAAAACAAGTGGAACCATAGACCCTGAGATGCTTTACCAAAGGAATGTGGCCATACCACATTTCATAAGGAGTCTTGTTTATAATAGCATTAGATGGACATCTATTCTTTACATACACAAAACATAGAACTGCATCAATGCAAAACATCAATTTTACATTCTTGAAAAACATCATGGAACATACCATATTTATGATTGTCCTATTCATTCTTTTAACTACTCCATTCTATTGGGGATTATAAGGCACAATTTTTTGATGTTTGATCCCATGGCAGCAAAGATAGTTTTCAAATTCATTTGAAGTGTATTATTTTCTATTATCAGTGAGAATAGAGCCAATATGATATTGTGCATCATTTTCAATCGGTGTATGAAAGTTCTTGAATGTTTGAAAATCACCAGATTTGTTGTTCAATAAATAAACCCAACAGATTCTAGTGTAGTCATCAATAAATGCCATCATATATTTATTTCCATTTTCAAAAGCAATAGGCATTGGGCCACATAATTCTGAATGAATAAGTTCAATTTTTCTATGTTCTCTGGAATTTGAATCATGAAAAGATTGTTTGCTATGCTTTCCTAGAATACAAGCATCACATTGCTCAAGTTTCCTAGGAATTGTAGGAAACTAGTAACACCATTTTTCTTCAACATAAGAAGGTTGCCATAGTTCTAGTCTCCAAATATAACATGCCATAAAATAATTGATGGAAATGTACCTTGATCATAATGAGAATTGTATGAGAAGTGTTTTACATGAGCAGAGGTACCTTACAGCTTCAAAAGTCTTTCTTCTTCTATCCTCGTCATGACAAGTGAGTGATTTGATGCTTTTCTGACCTCAAGATTTCCATCAAACATATGAATGGAGTCTCCTTGCTGGCGGATGTGGAACAAGAACAACAAGTTTCTCCTCAGATTCGGGAGCTATAAAATATCATGTAGAAGAAAGTCTCGAAGACCAGGCAATTTGAGCCTAATTTTTCCAAGCCCTGATGGCTTCAGTTTTGATTTGTCCCCAAATTTCACTGCTCCATAAACATTGTCACTAAATTCTTCAAAAAAATATCTTCTAAAATTCATGTGTCAAGTTTCTCTTGAATCAAGCAACCAATCATTTTTCCAAGAAGGAATTGAAGCATTAAACAATTCTTCAATTACTCCAATGTTACAATGTATCACAACATAGTGGTTAGATTTGGGTGCTTTACCTTTCTCTTTGTCATTAATTTTACCTTTGGCTTAATTTCTTTCTTGCTCAATTCTATCCCAAGGAATTTACATGTGGATGCATCATGTCCATCTATATTGCAACGTATGAAATGAAGATCCAACTTTTCTCCTTGGAAATGTCTACCCGCCTACCTCTAAAATTTCTTCTTCCTCTTCTTCTAGAAGAATATTGAGAATGATTCTTCTCTTTATGTGCAAGACACACAATTTCTTCAAAATATTAAGGAGTTGTCTTCTTCCCAAAATCCTTCTCTCTCTCATCAAACATTTTCTCAAGGGAGTCAATGGTAATCTCCTTGAGGTTTCCACTTGCTTGGAATGACTTAAGATAATTTGAATAAGTGGATATAGTGCCTTGACATAAGCTATGAGAGGAATGTCTATTTGAATACCAGTGATTTTAATCTCATGCATAATAGATCTTGCTTCTTATGCTAAAGAAAGAGGGTCATCATTTTTCAATTCGAGATTGAGCAATTTAATCATCAATTAGACAACTTCAAGTTTAGAGTATGAGTCATAGAGTTCCTTCAAATTTTGTAAGGCTTCAAAAGAATTTAAAAATGGTAAAATATGGAGATTCACCTTTTAATTTACATATGCTACAATGAATACTAGGCCTTGTTGTTCTTGTTTTCCCAAATGGCAATCTCCTTATCTGAGGTGGCCTTTGCAGGTTCATTATCTACTTCTCCTAGACAAACTTCTTTCTGAAACTCATTGAAAATGAGAGTTTGTTTTATCTTCCATGACTATTCAGGATATTTCTCTTTCCCAGAGAGAAATACTCCAAGAATAGATATCAATGAATGCATTTAAAAATGTATACTGCCAAAAAAAATTGTAATTATGATGGAAAAAATGCAGCTCTGGTGGAAAAAATGCACTTTTGGTGTAAAAAAATGCAATCTGATATTTATGGGACAAAGGTAATATTTGGGGTAGTTCCTATAAGGGGTAGGTTATATGTGGGGAAGGGAGTATTGGGGGAAGTATTAATTGGGGAGGTATTAACTGGTGGGGAGGTAATAACATATACCAACACAAACAAGAGAAAGCACATCCAATGGGAGCGATAGTATATGGAGTGGGAGTGAATTATGATACCATGAGTGGTACTGCAATGAATAGGTTTTTTAGAAGCAGAGTGGGGAGAGTGACCCATGCAATAGGAGAACTGACCATTGGTGCAAGCCGTGGGGAGGAGCGGCTGTGTATGGAGCAACTAGCAGCGTGTGGTAAGCCATGCAGAGACTACGTATGGAGCGATTGGTAGCATATGACAAGCCGTGGGGAGACTTCCTATGGAGCAAAATGTGTAGGGTGTTGAGGGTGCTATGAGTGCATAGTCGAGGAACCAAAAAATGTGAGGAGAAACCTTGAGTTGGATTTTAACATTGTGGTATTGAAAAATATTGGACTAGACGGAAAAACGAGAGTGTTGTGTGTAGTGGAGCTAACGCAGTTCAGATATGGACTATGTAATGGTATCACAATAAAATAATGGGAGCAGTGAGGGGTGTGGTATTACCAGAATGGACCAGACCAATAGTGCAGGTCGCGATTGAGCCACCAGGGCAGCGCGGGACTGTGGACTGACTGTGAATTACTAGAGGAGATAGTATTCATCTTTGGTTAAAAGCATAGTGGGGAGACTGTATAAATGGTATAATGGAGTTACAAATGGCATGAAAGCTAAAAATGGATTTGGCTCTAATACCATGTCAGGCTAAGAGGTAACTCCACAATGTGAATTGTGTTTTGCATTAAGATTTCTCATGGATATATACATGGAGGTAGAGATTCTTAGGCTTCATCTCCCAGTGTCTCTTCTTATTCCTATTCTCCTTATTTTCTATTTACACTATTTTACATATATTGACCCATTCCGAATGATTAGGTGTCAACAATCACCCCTGGTGTTAGTCCATCAATCACATTACTATGATCCTTGTGCCTTTGTTGAGGAATCTGCATTGCCTCAACAAATGCAAGTCCTCTTCTATCGACTTCAACACATTTATTCTGGGAGAGTAGTTTAGAGGGTATTGTATGTTGGTTCTAGCTTACATCATTTTTTAGTGCCTCGAAACAAGCAAAGGGAATCATCATTTCCCTTTGACTTGGTTAGCTCTCATGTGCATGACTCCAAATCATTAATGCATGGTCTATAATTGTACACTTGATGGTTCATTGATGTAGCTGATGGTACCATCATTTCCCGAGTGTGTGTGAGATGTTTCAGACCTCATGAGGGGATGACCCTTCAAGTATTACCCCACATGCCTAGATGTATTTAGTTCATGATCCAACCCTATATGTAGTTCCATAGATTTGACTGGTTCAATCATTGCCAATCACAATGCTTACAACATGGTTCATCTCATTCAGATAATCCATTTAGATCTTAAGAGCCCTTTCTTATTCAACGTGGATTCATTGGTTGTGATCCCCCCTCACCATGTCATCTTGAGAGGCATTATGTCTCATGTACTAAGATTGGTAGATGTTGTTGTATTCAGTCTTGGCCTCTATTTTCCAGGCACATTACGTATATGGGACTCAAATTTGTATCATTGTATCACTTTTTGGCCCATTGATGCCAGCACATCATGTATCATGTACTTTGTTTCTCATACCAACATTGTTGGTCACAACATTATTATATATACTCAATTATGTCGGTGGGTATAGGTATGCCTCCCCTGTCTCATTTGAGATCATGTACTCCAAAATAAAAGGATACTTATATCAGTTTAGTAGGCCTCGCCACCTCCATTTCCCGCCCTTCCTTGCCTTGCTTCATCTCTCTCTCTCTCTCTCTCTCTCTCTCTCTCTCTCTCTCTCTCTCTCTCTCTATGATTCCCCTTTAGTGTCTCGTGAATGTGTAACCTACAATGTATTTCGGTCATATGATTTTCTCTTGACACTTACGTTTGGAGGAAATTTTTTATCACCCAAAAAATGATCACCTAGCCATTTCTTCCTAGGTCAATTGAGATATACCTTGTAGTATTAACTTTACCATAGTAAATTCACTTTCACCATAGGAAATAATTTAGTAAATCATTTTTATTAAATTATTTCTGATTAAAATTAAAAACCCCATAAGAATATTTAAATAAATCAACATTTAGTTAATATTCTCTAGGAATAATTATTAAATCATTATATCATAGTTATTCCTTGTCAAATTTGACTAAATCACCTTGGAAAATCACTATTTTTTTATTATTTTGTATTCTTATTTTTGGAATAATTTTTAAACCATTATTTAATAATTATTTCAAATTCACACTTTTCTTAATTCTCATAAAGTAATTAATAAATCATTTTATTTGTTAAATACTTCAACCATTTCTAAATAAATATATTTTACCATTTTGAATATATTTTCCCTCTCCAAAAAAATATAATAAAGTATTCCTAACAACTAGATTTTGATGTGGTCAATAATATTTTATTATTTTCTAATTCCTAATTTACCTCAATACTTTGTTATAAATAAGAGGGTTTTCCATTTAGTCTTCACCATGATAGTTATCATCGTCTCCATTGTAATCTCATAACATTTGATCTCCCACTTGATTTCCACCTTTCTTAATGGGATTTCTACACATTTTAGAGAGAAAAACAATATCACTGAAGCACAAGGACATCAAAAGAACCCATCCCGTGGAGGGGGATATATATATCCATGTTGTAAATATTCTTTACTAGGTGTTTCATTAAAATTATTATTCATTTAAAGTCTTCTATTGGGTTATTTCACTTTTCTTTATTGTTGCTATATGTTTGGGATTGTATCATATATTTTCTTACAAGGTTTTATCATTTTTCTTACAAGTTTGAAGAATAAAAGCAACCACATTCTATTGTTAGGGTCACTAGTTACTAGTGACTTAAGTGAAGTATTTTTGGTACACTTTTCCAAAATATTTACATTAACATATTTTTCAAACAATTTCTATCATACAAATGGATCCTAATTCAAGTTTGAAACATTAAAAAAAATAAAAGAACACTATGGAGAATCTAAATTGACATGGAAATCCAAACCAAAGAAATATAAAAATAATTGTTATCTTCCCTATATGGAGGGGATACCTAGAATGATATATATCCCAAGGATGTATCCTCCAAATTTGAATGTTGATAGTAATCAATGAACACTATGGATGATATGAATTTACCTACAAATCCATAACAAAGAAATCTAACCGTGCATGGAGGCAATATATAAAATGATATCTATCTCAAATATTGACCCTCTTTTGTATTCACTACATCAAAAATAATGAAAAAAACACCATGGATAATCTAAATTCACCTACAAATGCAAACCACAAAAATATAAAAAATAGTCATTATTTTCTTATATAGAGGGGTTATCTACAATGATATCTATCTTGAAGATATATCCTCTTTCATATTCATAACATTGAGAGAAATCAATGAACGTTGTGGGTGAATATAACTCACCTACAAATCCAAACAACATAAATCAAAAGGCAATCATTATTTCCCTATATGGAGGAGATATTTGAAATGATATGTGTCTCGAAGATGGATCCTCTTTCAGGTTAAAAATGTCAACATCAATCAATCAAAATTATGGATACTCTGAATTCACCTAAAAATCCAAACCACATAAATCTAAAAACACTCATGATTTACTATACATAAGGGATATCTAGAGTGAGATATGTCTTGAATATGGTTCTTCTTTCATATTTGAAACATCAGCAATAATCAAGGAATGCTTTAGATAATCCAAATTCTCCTATAAATAATCTAAAAACAAATAAGTACTTCCCTCTATAAAGGTGATATATAGAATGAGAATTGTCCCAAAGATGGATCCTCTTTTGAACTTGAAATATCAACAACAATTAATGAGCATTACAGATGATCCAGTTTCACCTACATGATCCAATCTAATGAAATATTTTTCTATAATTTCATTTTAAAAAAATGAAAAAGGATATTACTTACAAAATATATTAGTTACATATGGTTAAACATTATACTTATAATTCTTAACAATTACTGATAATACATTATTTCTAATTTACATAAAGACCAAAATTCTTAAATTTTTAGTAGTTTGTAATAATTATTTTCACTCATGTCATATAACATATTCATATAAAATGACTTATCCTTCCTTGCTTACTACATATCATTTAGGTTTTCGGTTAAGTTGGTATTAGTTGTGGAGACTTTAATTTAATTCTTTATGGGGTGCATCGGGATTGGGTCTCTCGCGTCCACTAGCATGAGGGGGTTTCTTCCTCGAGGTGGTTCTCTTTTCATATGATGTATGGGACTCTTTTTCCTTGAAGGTTTTGGTCACCGTTTTTAATCAACTCATCTAATATCTCTTCTGTTTCAGTTTGTTCAAAATACTTCGTCACTGCCTAAGTCTGGTGTGTGTCATTTGTTTATATTTGTTATTTTCCCATTGTGGCATTATGCCACAACAATGCATGCGTAACCATAGGGGTGGTGGGGGTAGAGACCAACAAGGTTAGTCGCATGCCAAGGAATAGGCTTAGGAATCCATGGCCATTTTTCACTTTGTTACTCCTATGAATATCCATGAGACGTTCGCTAGATAAAAACCTACACTAAGCATGACTGATAGGCATACTCTGATTTTGAGATCATGGAGGAAGTAGCCAATTGGCTTTGTGACCCTAGTTATACCAAGGGAAAACAAAACCAATATTTGAATTCTATCACCCTCCATTGTTAATTGAATATTCATTTAGGTAGAGTCCTAAAAGAGAAACAAGAATATTGGAATGATATTATTTCTTCTTTGAATGAGATAAAGAGGGTGCAATGTCATCACTTCGCTTGTTTATCTATCTTAGATGCTCATATAGCTCATATGGAAATCCATCTTTAATGTGAACTCAGGTCTTCAGCTACTATTAGTATCAGTGCACATGATCTTTCTCTAGTGACCTCATCAGATTCTTGATTACTTTTCATGACTTGGTTTAGATTTTTGTCTCTTCATGTTACTCTATCTCTGTTGGCATTAGTTGATCGCTACATTAGATCCTTATTTTGACTCATGTTATTACATGATTGGTCAACAGATATAATTTTCCTAATGGAAGATTGATACAGATAATGGTATGAACTATAATTATATGAGATGTTTGGAACAATGTAATATTTAATTTTAAGGTAATAGAAGAAATAACTTAAAAAAAATATATTCATATAAAATATTTTTAAGTATATTTTTGAATATATTAAATAGTTAAATGTGATTATATTCCTAATAATCACTTGATAATAGTAAGGGAAGGGTGCATGACCCTTTACTAAATAGGTAGCATCTAATGGTTTTCATTCCTATGCATGTAGAAGAGGAGGTAATGACATTAAGTGTTGCTTCAACCTAACCCTTTTATCTGTAAAATATGTTTCCATTTTAGCATGATAATTAATGAATTCCCTATAGGAATTAAGGTTTCAGTTAGGAAATTGTATCAAAATTCCAAGTAGTAGGATTTAGGTATCAAGAGTGTGGCAGTCCATGCTCAAATTTCTTACGCAAGCTCAACATCTATGACTTATGGGTTGATTCTCTTATGTATCTACTTTTTATTCCTAATTCTTGGAGTTCCTTAAGGTTATGCTAGCATAATATCTACTTAATACTACTTGGATCCTCTCCAACTTATTACTAGAGGGAAGAGATAATTTTCATACCATCAATGTTTCCATAGACATGGGAATGAAGATTTAATGATTGAGGTGAGATCGCACTTCTATTCTTGGGATATGTTCTACCTTCTCAAAGTTTAGTAGAGATTAAGTGAAGGTTACATTGCTATTTCATTCCTCCACTCATAGTCTTATGAAGATCCAAAAGTAAAGAACAACTTTGAACTCTCACCAAGTAGAAGGGAAGTCAACACCTAATGAGAGTAAGCTAAAGGAAGTCAAAATAGGGTGGAAATTGATCTGCATCTTGGGGGAAAGCCCCTAAGATCTGAAAAATTGAAATACGAGAAGAAAAGAGGAGAACACACAATAACAAAATCACAAAGAAACCTTTTTTATTAAAACAAATAATAACTATAAAGGCTACATTGTGTTGGACAATCTGTCCTTTTACAAAATGCACCTTGTTACTTATAGTATTTTTTAGGCACAATACCATAGGTAAATTCCATGGGTGGGTAATTACCATGGGAGGATGAATACCAAGAGTCGATGCCACTTGTATCACCATGGGAAAATACCATGGGTGAATGAATACCATGGGTGGATTACACTTACAATATCATGGGTAAATTCCATGGGTGGATGCCACTTACGATAGCATGGGGAATTCCATGGGTGAATGAATACTATTGGTGGATGCCATTTTCCATTCAAAACATTCCTTCCTCTTTAAGAAGCAATGGTCCCCATTACATGAAGTTACCTCATGATAAGCCTTTTGTTGAATATGAATAGCCATTGAAGAGAAGGGTTTTTTCTGGCTAACCCATAACCGTGATTAATGAAGATTGAGGGATAGAGATACCCTGTAATGCTTGTGACCAACCGTGATACTGACAATGTGTAGCCTAGAAAATGGACTTCGATAAAGTGTGGGTTTTTGGATGACCCATAACCATGAAAAACGAAGATCCAAGGACAAAGATAACCTATAATGCTTGTGACCAACTATGATACTAACAGTGTGTGGCATAGCAAACGAACTTCGATGATAAGGATTTTGTACGGTTGACCATAACCATGATGTTGACTCTTGATGAAGTAGCAGGTGCCTACATAACCTAGGGTGGGAGGGATCGTCTCCAAATAACCCAAGATAGATGTTGCTATGCTGAAATTGATGAATGTAAAGCAGGTGCCTACTAAAGCGGGGTGGGAGGGCACATCTCCAAAGGGAACCCACTCTGAATGTTGCTCCAGATTTAAAATGGGAATAACTCAATCAATCTAACTAAGAATATTCATTATAACCTATTTCTTAAAATAGAATGGCCATTCTGCATCTCCCCATGTGATTGAAATCCCTACCAGGACACTTTGTAGGCTCAGATTTATGCTTCAACTATCCCACCGTCACAAAATTTCTAAGAAAAATAGTTGATTTTAAATCATCAATATCTCCCTCATTCGAACTCTCATTTGACCAATTTTATTTTAGTTTTTTCTAAATTGGGTGTTTTTTCAAGAGGAGCTCAGATCTACAATTGTTTTTCTGAAATTCTACACAAAAGCTGCAAAAAATGATAGGAGAGTCATTGTCCACGAATTGCTGTCAAAAAATTTTCTGCAGCATAGCTAATTTTAAATCAACGATATCTCCCTCATTCGGACTCCAATTCGGTCGATTGTTTTTTTGAATTTGGGTATATTTTCGCAAAGAATCTAGATATATTATTTGTTTTTATAAATTTGGGACCAAAAGTTTCAAATCTAATCTACAAACTCGCTGCCCAAGAAAATTCATAAAAAAAAAAAAAAAAAAAAAAAAAAAAAATTCTTCTAGCTTTGCCCAAGAAAGTGCTTTGTGGAGGTTTTAGCACGTGCCTAAAGTTTGTTGAATATTTCTGCAAAAAATTGTAACTGAAATATGCATCAAACCCTCATTCCCATCGAATCATAACTTGAATCTAGTACCACTTATCTAGATCTTAGGGGGAGGCCCCGAAGATCTGAAAAATTGAAATGCTAGAAGAAAAGAGGAGAACACACAATAACAAAACCATAAATAAACTTTTTTTATTAAAACAAATAGTTACTCCAAAGGCTACATTGTGGTGGACAATATGTCCTTTTACAAAGTGTGACTTGTTACTTATAGCCTTTTTTGCTCACAATACCACAGAGAAATTCCATTGGTGGATAAATACCATAGGTGAGTGAATACCATGGGTGGATAAATACCATGGGTGAATGAATACCATAGATGGATGTTAGTTACAATACCATGGGTAGATTCCATGAGGGGATAAATACCATGGGAGGATGAATACTAAGAGTCTGCCACTAACAATAGCATGGGAAAATACCATGGGTAAATGAATACCATGGGTGGATAAATACCATGGGTGGATGAATACCCTGGGAGGATGACGCTTACAATACCATGGGTGAATGAATACTATGGGTGGATGAATACTATAGGTGGATGCAATTTTCCATTCAGATCATAAATGGTCATGTAAAATATCTAGCAAATAAATATCCCCTATTAAACAAACCATAGTAAATATTATGTCCAAGGAGGCAACACCATGGTATGTCAAAAGTTTCCCAACTGCAATTAAGGAAGAGGTAGAGAGAATTCAAAATCTTTCTAGGGATAAATGAGGCAACATCTCTTTTCATGCCATCGACATAGAACTTATGCAGAGTAGACATAAGTTTTTCTTGCATTAGGAACACCAAGTATTAAACCTCGCAAACCTTTGCTAGCATAGTAAATCTAACATAACCCTACGAATTGTGGAGTAAGGTATTTAACAAAAAGCACTAGACAAATTATATTTGTTAAACGACAATTGTGAAGTTTAGTTAATAGATTTGTTGCATAAAAGGTTGAAGTTGTTATCACTCTATGATTTTTAAGATTGGCAAGAAAAAGATCATAAAGGACACATCAAACCACTTTGGAGTCTAGGATCTAGCCATCCTCGGCTCAAAGAGGGCTCTCTCTGTATATTTTGAGATTTGATTTTTCTTTCTAGTGCTTTAATATTTTAGGCTAGTTATATAGATAAAATATTGACTAATTGATTTGATTGGTTGGTTGGGATAGATTCTTGTTTAAACTTTTTCCATTGGGCTATGGAGTCAACAGCTGGATTGTAGCATCAAAATTTTCAAAGCATTCACAAGGCTAGCTAACTATATCTACTAGATCCTAAAGCACAATAAAGAATTAAATGAGAGAATAGTGAAATGAGTAGTGGTTAAAAAGAATTTAAGTATTTCTTAACCAAGCTTCAGAGGAAAACATTTATATATTAAACACAAACAGAAATAAGGTGCTCTAACAACATATTGTATTCTAAACTTTCTGTTTTACAACAAGATTTGAATGATGCACATTGAAGGAAACAATGAAACATTTAACATAGAAAGAAAAACATCAGTAGATAAACAATAGCTCAAGTATCCTGAAAACGGTCTTTACTATGAATGCTCCATAAAATATTGATAAAATATTGACTAATTGATTTGATTAGTTGGTTGGGATAGATTCTTGTTTAAACTTTTTCCATTGGGCTATGGAGCCAACGGCTGGATTGTAGCATCAAAATTTTCAAAGCGTTCACAAGGCTAGCTAACTATATCTACTAGATCCTAAAGCACAATAAAGAATTAAATGAGAGAATAGTGAAATGAGTAGTGGTTAAAAAGCATTTAAGTATTTCTTAACCAAGCTTCAGAGGAAAACATTTATATATTAAACACAAACAGAAATAAGGTGCTCTAACAACATATCGTATTCTAAACTTTCTGTTTTACAACAAGATTTGAATGATGCACATTGAAGGAAACAATGAAACATTTAACATAGAAAGAAAAACATCACTAGATAAACAATAGCTCAAGTATCTTGAAAACGGTCTTTACTATGAATGCTCCAGCTCCAAAATTACAGTGCTCGAAGAAAAAAGTTTTTTAGTTTCGCAAGTCCAACCCCTAATACTTCCAATGCATGAAGTATTTAACTAAAATCTACAGCAACTACCATATACACTTGGCAATTTGTTATTAACTACAATAAAACTAAAATTTGGCTAGTGTAACCACGAAGTCCTCAAGATGAGATAATTTAGACATCTAGTCCCTTTTTCTCTAAATTTCATTGCTGGGTAATCAATTATGCTATAGTGGCTGATTTGGCTACTCTTTAATAAGGTGTGTTGACTTTGCTGACTCGGCTGGGTGCTGACTCAGCTCTGTGTTGTTCCTTCAATCCTTCTTGTCTTGTTCCTCTTGGTAGTCACACAATTCACTCCATTCATCTTCATCTAGGATTTTAACCTTGATCAACCTGCGTCATATCTCATATGTTTCTGTGTACCACGTAAAAGTAAGCTTCACTGTGAAAGCATGTTTCAATTCATGTTCAATGAAAATTCAATTGCTGATAGCTTCCAACATTTCTCTTCTTGTTATGTTGCCCTGATATTGGAGAGATTGACAGAATACTTTGCTATGTCCTTCAACCTCTTGACATAATCTTCTCTGGCCATGAGTTTATCATTAATGACAAACAGAGAAGGGAGCCCCTTTTGTGTCAAAGGTTCAATTCTGTTGAAAAATCTGTTTACTATCAGCTCCAAATTATGGCACTTCTCCTCAAGCTGTACATTCAAGTTATTCCTTTTCAATACCTTTTTCACGTATAGAATAGTTTCTACTCTGTCTGCTACTCCTAACTCTTCTAGCTCATACATGTTCTTTGAATTTAGAAATTTGATGATTCTGTTGGTTGTTTTTGGCATGTCTCCTAGCTCTAGGTTAGTGGTTGAAATGGCCTCCTTAGCTTTCTCAACTAGCTCCTTATGTTCAAATATAATTTAGATGTTGCGCCATATCTCATTCATGCGATTGATGATATTGTTCTAGATGATTTCCTTCACCCTTCCTAGAGTGTTTCCAATTGACGATTCCTTTTCAGATTTCTCCAATTTTTCGATTAATGTTCATGCCCTCTCCATTTCTACTAAATGTGCACTTTCAGCTCTTTTGATCTAGTCCTGCAGAAGGTTGACTTGAGTTTCCAGTCTCTTGATTTCCTTTGCTTGAATATTCATGCTCTCCATGGATTTGGCTAGTTTTTCTGCACTGCTTCCTATCCCTATAGTAGTAGTAGTTGTAGTAGTTGTAGGAATAACGATAAGAGGAAAAGCCTCCATAGTGATGATGGCCAATTGTGTTGCTTTTTCCTTCTCTTGTACCATCTTCTCCATCTTTGTTTCCATTTTTTTTTATTTGGAGTGACTGCTCCATTATTAGTTTCATCATTTATGCCTTCTAACTCTCTATTTCCTCTATTTCTTTGCTCAAGGGATCCTATGTTGCAAGAATTTTGAGTTGTTTTCTCAAGGTTGCTATATCAGTCTCCTTCTTAATTTTCTCTTCTACTGCTTTCACATTTGATGGATCATATCCAATTTTCACCACTAAATCTTCCAAGGACTTAATCCTATTATCTTTTGATTGGGATGAAATCTTTTCTATCTTGAGCTGAGATTAAGCATTTAATAAATCCTCCTATATTTTAAACAAATTCATAGAGATACTTGTTAGAGTGGAGGAGACCATCTCACCTGTTTTCTTATGCATTTCCAGCTGATCAATAGGATGAACATTTCTAGAATCAAATCCAAAGGAGGTATATTTGTAATCAGTTGGAGTTTTAGGTTCTATTGTTTGTGCTTCAAGGAATTCCATATGCATTTTTTTCTTTTTTCTAAATCGAAAGATGATAGAAGTCTGCCTTGGGAAGTAGAACTTTGCTTCTAGAACTGAGCATAAGTACTCCTTTTCAACATTTCATTTCTGATCTTTATCTCTCTGAAAGTATCAAAATGGTCTCCTCCTTTTCTCCTATTACATTTGTAGATGTGGAAACTTAGAGAGTTTGTTCCCTTTCTGAGATTGGAGTGGTAGGAAAAGATTGACCTCCTGCTGGAGATGAATCAGGAATATCACTGAGATTAATAACTGTTTTTTATGGTGATTCCTTGCCTAGGTCCATGTCCATGTGTATCCTATCCCTTTTCCTAAATTTCAGTTTGAACTCTTTCATAGAAGTATCAGTCCTTGGTGACTGATCTTCTCTTGGTCTTTTCCCAATTGTTTCCTTTTCCTGTTCCTAGCACTTATCTGGTCTGTCCTCTATACTCCACCTTTCTTGCTACCTAGGAGCCTGTGCACTTGAAGAAGAAAGTATTTGATCCTCACCCTCTTGCAGGGTTTCAAACATCCACTCTATCTAGTTCATGAATTTCTCTATTTTAGGTGTGTGAGTGTGAATATAGGGTGTTGATTTGCTTTCCACCATTTTCTTGGAGATGATGCCCCATGGGTCATAGGACCATGTGAAGCTATGAGTGAACTTCATTTCTTTCAATTTCTTGTCAGCCTCCTCACCTACTTCCCTGTTGTTGCAAATAAAAGGGCCAATCTAGGATTTGATCCTAAATTGAGACTTCTTCTTTGTTGCTACAAAGTGCACTTCATCTGCATTGATCATCTACCTGATATACTCAAGTGAAAAGATCCTCATGGGGAGGAACTTTGGCATCTTTTAAGGCGCCAATTTACATCCATATACCCTTAATTCTATGTAGTTTTGCTACAAGTACCAATCTCTTGTTCTTGATTTATCTGTCAGCTACATAATCCTTTTAATTTATTCACTAATTCTGAGTTCTGTTGTACTGCTGAGGAGGCTTATAGCTGGATGGAAAAACATTTCTATGAATGTTTTGTATGTGAAGTCCCTCTAATCCTTCATCACCAAGGTTTTCTGGAAGATGACAGATTGGGGTTCACCCTGCTCATTACAAACTGAAATATATCTACCTAAAAATAATAAACATGTACACTAATACTGAAGAATACTAAAACACTTCCACTGTGGTGAAATTTATGAATTTCTCGTGGATGACATCTACCAGGAATTGACTGAAATTAAATAAGATAGAGGGCTTTGCATCTGATGATAATATGGACAAAAAACCTGTTATGGCCTCATCAAGCCGCTGATCTGAATAATATCCTAGCAGATATGAAAGCACAATGACTATATGCCTGGGTCTATCAGGGAAAGCAAAGGATGGATTTGGAGGATTTATTCCAAGTAGTGGGGTCTGTTCAATCATGAAGAGTTCTATGGTTTTAGCTATTTTGGTAAAGTCTAGTCTCTGGTAAATTTCACTGAGGATTTCATGGGAAAAAGGAGTGGTTCCTTCAATGATAGGAGCTTCCATCATCTGCATTATGGATTTAGCATCAATGGTGAATAATATTTCTCTTGTAGGGGATATTACTGCTCTTTTTTGTGGGCTATAGCAGGATTGGCATTTTATGATCAATTCTAGGCAGCTATGGGTTTTGGGAAAAATGTAGAAAGGCATATTTGTATTCCAAAGCCCTATATCATCCATTTTATCAACAAATTTATCCTCCCACCAACAGTAGATGTCAAAGAGGTCAAATTTAGACATTGTCTCATGTATCTTGAAATCTCTATCTACAAGTGGAATATGGTCAAAGTCCATTGGTGGGTGCACCATTGGATTGAACAACTCTTGTTCTTTCTTCTTCGGTGGCATGCTTATCTTCTACAAATTGTAAACTTGGATTGTCTTTGGATTTGCAGGTGAACTATATTTAGAAAGGGATGAGAAGAAGATGGAACTCAGAGAGGGAAAACATAAAGGGAATGAGTAGAAAATAGGATTCAAGAAGGGGAATTCCTGCTAAATGCAAACAAGTGTAGCTTTCTACAACTATGTTAATCTTTCACTGTGTTACCTATTTCTCTGTGTATGCCTGAGAAAACTTCCACTTTCACCTGTAAGTAAAGAGGAAATACCATAATTCGGTAAATGAGTGAGAGATGATGCATTTGTAATTATCAGAGAGTTACCATTGTAGTGCCATAAAGTGGCGCAGGTCTGTTGGCTAACGATCCAGCGAATTGAATGTGCAACGGTATAGCCTGGGAATGGAGGTGATAGGTGGATGGGAGAGAGTGGTGTCATGGAGTAGTGGGATTAGTGAACGATCATGATGGAGGGGTGGTTTATTTGAAAGGGGAAACCACTTTTCAGAGGGCCTGCAGAGTAGTAAGTGGAATTAGTCGGGGGGGGGGGGGGGGGGGGGGGGTGGGTGGCCTGTGATGTAGGAAAGTGTTCCCTATATGGACAGAGGCAACCCCTCTATCCCTATAGTGGGTCTAATGACAACAAGGACAAAACAACAATTGATTCCCTTAAATAGTCATCGTTGGAGGCCTACCTCAAAACGGTGGTTGAGGAAGTTCCGTTGTGCTGCTTCAGCTTCCATTTCCTTCTCCTTAGAGAGTAACTGACCTGAAACAACACAAGACAACGACAAAGCACATAACCAGGAAACAACAATGATATATTTACTCACAAATTCAAGAAGTCATGAGCTATCAAGTAAATTACATACAAGACATAGGAAATCATCATTGATTGTATTAATAATGAAACAAGAGCATGCTTACAACCGAGTCTTGACGTCACAAGCCTTTCCAGAGGGTCCAACTAGTGTGTTTCTCCAAGCATTCACTCTCAAAGATGGGTCTCCAAAATAGCAATATCTCTCTCTCTCTCTCATTCACAAGCTTTACAAAAGATTAAGGCACTCCAAACCTTCTTGTAAACTATAAAGCAATCCCACACTTGTCACACTCACACCAACTATCTATCAAACTCAAAAACAGCAGCAGCATTATGCAACCAAAAGACCTAAAAAAACTAAGGAACTAGTAGATCATAGCAATGGTGAGTGATTTAATAGGAGGAGGAGCCTCCATGAAATGAGGGAGAGGGAGCTTATCCTCAAGGGAGGTTGCATAAGAGGTGGAACCACCATCCTAGAGGCAGAAAGGCGACCCAAACTCACCCAACAACCAGCTCTAGAAACATCCAGAAGGCCGACTGTTTGAACTAATTCACCAAATTTGGATCGTTGCGGGTTACTCAACTAGGGACTAGCGACGACATTGCAATGACATAGTGCATGACAGAGAATCATCGTGAATTTTGAGGGTTTACTAGCGACGATGCAGAAACTTAGTCAAAGCGGGTCAATCTTCAGGATTAGAGAGCATTTTTTTAATCTTCTTGCACTGGTGGGAAGTAATGAACATGTTTATTTGACACATGACACAGTAGAAGGACTGGGGTGAAGGTAGTGACAAATTACTATGTAACAAATGCCCCCTAAATCATGAAACCTGAGAGAGTGGGAGGGGTGAAATGCTTTATGAAACTGTCTGAACTGGAACACCTTCTAGAAGAACCTGCAGATGCAAGTACCACTTAGATATCTAATAGTGAAATACATGTAGTCTAGGCATGGGCGTAGCCATCCAAAAGACATACGAACTAGGTTTGTGGTATGGACGCAGCCATCCAGCTAGTAAGACCATGATAATGATAAAGGTATGGTCACATCCATCCATGAAGACTCAGGTATGGTCACAAACCAATCCACGCAGCCCAAACATGTGTAATCTAAGTTTGGGGTCTTAAAACCCAATCGATCATAGTACAAATTCTATCATGCGAACAGATGTCCTGAAGTCGAGCATGATATAAAGTCGCTTGATTATTGATCAATGATGAAAACCATTAACAAGCACGAGAGAAACCACCAATAATTCCAATGGCTCTTAAGGTATTGTCTAGTACAATCCATGAAGTGTGAAGAATGTGTTGAAGTCGAACACTAGCGGAATCACCCAATCGATGACCAATGATGAAAGTCGACTGTCAGGTGTGAAGAACTTGCCATTGATGCATGCAATCTCCAAGGTACCAAAGGGGATCTCTAGATCAGTCTCCTGGATAATGAGCTGACGTCGACAAGAGACGATCTGTCACAGGAGGGCCATAATGTTTCCCCCATCAATGACACGAGATAAGGAACAAGTGGTAGATGGTGAAACAGAGTATGAGAGGAGGAGGTAGGGGTGTGAACTGCAGAAGGATTATACTCTTAAACATGTCGCTGACACGACTCTGGAGGGTGGTAGCATTCAGGTACCAAGGGATCAGAGGCATGATGGAGACAACAAAATTCAGATATAATAAGGCTAAATGGAAACCCAAAACCCTGGAAGGCCAGATGACGATGTATGGATACCCCAACCCAACAAGAAACAAAAGTGTCGATTTTCAAGAGTGACTAGTTGTTGTAGGTAACCAATAACAACTTCCAAATTTTCCCCCACCATTGCTAGTGATTACCCCAATTATTTTTGAAAACAAGCTTTAAAGGGATAGCATATGCTTGTAATATAAGTTTGACCTTTGGTCGAATCCAACCTAGTAATAGTTTAACGAGCTCTAGGAAGGAGAAGCTAGAGTCTTGTCATGGTGACAAGTCCAATGTCGTCAGGGTTTAACAAGTCCGACATAGGCAAAACTCAGAGTCCTTTTCATGTTTAGAGAGTTTGAAAAAGACATGAAAGAGAAAAGTCCAAGGGGGGCCTTTTTCATAGATTTGTGTCTCTCGAGCCCGAAAAGTATAAAACAATACTCGAGAGAACCGCTTGACCATTACAATCAAGGAGTAATTTTCGTGAGTAGTGACCTCGATTTGAAAAAGTAGAAAAGCGATCAAAACCATGTCATTTATAACCAATATTGAACTTGAAATGAAAAAAGCCCGACAATCTTTTTGCTTTTATATGGATGTAAAAGAGCTGAAAGTAGACATCCATTTTTATTCTCTTTAACGAGTCAAAAAGGGAAAAATACTTGGCAATCTTTTCATCTTTTACGAGTCAGAAAAGAGCTTAAAGTAGACTCATCCTAGAGGAACGGGTGGTATAAAGGGTAGCAACTGGTTCTGGTAATGGTGGAACTGCTCAAAACATGTAAAGGTCAAGAGGCTATCTAATAAAACCACTCGTCACTGCGGTTCCTCATGAAAGGATAAACAATCAAGTGAAAGCATATGATCAGCCAAAGAGATGGTTGCAATGGAATGAAATAACCAAGGATCATCTAGCAGAATTTAGTAGATAAAAATGGCAATCACGAGGTGTAAATTGGCTATGGGTTCATTTTTACACAAGCTTGAACCATGGAGAACTCTGCTTGGATTTGGTTTCATGTTTACACAAGCTTGAAATGAAAAAATATGCTTGTTATGAGTTTGCATGCCCCCGGGCATGATGATGCAAATCAAGGTACATTCCCCCGATCATAATGACGCAAATCGAGCTACATGGCCCCCCATGCTTCATTGCATTAAACGAAGTGGATGGAATGAAGGTTCACTTTCGAGATCTTGGAAAGACTTGACTTGGATTTTACGAGATCTTAAGCAAAGACTCGATTTGGAAAGGGGAGTTGTTTCATTTTTTAATGAGGTTGACATAGAAACAGAACTATCCTCATAACCCTTGTTTCATTTTTTAACAAGGTTGACACAAGATCAAACTATCCTTGGGACTCCTGCTCATGGGCCATACGAGAACATGGCTCCTAAGAGGTCTTCACAGGATGGAAGAAACGCACTTTGGGAGGAATACATGTCATGATGCACCAATGATAGATTGGGTTCCAATGCCCCCAGTACATGATGTACGAGACCATTTGCATAATCTTCAATAGAGGTGGAGACAGAACGGGTAGCCACATAATTGACCTGCGGCAAGGATGGTACTGCTTGTGGATAAGAACTAATGGGGGATGAAGGTGGTACAGAAGGCACCAGGTGACTAAGGAAAGACAATTGATCAATAGTCACCATTCTTCCATTGTTTGGAAAACAAACCACATGGAAAAGTGAAGAAAAAAGAGCTCCCATGGCATAAATATAATCACGGCCAAGGAGAAGACTGAAATCTAAAGCACCTTGGACAACCATGATGTCTATATAGAAATTTTTGCACCCAAAAGTAACAAGGAGCTTCAGGAGAATCCCTAAAGGTTGATTGGTTCCTCTGTCAAATGCCAACAGATTTTGTGTGACTGGCACAAGCTGTGGGGAGCCCAAAGCTTGCCAAGTAGTGGAAGGCATAAGACTGACAAATGCACGTTCATCCAAGACAGTGCCAAGTACTGCCTTATTATAGGCATGTACCGTAATCTAGAAAGGCACATAGGATGGAAGGCAGAAAGTAGTCAAGTGACTCCAGTCGAAGGAAACAACCAAACTACTTGGTGGGGGAATCATATGATTGCCCCTTTGCTCTATAGGAATTGAAGAAGGACTCTCTGAATCAGCTGGGATAGGAGTGTCGTTCTCAGACTCATGAGAATCTAACGAGATGAGAAGAACATGAGCATGATTCTCTTCTAAAACAGAGTGATCAACAAGTGGTGAACCCAAGTCGACACTCTCTCTAACCAATGGTTGGTCTGGAATAGGCTTAGCACAGCCAGGCTCGGAAGGAGGAGGATGGACAAGAGAAGAATCTAAGTCAAGCGCTTTGTCGACGAGGAGAGGGTCTGAAGAGAGCCTCTGAAAACCAATGGGAAGTTGGGGTGAAGAAGCGGTAAGACTTTCCAAAACGGTGGAGGCTTTATCCATGAGTGGACAAAGGTGAAGGGGATGATTGCCCTCACATAGTCTATAGGGAAATCGAATCTTCCCTTTCTTCGTACCACTGCCAGTTGATAGGGTAGCATCGTCATGAGCTTCCTAGGATGATGAGGTACAAGCTGGATCACAATACCATACTTCTAAGATCCTAGGAATGCCAGGACAATCACGAAGAAGATGGTCACCCTTGCACAATTTACAAGGAAACTTAACCTTCCGCGGAGGAGCAGAAGGTGGTCCAACCTGAGATGTACTCAGAGCAATAGTTGCACAGGTGGCCTCATGCTTATTGAAATTATTCTTCTTCGTTATCTTCTTCTTATTCTTCTTAGTTTCCTGGTTAATAGATGTGAAACTTTCACCAGGTGAAGGAGGAGAGGAGGAGGAAGAAACAAGGGAAGAAGGCGTAAGCTTAACCTTGGAATCATCGTGTCGTGGTTCAGATGAAGGAGATGGTGGAATAGGAGTCATGACACTCAGGACCACTGAGGTTGAAAAAAACCAAATGGATAAACTGATGGTTAACCCAAGCAAAGATAATGTTGCCATATACGGAGCAACGACATTTCTGAAAGGAGGAAACGAACCAGGATTTCCATCTGGGGGAAGAACTTGACTGGTAGAATTGGGGACTACTACCATCGGGAACGAGCCTGAGAAACACTCTTATCACAACTAAGAACTTGAACTGTTACTTGGAATATTTCGAGGGCAGTAATTTTTATGACACAGGAACAAAACTTGACCTTTTCATGTTTCAAGAGTCGAAAAAAGGATGAAAAGGTGACTCTATCTCTTTAGAGGTTTAGTGAGCCTGAAAGGACAAGTTCTCAGATGGACCTTTTCTTTTAAGGAGTCTGAAAAGGAACAAAAGGGACTGCTCAGGAGAAACTAGGCAAAAGGTTTACCAAACATCCTGTAAAACTGCATATACACCTTGGCGATCATATGAAAACCAAGGACTTTCTGTATGACAGTCAATCTTCCTGAACGCTGTGTTCGGTGCATTATGGTTTGCAAGGCGACAGACACGACTTCCTAGGGATATAGTATGATAACCTAGTAGGGTCTCCCAACATATACTCGACAGTACTGGGAGCACAATCCGTACTAGACTGCTATTGAGTCACAGAAGGGAGAATCACCCAACCTTGAGTGAAAACAATAGTGACTATGTTTAACGACGTCGGAGCACATTTCTAGCCTAGACCTCTAAATAGTGCATGTTATGTTCCAATGCATTGTTAAGTTCATTCAGTTCATTTTAGAGTTGATCTTGAATTATGTTTTAGTTTCCAGGCCCTACTGCATGTATATCAAAAACCTAGGATGCAACCAGAATGAGTAAAGCATCTTTCGTTTCGATGAACACCTACTTACAGAAAGGTAGAGATTTCATTCCCAAACCAAGACAAATGAATGCAAACACTAAGAAACACAATGCAACAATACACTAATCTCATGATGCATCGATACTACTAATGAAAGATTTAAAATTCGCTTCCCAATTTCTCAAACATGAAAATTCGTAATGAAAATGTACTTTCACTTTCGTATGCTAAATAAATGAAAACTTTTGACTTTTTTTTTTTTGAATTTAAAGAGACAAACAAGCAAGTGTGAACTGATCAATCCAAACAATTGTGATCTATGCTTGGTAGTGAATAAATAGAATCAACATAAAAAATTGGTTCAATAATCGACACTAAAAATCAACCAACAAGAAAATAAGTAGCAAAAAAGCCGCAAGCAAATCACAAGACGGTTGTGGAAGAACCTTGAACAGACAGGTAACCCAAGCAAACGGTTTCTCGACGAAACTTATAAAGTGCCAGGTCACATGGTCTAAAAACAAAAGACTTACTCAATGAAATCAAAGAGACAATACCCTAACCAAAAGCAATTAAAACAAGGTAATGAGAGACAAGAAACAACAGGGGATAAACAAGATTGATGAATTCAGGAGGTAAAGTTGTAAAAGAAACTTTACAAGAATCGTCACAAGTGTTACACTGACAACTAGAGATGAATCTCTAGTGTTACACTGACAACTAGAGACCATAGCAAGTGTTACACTGACAACTAGAGACGAGTCGCTAGTGTTACACTGATAACTAGAGGCGGTTGGAAAAGTACACCTATTTTCCGCAATGGTCCGATTTCAAGAGCCATCACAGGAATTAAACTAGCAACCTGAGCTCGTCACAGGTACAAATCTTAACATCGGCGATGTTGTCGTGACTGTTAGGCTATCTTCAGCAACAATCTTAAAAACAAAGACAGATAAAGAAGAAACTCCCAAACAAAAACTAGTCAATCCTACAGACAATAAAGGGATTTCCCAAATCGAGCTAGGTAACCCAAAAGACTCATAGGTTATCCCCAACATTTGAAAGACACCAAATCAAAACCAAAACAAGAGCAAACAAGGGAAGAAACATACAAAGGACTCCCCAGTGGAGTCACCAACTTGTGATGCAGGAAAGTGTTCCCTCTACGGACAGAGGCAACCCCTCTAGCCCTAGAGTGGGTCTAGTCACATCAAGGACAAAACAACAATTGATTCCCTTAAATAGTCACCGTTGGAGGCCTACCTCAAAGTGGTGGTTGATGAAGTTCCGTTGCGCTACTTCAGCTTCCATTTCCTTCTCCTTAGAGAGTAATTGACTTGAAACAACACAAGTCAACGACAAAGCACATAACCAGGAAAAACCAATGATCTATTTACTCACGAAGTCAAGAAGTCATGCACTATCAAGTAAATTACATACAAGACATAGGAAATCATCATTAATTGTATTAATAATGAAACAAGAGCAAGCTTACAACCAGGTCTGGACATCACAATCCTTCTCAGAGGGTTCAACCAGTGTGTTTCTCCAAGCATTCACTCTCAAATATGTGTCTCCCAAATAGAAATATCTCTCTCTCTCTCATTCACAAGCTTTATACAAGATTAAGGGCACTCCACACCTTCTTGAAAACTATAAAGAAATCCCACACTTGTCACACTCACACCAACTATCTATCAAACTCAAAAACAGCAGCAGCACTATGCAACCAAAAGAACTAAAAAACTAAGGAACTAGCAAATCATGGTAATGGTGAGTGATTTTATATGAGGAGGAGCCTCCATGAAATGAGGGAGAGGGAGCTTATCCTCAAGGGAGGTTGCACAAGAGGTGGAACCACCATCCTAGAGGCTGAAAGGCAACCCAAACTGACCCAACAACCAGCTCTAGAAACATCCAAAAGGCCGACTGTTTGAACTAATTTGCCAAATCTAGATCGTCGCAGGTCATGAACTAGGGACTATTGACGACGTCGCAATGACACAGTGCATGACAGAAAATCGTCACAAATTTTGAGGGTTTACTAGCGACGATGCAAAAACTTAGTCAAAACGGGTCAATCTTCAGGATTAGAGAGCATTTTCTTAATCTTCTTGCACTAGTGGGAAGATATGAACAGGTTTATTTGACACATGACATAGTAGAAGGAGTGGGGTGAAGCCAGTGAAAAATTACTATGTAGCAGACGCCCCCTAAAGCATGAAGCGCGAGAGAGTGGGAGGGGTGAAATTCCTTACGAAACTGTCTGAACTGGAACACCTTCTCGAAGAACCTGTAGACGCAAGTACCACTGAGATTTTGATAGTGAAATACATGTAGTCTAGGCATGGGCACAACCATCCAAAAGACATACGAACTAGGTCTGTGGTATGGACACAGCCATCCAGCTAGTAAGACCATGATAATGATAAAGGTATGGTCGCAGCCATCCATGAAGACTCAGGTATGGTCACAAACCAATCCGCGCAGCCCGAACATGTGTAATCTGAGTTCAAGGTATTGAAACCCAACTGATCATAGTACAAATTCTACCATGCGAACAGATGTGCTAAAGTCGAGCATGATAGAAAGTCGCTTGATTACTGGTCAATGATAAAAATTGTTAACAAGCGCGAGAGAAACCACCAATAATTCCAATGTCCCTTAAGGTATTGTCCAATACAATCCATGAAGTGTAAAGAATGTGCTGAAGTCAAACAATTGTGGAATCACCCAATCGATAACCAATGATGAAAGTCGATCATTAAGTGTGAAGAACTTGCCATTGAGCCATGCAAGCTCCAAGGTACCAAAGCGGATCTCTAGATCAGTCTCCTAGATAATGAGCTGTCGTTGACAAGAGACAATCCATCACATCAGGGCCATAATGTTTCCCCCATCAATGACATGAGATAAGGAACAAGTGGTAGATGGTGAAATAGATTATCAGACAAGGAGGTAAGGGTGTGAACTGCAGAAGGATTATACTCTTGAACATGTCGGTGACACGACTCCGGAGGGTGGCAGCATTAGGTACCAAGGGATAAGAGGCATGACGGAGACAACACAGATCAGATGGAATAAGGCTAAATGGCAAACCAAAACCCCGGAAGGCCAAATGACAATGTATATACCCCAACCTGACAAGAAGCAAAAGTGTCGATGTTCAAGACTGACTAGCTACCATAGGTAACCAATGAAAGCTTCCAAATTTTCCCCCATGGTTGTTGGCGAGTACCCTAATGATTTTTTAAAGCAAGCTCGAAGGGGATAGCATATGCTTGTAATATAAGTTCAACCTTTGGTCGAATCCAACCTAGTAATAGTTTAACGAGCTCTAGGAAGAAGAAGCTTGAGTCTCGTCATGGTGACGAGTCCAATGTCATCAGCGTTTAACAAGTCCGAAATAGGCAAAACTTAGAGTCTTTTTCATGTTTAGAGAGTTGGAAAAAGACACGAAAAAGAAAACTCCAAGGGGGGGCCTTTTTCATAGATTTGTGTCTCTCGAGCCCAAAAAAGTATAAAACAATACCCGAGAGAACCGCTTGACCATTATGATCAAGGAGTACTTTTCGTGAGTAGTGATCTCGATCCGAAAAAGTAGAAAAGTAATCGAAACCACATCATTTAGTAACCAATAAAGAACTCGAAATGACAAAAGCCCGACAATATTTCCACTTTTGTACGGTCAGAAAAGAGCTGAAAGAAGACCTCCATTTTTATTCTCTTTAACGAGTCAAAAAGGGAAAAATACTCAACAAACTTTTCATCTTTTACAAGTCAGAAAAGAGCTTAAAGTAGACTCGTCCTAGAGGAACTAGTGGTATAAAGGGTGGCAACTGGTTCCAGTAAAGGTGGAACTCCTCAAAACATGTAATGGTCAAGAGGCTAGCTAACAAAACCACTCATCGCTGTTGTTCCTCAGTAAAGGATAAACAATCAAGTGAAAGCATATGATCAGCCAAAAGCGATGGTGGCAATGGAATGAAACAACCAAGGCTCATCTAGCAGAATTTAGCAGATAAAAACGGCAATCACGAGGTGTAAATTGGCTATGGGTTCATTTCTACACAAGCTTGAACCATGGAGAACTCTACCTGGATTCGGTTTCATGTTTACATAAGCTTGAAATGAAAAACTATGCTTGTGATGAGTTTTCATGCCCCCAGACATAATGACACAAATTGAGGCACATGCACCCCAACATAACAATGCAAATCGAGGTACATGCGCCCCCAAGCTTCATTACATTCAACGAAGTGGATGGAATGAAGGTTCACTTTCGAGATCTTGGAAAGACTTGACTTGGATTTTACGAGATCTTAAGCAAAGACTCGATTTGGAAAGGGGAGTTGTTTCGTCTTTTAATGAGGTTGACATAGTAAAAGAACTATCCTCATAACCCTTGTTTCATTGTTTAATGAGGTTGACACAAGATCAAACTATCCTCGAGACTCTTGCTCATGGGCCATACAAGAACATGGCTCCCAAGAGGTCTTCATGGGATGGAAGAAATGCACTCTGGAAGGAATACATGTCATGATGCACCAATGACAGATCGGGTTCCAATGCCCCCAGCACATGATGTACGAGACCATCTGCATAATCCTCAGCAGAGGTGGAGATAGAACGGGTAGCCACATAATTGACCTGCGGAAAGGAAGGTACTGCTTGTGGATAATAACCAATGGGGGATGAAGGTGGTATAGAAGGCACCGGGTGACTAAATAAAGACAATTGATCAATAGTCGCCATTCTTCCATCGTGCAAAAAACAAACCACATGGAAAAGTGAAGAAACAAGAGCTCCCATGGCATGAATATAATCATAGCTAAGGAGAAGACTAAAATCTAAAGCACCTTGGACAACCATTACATCTATATAGACAGTTTTGTGCCCCAAAGTAATAGGAAGCTTCGGGAAGATCCCTAAAGGTTGACTGGTTCCTCTGTCAAACGCCAACAGATTCTGTGTGACTGGCGCAAGCTGTGGGGAGCCCAAAGCTTGCCAAGTAGTGGAAGGCAAGGAAAATTTTAAGGATGGAAAATTTTCTTGAAGTTTAAAACATTGGCGAATCTCACTAATCCCTAATATGCAAATTATAAATGTTTATTGATATATTTGTAAAATTAATCAAATTTATAATTATTTTATATATAGTCTCTATATAATGTTGGCGATTTTTAAGGTAAAATAATTTTATATTCTAAAATTTGGGCGAATCGTCTTTTATAAAATTGGAAATTAGCGAATCTTTTTTGTGGAAAAATCATGGAAAATTAGCCCACTGGGTGAACATTAGCCCCTAAAATTTTCCATGGTGGAAGGCATAAGACTGACATATGCACCTTCATGCAAGACAGTGCCAAGTACTGCCTTATTATAGGCATGTACTGTAATCTGGAAAGGCACATAGGATGGAAGGCGGAAAGTAGTCAAGTGACTCCAGTCGAAGGAAACGACTGAACTACTTGGTGGGGGAATCGTATGATTGCCCCCCTGCTCTACAGGAATCGAAGAAGGACTCTTTGAATCAGCTGGGATAGGAGTGTCATTCTCGGACTCAAGAGAATCTGATGAGACGAGAAGAACATGAGCATGACACTCTTCTGAAACAAAGTGATCAACAAGTGGTGAACCCAAGTCGACACTCTCTCCGACCAATGGTTGGTCTGGAGTAGGCTTAGCACAACTAGGCTCGAAAGGAGGAGGATGGACAAGAGAAGAATCTAAGTCAAGCTCTTTGTCGATGGGGAGAGGGTCTGAAGAGAGCCTCTGATAACCAAAGGGAAGTTGGGGTGAAGAAGCTGTAAGACATTCCAAAATGGCGGAAGCTTTATCAGTGAGTGGACAAAGGTGAAGGGGATGGTTGCCCTCACACAGTCCATAGGGGAATTGAATCTTCCCTTTCTTCATACCACTACTAGTTGATAGGGTAGCATTGTCATGAGCTTCAAAGGACGATGACGGACGAGCTAGATCGCGAGACCATACTTCTAATATCCTAGGAATGCCAAGACAATCGTGAAGAAGATGGTCACCCTTGCACAATTTATAGGGAAACTTAACCTACCATGGAGGAGCAGAAGGTGGTCCGACCTGAGATGTACTCAGAGAAATAGTTGCATAGGCGACCTCATGCTTATCGAACTTATTCTTCTTCTTAGTCTCCTGGTTAGTAAATGTGAAATTTTCACTAGGTGAAGGAGGAGAGGAGGAGGAAGAAACAAGGGAAGAAGGTGTAGGCTCAACCTTGGAATCATGATGTCGTGGTTCGGAAAAAGGAGATGGTGGAATAGGAGTGATGACACTCAGGACCACCGAGGTTGAAAACACCCAAACGAATAAACCGATGGCTAACCCAGGCAAGGATAATGTTGCCATATATGGAGCACCAGTATTTCTGAAAGGAGGAAACGGACCAGGATTTCCATTTGGGGGAAGACCTTGACCGATAGACTAAGGGACTGTTGCCATCGGGAACGAGCCTGAGAAACACTCTTATCACAACTAAGAATTTGAACTATCACCAGGAATATTTCATGGGCAGTAATGTTTATGACACATGAACAAAACTTGACCTTTTCATGTTTCAAGAGTCGAGAAAAGGATGAAAAGGTGACTCTATCTCTTTCAAGGCTTAATGAGCTTGAAAGGACAAGTGCTCAGATGGACCTCTTCTTTTAAGGATTCCGAAAAGGAAAAAAAGTGGCTGCTCAGGAGAAACTAGGTAAAAGGTTTACCAAAAATCCCGTAAAACTGCATATACACGCTGGTGATCATATGAAAACCAAGGACCTTTCGTATGATAGTCAGTCTTACCGAATGTTGTGTTCAGTGTGTTATGGTTTGCAAGGCAGCAAACACGGCTTCCTATGGATATAGGATGATAACTTAGTGGTGTATCCCAACATATACTCGATAGTACTCGGAGCACAATCCATACTAGACCGCTATTGAGTCACAGAAAGGGGAATCACCCAACCTTGAGTGAAAACAATAGTGACTAGGTTTAAGGACCCCAGAGCACATATGTAGCCTAGACCTCTAAATAGTGCACGTTATGTTCCAATGTGTTGTTAAGTTCATTTAGTTCATTTTAGAGTTTATCTTGAATTATGTTTCAGTTTCCAGGCCCTACCATATGTATATCAAAAGCCTAGGTTGCAACTAGAATGAGTAAAGAATCTTTCATTTCAATGAACACCTACTTACAGAAAAGAAGAGAGTTCATTCCCAAACCATGACAAATGAATGAAAACACTAAGAAACACAATGCATCAATACACTAATCTCATGATGCATCGATACTACTAATGAAAGATTTAAAATTCACTTTCCAATTCCTCAAACAAAAATTCGTCCTGCAAATGTACTTTCACTTTCGTATGCTAAATGAATGAAAACTTTTGATTTTCATTTTTATTTTTGAATTTAAAGAGACAAACAAGCAAGTGTGAACTGATCAATCCAAACAATTGTGATCTATGCTTGGTAGTGAAGAAATCGAATTAACATAAAAAATTGGTTCAATAATCGACACTAAAAATCAACGAGAAAGAAAACAAGCAGCAAAAAAGCCTCAAGCAAATCACAAGATGATTGTCGATGAACCTTGAAGAGACAAGTAACCCAAGCAAACATTTCTCGAGGAAACTTCTAAATGGCTAGGTCATATGGTCTAAAAACACAAGACTCACTCAATGAAATCAAAGAGACACTACCCTAACCAAAAGCAATTAAAACAAGCTAATGAGAGACAAGAAACAACAGGGGATAAACCAGATTGATGAATTCAGGAGGTAAAGTTGTAAAAACAACTTTACAGGAATCATAGCAAGTGTTCCACTGACAATTACAGACAAATCGCTAGTGTTACAGTAAAAACTAGAGACCGTCGTAAGTGTTACACTGACAACTAGAGACGAGTCACTAGTGTTACACTAACAACTAGAGACAGTCGTGAAAGTACACCTATTTTTTGTGACGGTCCGATTTCAAGAGTCGTCGCAGGAATTAAACTACCAACCCGAGATCGTCGCGGGTACAAAGCTTAACATCAACGATGTCATCATGACTGTTAGGCTATCTTCAACAATGATCTTAAAAACAAAGACAGATGAACAAGAAACACCCAAAGAAAAACCAATCAATCCTACAGACAATAGAGGGATTTCCCAGATCGACCCAAGTAACCCAAAAGACTGATAGTTCATCCCCAAAATTCAAAAGACACCAAATCAAAACTAAAAAAAGAGCAAACAAGGGAAGAAACATACAAAGGAATTCCCCAGTGGAGTCGCCAACTTGTGATGCAGGGAAGTGTTCCCTTTGCGGACAGAGGCAACCCCTCTAGCCCTAGAGTGGGTCTAGTCACAGCAAGGACAAAACAAAAATTGATTCCCTTAAATAGTAATCATTGGAGGCCTACCTCAAAATGGTGGTTGGTGAAGTTCCATTGCGTTGCCTCAACTTCTGTTTCCTTCTCCTTAGAGAGTAATTGACCTGAAACAACACAACACAATGACAAAGCACATAACCACGAAACAACAATGATCTATTTACTCACAAAGTCAAGAAGTCAAGAGCTATCAAGTAAATTACATAAAAGACATAGGAAATCATCATTGATTGTATTAATAATGAAACAAGAGCAAGCTTACAACCGGGTCTTTACGTCGCAAGCCTTCTCAGAGGGTCCAACCAATGTGTTTCTCTAAGCATTCACTCTCAAAGATGGGTCTCCCAACTAGCAATATCTCTCTCTCTCTCTCTCTCTCTCTCTCTCTCTCTCTCACATTCACAAGCTTTACACAAGATTAAGGGAACTCCACACCTTCTTGCAAACTATAAAGCAATCCCACACTTGTCACACTCACACCAACTATCTATCAAACTCAAAAACAGTAGCAGCACTATGCAACCAAAAGAACTAAAAAAACTAAGGAACTAGCAGATCATGGCAATGGTGAGTGATTTTATACAACGAGGAGCCTCCATGAAAAGAGGGAGAGGGAGCTTATCCTCAAGGGAGGTTGCACAAGAGGTGGAACCACCATCCCAGAGGTGAAAAGGCAACCCAAACTGACTCAACAACCAGCTCTAGTAACATCCAGAAGGCTGACTATTTGAACTAATTTGCCAAATCTGGATTGTTGTGGGTCGTGAACTAGGGACTAGAGACGACGTCGCAATGACACAGTGCATGACAGAGAATCGTCACGAATTTTGAGGGTTTACTAGTGACGATGAAGAAACTTAGTGAAAACAGGTCAATCTTCAAGATTAGAGAGCATTTTCTTAATCTTCTTGCACTGGTGGGAAGATATGAACATGTTTATTTGACACATGACACAGTGGAAGGACTGGCGTGAAGGCAGTGACAAACTACTGTGTAACAGATGCTCCCTAAAGCATGAAGCCTGAGAGAGTGGAAGGGGTGAAATTCTTTACAAAACTGTTTGAATTGGAACACCTTTTGGAAGAACTTGCAAGTACCACTGAGATCTCTGATATTGAAATACATGTAGTCTAGGCATGGGCGAAGCCATCCAAAAGACATATGAACTAGGTCTGGTATGGATGCAACCATCCAGCTAGTAATACCATGATAATGATAAAGGTATGGTCACAGCCATCCATAAAGACTTAGGTATGGTCGCAAACCAATCTGCACAGCTCGAACATGTGTAATCTGAGTTCGGGGTCTTGAAACCCAACCGATCATAGTACAAATTCTACCATGCGAACAGATGTGCTAAATTCGAGCATGATATAAATTTGCTTGATTACCGGTCAATGATGAAAACCATTAACAAGTGCGAGAGAAACCACCAATAACGCCAATGGCTCTCAAGGTACTGTCCAGTACAATCTATGAAGTGTGAAGAATGTGCTTAAGTCGAATAATCGTGGAATCACCCAATCGACGACCAATGATGAAAGTTGATCGTCAGGTGTGAAGAACTTGCCATTGAGGCATGCAAGCTCCAAGGTACTAAAGGGGATCTCTAGATCAGTCTCCTGGATAATGAGTAGACATTGACAAGAGACGATCTGTCACAGGAGGGCCATAATGTTTCCCCCATCAACGACACGAGATAAGGAAGAAGTGGTAGATGGTGAAACAAAGTATCAGACGAGGAGGTAAGGGTGTGAACTGCAAAAGGATTATACTCTTGAACATGTCGACGACATGACTCCAGAGGATGGCAACATTCAGGTACCAAGGGATCAGAGGCGTGATGGAGACAACACAGATCAAATGGAATAAGGCTAAATGGAAACCCAAAACCCCGAAAGGGCAAATGATGATGTATGGATACCCCAACCCGACAAGAAGCAAAAGTGTCGATGTTCAGGAGTGACTAGCTACCGTAGGTAACCAATGAAAACTTCCAAATTTTCTCCCACCATTGCTGGCGAGTACCCCAATTATGTTTGAAAACAAGCTCGAAGGGGATAGCATATGCTTGTAATATAAGTTCAACCTTTGGTCGAATCCAACCTAGTAATAGTTTAACGAGCTCTAGGAAGGAGAAGCTCGAGTCTCGTCATGGTGATGAGTCCAATGTCGTCAGGGTTTAACAAGTCCGACATAGGCAAAACTCGGAGTCTTTTTCATGTTTATAGAGTTTGAAAAAGACACGAAAAAGAAAACTCCAGGGGGGGCCTTTTTCGTAGATTTCTGTCTCTCGAGCTCGAAAAAGTATAAAACAATACCCGAGAGAACCGCTTGACCATTACAATCAAGGAGTACTTTTCTTGAGTAGTGACCTCGATCCGAAAAAGTAGAAAAGCGATCGAAACCACGTCGTTTCGTAACCAATAATGAACCTGAAGTGACAAAAGTCCGGTAATCTTTTCACTTTTATATGGTCGGAAAAGAGCTGAAATAAGACCTCCATTTTTATTCTCTTTAAAGAGTCAAAAAGGGAAAAATAGTCGGCAATATTTTCATCTTTTATGAGTCAAAAAAGAGCTTAAAGTAGACTCATCCTAGAGGAATGAGTGGTATAAAGGGTAGCAACTCGTTCCGGTAATGGTGGAACTGCTCAAAACATGTAATGGTCAAGAAGCTAGCTAATAAAACCACTCATCGTTGCGGTTCCTCAGGAAAGGATAAACAATCAAGTGAAAGCATATGATCAGCCAAAGAGATGGTGGCAATGGAATGAAACAACGAAGGATCATCTAGCAGAATTTAGCAGATAAAAATGACAATTATGAGGTGTAAATTGGCTATGGGTTCATTTTTACAAAAGCTTGAACCATGGAGAACTCTTCTTGGATTCGGTTTCATTTTTACACAAGATTGAAATGAAAACCTATGCTTGTTATCAGTTCACATGCCCCCAGGCATAATGACACAAATCGAGGTACATTCCCCCCAACATAGCAGCGCATATCTAGGTACATGCCCCCACAAGCTTCATTGCATTCAATGAAGTGGATGGAATGAAGGTTCACTTTCGAGATCTTGGAAAGAATTGACTTGGATTTTACGAGATCTTAAGAAAAGAATCGATTTGGAAAGGGGAGTTGTTTCATTTTTTAATGAGGTTGACACAGTAAAAGAACTATCCTCATAACCCTTGTTTCATTTTTTAACGAGGTTGACATAAGATCAAACTATCCTCGGGACTCTTGTTCATGGGCCATACGAGAACATGGCTCCCAAGAGGTCTTCGCGGGATGGAAGAAACGCACTCTGGGAGGAATACATGTCATGATGCACCAATGACAGATCGGGTTCTAGTGCCCCCACTACATGATGTATGAGACCATCTTCATAATCCTCAACGGAGGTGGAGACGGAACGCGTAGCCACATAATTGACCTATGGCAAGGAAGGTACTGGTTGTGGATAAGAACCAATGGGGGATGAAGGTGGTACATAAGGCACTAGGTGACTAAAGAAAGACAATTGATCAATAGTCACTATTCTTCCATCGTGCGGAAAACAAACCACATGGAAAAGTGTAGAAACAAGACCTCCCACGGCATAAATATAATCATGGCCAAAGAGAAGACTGAAATCTAAAGCACCTTGGACAACCATGATGTCTATATAGACAGTTTTCCCCCCAAAGTAACAGGAAGCTTCGAGAGGATCCCTAAAGGTTTACTAGTTTCTCCATCAAAGGGCAAGAGATTATGTGTGACTGGCACAAGCTGTGGGGAGCCCAAAGCTTGCTAAGTAGTGGAAGGCATAAGATAGAGAGATGCACCCTCATCCAAGATAGTGCCAAGTACTGCCTTATTATAGGCATGTACTGTAATCTGAAAAGGCACATAGGATGGAAGGAGGAAAGTAGTCAAGTGACTCCATTTGAAGGAAATGGTCGAACTAATTGGTGGGGCAATTATATGATTGCCCCCCTACCCTACAGGAATCGAAGAAGGGCTCTCTAAATCAGCTGGGATAAGAGTGTCATTCTCGGACTCAGGAGAATCTGACAAGATGATAAGAACATGAGCATGACGCTCTTCTGAAACAGAGTGATCAACAAGTGGTAAGCCCAAGTCAACACTCTCTCTGACCAATGGTTGGTTTGCAACAGGCTTAGCACAACCAGGCTTTGAAGGAGGAGGACAGACAAGACAAGAATCTAAGTCAAGCTCTTTGTCGATGGGGAGAGGGTCTGAAGAGAGCCTTTGATAACCAATGGGAAGTTGGCATGAAGAAGCTGTAAGACTTTCAAAAATGGCAGAAGCTTTATCCATGAGTGGACAAAGGTGAAGGGGATGGCTTCCCTCACACAATCTACAGGGGAATCGAATATTCCCTTTCATCGTACCATTGCCAGTTGATAGGGTAGCATCATCATGAGCTTCAGAGGATGATGAGGGACAAGACAGATCGTGAGACCATACTTCTAAGATCCTAGGAATGCCAAGACAATCATGAAGAATATGGTCACCCCTGCACAAATTACAAGGAAACTTAAGCTTCCATGGAGGAGAAAAAGGTGGTCCGACCTGAGATGTGCTCAGAGCAATAGTTGTACAGGTGGCCTCACGCTTATTGAACTTCTTCTTCTTCTTCATCTTCTTCTTCTTCTTCTTAGTCTCCTGGTTACTAGATGTGAAACTTTCACCAGGCAAAGGAGGAGAGGAGGAAGAAACCAGGAAAGAAGGCGTAGGCTCAACCTTGGAATCATCATGTCGTGGTTCGGACGAAGGAGATGGTGGAATAGGAGTCATGACACTCGTGACCACCGAGGTTTAAAACAACCAAACGGGTAAACCGATGGCTAACGCAGGCAAGGATAATGTTGCCATATACAGAGCATTGGTATTTCTGAAAGGTGGAAATGGACCAGGATTTCCATCTGGGGGAAGACCTTGACCGGTAGACTCGGGGACTGTTTCCATCGGGAACGAGCCTGAGAAACACTCTTATCACAACTCAGAACTTGAACTGTTACCAAGAATATTTTGTGGGCAGTAATTTTTATGACACATGAACAAAACTTGACCTTTTCATGTTTCAAGATTTGAGAAAAGGATGAAAAGGTGACTCTATCTCTTTCGAGGTTTAATGAGCCTGAAAGGACAAGTTCTGAGATGGACCTCTTCTTTTAAGGAGTCCGAAAAGGAACAAAAGTGACTACTCAGGAGAAACTAGGCAAAAGGTTTACCAAACATCCCATAAAACTACATATACACCTTGGCGATCATATGAAAACCAAAGACTTTCTGTACAGCAGTCAATCTTCCCAAATGTTGTGTTCGGTGCATTATGGTTTGCAAGGTGGCCGACACAGCTTCCTAGGGATATAGGATGATAACCTAGTGGGGTCTCCCAACATATACTCGACGGTACTGGGAGCACAATCCGTACTAGAATGCTATTGAGTCACAGAAGGAGGAATCACCCAACCTTGAGTGAAAACAATAGTGACTAGGTTTAACGACGCTAGAGCACATCTCTAGCCTAGACCTTTAAATAGTGCACGTTATGTTCCAATGCGTTGTTAAGTTCATTCAGTTCATTTTAGAGTTGATCTTGAATTATGTTTCAGTTTCCAAGCCCTACTGTATGTATATCAAAAACCTAGGATGCAGCTAGAATGAGTAAAGCATCTTTCATTTCGATGAACACCTACTTACAGAAAGGTAGAGAGTTCATTTCCAAACCAAGACAAATGAATGAAAAAACTAAGAAACACAATGCATCAATACACTAATCTCACGATGCATCGATACTACTAATGAAAGATTTAAAATTCGCTTTCCAATTTCTCAAACACGAAAATTCGTAATGCAAATGTATTTTCACTTTCGTATGCTAAATGAATGCAAACTTTTGACTTTATTTTTTTTGAATTTAAAGAGACAAACAAGAAAGTGTGGACTGATCAATCCAAACAATTGTGATCTATGCTTGGTAGTGAAGAAATCGAATCAACATAAAAAATTGGTTCAATAATCGACACTAAAAATCAATGAGCAAGAAAACAAGCAGCGAAAAAGCCTCAAGCAAATCACAAGACGGTTGTGGTTGAGCCTTGAATAGAGAAGTAACCCAAGCAAATGGTTTTTCGACGAAACTTCTAAAGGGCTAGGTCACATGGTCTAAAAACACAATACTCACTCAATGAAATCAAAGAGACAGTACCCTAACCAAAAGCAATTAAAACAAGCTAATAAGAGACAAGAAACAACAGGGGATAAACAAGATTGATGAATTTAGGAGGTAAAGTTGTAAAAACAAATTTACACAAATCGTCGCAAGTGTTACACTGACCACTAGAGACGAATCGCTAGCGTTACACTGACAACTAGAGACCGTCGCAAGTGTTACACTGAAAACTAGAGACGAGTCGCTAGTCTTACACTGACAACTAGATACGGTCACGAAAGTACACCTATTTTTTGTGACGGTTTAATTTCAGGATTCGTCGCGGGAATTAAACTAGCAACTCGAGATCATCGTGGGTACAAAGGTTAACATCGGTGATGCCATCGCGACTGTTAGGCTATCTTTAGCGACGATCTTAAAAACAAAGACAGATGAACAAGAAACTCCCAAACAAAGACTAGTCAATCCTACAGACAATAGAGGGATTTCCCAGATCGAGCTAGGTAACCCAAAAGACTCATAGTTTATCCCCAAAATTCAAAAGACACCAAATCAAAACCAAAACAAGAGCAAACAAGGGAAGAAACATAGAAAGGACTTCCCCAGTGGAGTCACCAACTTGTGATGCGGGAAAGTGTTCCCTCTATGGATAGAGGCAACCCCCTAGCCCTAGAGTGGGTCTAGTCACAACAAGGACAAAACAACAATTGATTCCCTTAAATAGTCATCTTTGGAGGCCTACCTCAAAATGGTGGTTGATGAATTTCCATTATGCTACTTCAGCTTCCGTTTCCTTCTCCGTAGAGAGTAATTGACCTGAAATAACACAAGACAACGACAAAGCACATAACCAGGAAACAACAATGACCTATTTACTCACAAAGTCAAGAAGTCATGAGCTATCAAGTAAATTACATACAAGACATAGGAAATCATCATTGATTGTATTAATAATGAAACAATAGCAAGCTTACAACCGGGTCTTGATGTCGCAAGCCTTCTTAGAGGGTCCAACCAGTGTGTTTCTCCAAGCATTCACTCTCAAATATGGGTCTCCCAAATAGCAATATCTCTCTCTCTCTCTCTCTCTCTCTCTCTCTCTCATTCACAAGCTTTACACAAGATTAAGGGAGCTCCACACCTTCTTGCAAACTATAAAGCAATCCCACACTTATCACACTCACACCAACTACCTATCAAACTGAAAAACAGCAGCAGCACTATGCAACCAAAAGAACTAAAAAAACTAAGGAACTAGAAGATCATAGCAACAGTGACTGATTTTATAGCAGGAGCCTCCATGAAATGAGGGAGAGGGAGCTTTTCCTCAAGGGAGGTTGCATAAGAGGTGGAACCACCATCCCAAAGGTGGAAAGGCAACCCAAACTGACCCAACAACCAGCTCTAGAAACATCCAGAAGGCCAACTGTTTGAACTAATTCGCCAAATCTGGATCGTCGCAGGTCATGAACTAGGGACTAGCGACGATGTCGCAATGACACAGTGCATGATAGAGAATCGTCGCGAATTTTGAGGGTTTACTAGCGATGATGCAGAAACTTAGTCAAAACGGGTCAATCTTCAGGATTAGAGAGCATTTGCTTAATCTTCTTACACTGGTGGGAAGATATGAACATGTTTATTTGACACATGACACAGTAGAAGGAGTGGGGTGAAGGCAGTGACAAATTACTGTGTAACAGGGCATGCAAAATTACGATGGTGTGACACGTAAGTGGAGAGAAACCGCTGATTTCGGACCCCCCCCCCGGCATTAACGTTCGAATGGTGAGCGGGTGTCGAAAACTCATATGGGCCATTGGATCAATGATGGAGTGCGGGGATTTGACAGAAAGTGCGGGGTGGGTAATTGTTGATGTGATGGGTACGTGGGCAGTGGAGTTCGAAAATGAAATGGGGGGTGGAGTATAGAATAAAATTAGGAATATAGTGTAAGACACATATCCTTTTGTTTTATTTTATTTTTCCATATTAGGAAAAACACATGAAATATGGAATAAGACATTAAAAGGAATTTTCATGTCGTTTTCCCTTTGTAATTATTTCAATCTACCTACCCTTTGTTTCTAATCTAACATTTTTTTCCTTTTTTTGTCATATGCACCCTTTTTTTTCTCTTTTTTTATTTATTTCTAACCTACTCTATCATTTATCTCTCCTATTGGTCCAGATTAAACAATTGAACCAATTTCATTTCTACCTAGCTAGTGATTTGCCAAACTTGAATTGTTTGGCATATCTTTATTTTCTACCTTATCAACATAAATTGAAATTTTTTCAATCATGCTTACACTGTATGAATTGAACAATATTTGGAGTTTTCTTTTCTTTTCATTTTTTTCTTTTTTCTTTTTTAATACCCTCTTTTCTTTTCTTTTCTTTTTTTGAAAATGAATTGAATATTGAAATCTATGAACAATATGAAATCTGCAAAATGTGAGATACTCAATCACCTTAAAATCCTATAAATTATAGCACCCTAACAGAAGCAATCAAGCAAGATTAAAACTAAAAGTGCTAGATTACAATCACTTTAACCCATTTAAATATCAATAAATACCAATAGAACTCAACTTATAATACCAAAATAATTCTCCAAATTCTCTTTGTTATTAATTCTTTATATTAAATGATAAGAGAAACGCACTATAATTTATTCTCACCGATAAACTAAACTATTGATTAGAATTTTTTTCTCTTATAGTTATATCTAGGACTTCTCACTTAATTAAATCTATACATAATATGGACAACTCTCATCATGGCCCGTTCATGTATCCATGCCTATTATATTTCCTTAATATAATATTATATCGATTTTCTCTCTGAAAAAAATAATAATATGGACAACTCTATTAAAAATGAAAAGTATTATAAGCGAAGTCATCACGTGTTTGGCATAAAATTAGAAAAAATGTAATTTTTTTCTTTTTCTTTTTCTGTAATAAGTAATATATGAATAACTAAATTAAAAATAATAATAATAATTTAATAACTACTTATGAACTATGAAATAAAGATATTCTTTTTCTTTTTCTGTAATAAGTAATATATGAATAACTAAATTAAAAATAATAATAATAATTTAATAACTACTTATGAACTATGAAATAAGGATATGTTTTTGTTTATTGGCTTACTTTTATTGAATATGGTGGCGATTAAAAGAGGTTAATAGCCCCGAGAAAAAGCCTTCGGATTGATATGACGTAATGAAACACACACCACATTTTCAAACCAATTTTAGTTTTATACTTAATAGGTCAACGAGAAAATTTTCCTATATATATTGATAAAAGATATCAAATTAAAGTCTTGATCTCAAAGGAGTATCAATGTAAATTCTATTATTGGAAAAACATCCTTAGAAATAACAATATAAAATTAAATAAAAAGACATAAGAAGAATCTCTTTCTTATTTAAAATAATGTACTTTAATTTAATGTAATACTTCAATATTTTTAAAAAGTAATTCATGTATAGTGGTATACATTTTAATAATTAAATATATTAATATTAAATTATGATTTTATATATATATATATAACTAACGATTAAAAATTTGAACAATTAAAAGAAATCAACTATACCACCGATATGTATAATTTGATAACCTTCGTATTTCAAAACACATTTTTATTCAAAATATCATCATAAATGATTAAATACATTTTTATTTTTTTTTTATAATAAAATAATATATACATAAATGTTTTGTTAATAATAAAATTATAATATATAATTCAAACGTTCAAAGTGTGATAATTTTGGTATGACTTTGGAATGTGTTTAAATTAAATTTTTAATATTATTAAAAGTTTCCCAATAACATATCTAATAGATAAATATTGATTTATATAAATTCAATATTTTTAAGGTAAAAAAGTAATTAATATATTTTAAATATATTTATGGTTTATATTATTTATAATACACATTATCTATAAATAATATTTAATTATTAGTATTATTTAATCCATTAATTTCTAAATTTTATTACATTACCATTTTTATTAATTATTAGATTTATTTTATTAATTATTATATTTTAAATAAATACATATTTTTTAATTTGAGGTATATAAATCTATTTATTATAGTTTTTACATTAATATAATTAATATAATTACTATTGTTTCAAAAAATAGTATTACAATTTAAAAGGTTTAAAGTAACATTATTTATCTTTTATAATCTTATACATTTTATCATCACATTTATTGAATACATATATCCATTACTTTACTTCATATATAATTTCATGAAATTATAATCGATCTAAATTATCAAAATAATAACTTAAAAGAATAATTTATATATTCATAATGTAAAAATATAATCATTATCTCTCGCATGGTTAATAATAAAATAAAAATAAGTATATGTTATTCTCTATATTAAAAAAGTTAAAGGAAATAAATAATCAAATAAAAAAGCCTATATTTATCAAATTATCCTTTATATATAATTTTATAAAATTTATATCTTAAAAAATAATTTATATATTTATTATGTAAGAATATAATTATTATTTGATGTAAGGAAATTTTCTAGTAAATTGTGTGTTGTTATTGATATTATGTTGAAAAGAATGCTAGTTACATGTAATTGCGACATTACAAAAGTGAAACACATAAATCATTGAATTATGATGATTATGTTTCTCAATTACAAAAGTGGAACACATAAATCACTCAATTATGATGATTATGTTTACACATCACTCAAACAGGAAAACAAAACAACATAGGTTACTTTTCTCAAATTTCCAAAGTGATAAATAATAAATATTTTGTCAGTCAAATTATTTAGATAATAGAAAATCAAAATTTTTAATTTATTAATTTCATCAAGATATTAAATAACCAAATTTTAAAATCTTATATTCAACACAACAATTAAAATCATAGCACAACTTATTAAACCTATTAAAAACACTATTTATCTTCTATCATATTATTTATTTTATTATTAAATTTATGAAAAAAATACAATAATCATTTGAAATTTCATTTCATAAAATTATAATTAAAATCACAATTTAAATAAATTATTATTTACCTATTATATAAAAACATAATCATCATTTCCAATCATATCAAAAAATACTAAAGTTTGTGGTAATATAAAGGTGAAAATTCATAAATAATTGACCAAAAAAATTATATCTGTCCAATTAAACTTATAAGCAAATAACAAATATTAGTTTTTTTAAAATGTTACGTAATGTACCATTAAGATTTTTCACTTGTTTATTAATATATATATATATATATATATATATATAAATATAAAATTAAGTTGGGTAACAATTTACAATTAACATATTTATTTATCTATTTATAAGAAAAAATGAATAATCAAAATTTTGAAATCGCTATTTATATTAATTACAATAATTAAAATTGTAATAAAATTTAAGAAAGAAATATTGCAAACATTATTTTTTTTCATCATGTTTTATGTTTTATCAGTCAATTTACCAAATAAATATATTAATAATTTTAATATAACTTTATAGAATTATATCTAATTATTTTTAAAATATAGTTTTAAAATCATTTATTTATTTTTATTTTTAATAGAATCGGTTATCTTATATTCATTCCAAAAAGAGGCCGAAAGCCTTGATACAAAGTTTTTTTATGATTGATATGGAAGTCGGATGTTAGATCTCCTGTCTATTCTTTCTTGCTATTACGTAGATTAAGCTAAACCTTGTATTTCCTATGACACTAACTTCATAGATTTTTATAAATTGTTGTAGCAGATAGATAAATTTACACTTCATCTTGCATTCTAACATAAGAGAAGATAAAAAAGGACAAGGTAACCATTTTAACTGAGAACAAGACCCACTGGTATGTTTTGCTAGAGTAATCTAATTTATTCTTGTTGTTCGTGGTTCATAGATCTCTCTTCAGATTGAAGGAGAATGTTGCTACGTTTGTTGGAACTAGAATTCTCTCCAAATTTCTATTCCACAGTTTCATGGAGTGAAGAAAGTGCTTTCTCAATGTGGGAGCATCGCTGACATGTCGTGTTGAGTGTCTCTTTGAGAGAGATTGTTTGAGAGTAGAAGAACCCCATTTATAGTTTACATCTCTCATTCAAGTTCTGCCTTGAGGGAGACACATTGAGGACACAAAGGACTCAATCGCATGACTGAGGAGAATTTTGGTTGAGCTTAGAAGGGTAGGAGATGGGGCACATTGTGGGACTAGGGAGATGTGAAATGGAGAGGGGAGGGGTTGGCGAAGAGGAGGACGGGAACATCAACAATTCACTTAATAGATCATTAAAGGAAATGAGGACAATGGGAGGAGTATTTAGAGACTTACGGGTCTAAAGAAAACAATTTTGGAACCTGTGATCTCTCAGATCGATCAAAAGGAGATTTTATTTATTTTTTATTTGCTGATGAAAGCTTCCTACAAGGACTTGACGATCCACATAGCGATGAGACAACTATCCCTTAGAGATTTGCTGAGGAGCCAAGAGATTATGCTTGTTATCATTTTTGAGATATACCATCACGAGTTCTGGGGGGGATTTCTTTTGATGTCCTATCTCATAGGTGATATGAGAGAATTTTAGGGAATATCGAGAACATGAGTATCTTCATTGATCTTGCCTTCTCCTTAAGGTCTGCAACAAGCCTTGTTTTCCAAATCATCATCTTTGTCATTTTTTTCTCTAAGGATGTGAAACAATGACGCATATTTCATATATTTCCACTATTGTTGGATTTGGATCATAATTTTCCCAAGGTCTGCATTAGTGGGCCTCGATCCCTTGACCACTTATTGAATGATAATGGTAGAGTCTCCAATTACTACTTGATTTCTAAAGTCGAAGTTGTGGATGATATGAACACAAAGGAGAAGTCCATAAGCTCATGCCCTGTTGTTTGTTTCATTTCTCAGTCCCCATTCATAGGAGGTTATTTATTCTCATTCAGGATCTAGAATTATTCCCCTTTCTCTATCTCTTCCGAGGTTTTTTTCATGACCCTTCAAAGAAAAGGTAGGGTCATTTATGCTCTTTTAGTCAATCCATAAATCCCTTGTCTTTCAGTTTTACCTTCTAGTTGATTATGATAAGTCAATTTATCAAAGGAATGTAGATGTTGTGGAGGGTTCTGTCCAATACAAAATTGAACCACAACCCTTCTTCTATTTACAAACTTTTTTTAACAAATTTGTTGTTTCCTTTGGAGAGGAGGACCTCCATGGAGAGACCACAAAACTTAGCCACCAACTTCCTTTTTTTTGGTTTTTTTGTTTTGGAAAGTATATTGATTCCTAGCTAGCTAAAGTCGCCATCATAAGAATGTTGGGAGATTGGTCCATAGTCGCTTGAGAAACTTCTTGTTTTCGAGGGAGTAATTCTAATTAGATTTTAATTAGGAAAAGAAGTATGAGATATTGAGACCAAAATTTACCTAAATAGGAAGTTGATCAACCATAGCCTTCCCAATAGTCTTTTGAGAATGTGCGAGAGTGAAATAATTGTTGAATGCTCTCTGATACACTCAAGCACAATGAACATATAGAGGGGCCTTGAATGTGTCATTTTCTAAAATTATCAACTGTAGGGATCTTCCCCTTGAGTAATTTCTATGTAAATACTTTGATTTTTGGCAAACTTTTAGTTTTCCAAAAAATTTTCTAGAGAGGCTAGATGGATTGATGGTCTTGTTCTCTTTGTACAGCTTCATATCTCCTTTTTACTATGTAGTTCCTTACTGTTAAGTTCCGCTTGAAACTATATCATTCCCTAAAGGGAATTGTTGTTGCTACTTTGAGATGTTGAAGAAGAAGATTCCATTGTTGAAGGAGCTCTCATGGGACTTTAGTTGTTTTCCATCCTGTCGAGGAATTATCTTGTTGATTCCATACTGATAATTGAACTAGGTTTAGTATACCTTTTCCTTTGGGCCAATTCTTAAGATGTCGAAGCAATGGAATATATGTGAGTTTAGGCTTCCCCATTATGTTGTCATCCTAGAGGTTAATTTCTTGCCCTCCCCTTGGAATTTTGGAAGTGTGAGCTTAGACAAGCGAGAGTATTTTTTTGCAAAGATACCATATTTGCGAACAGGGTCTGTTGCGTATATGCATTTGGAGGATATGATGACGGGGAACATTCAAATATTTTTTCTCTAGTACTTTCTTCCACAATGTTGATTCTCCACTTATTAATCTCCAAATAATTTTCACTCACTGGGCTAAGTTCATCAAGTATGGTTGTCGAATGGCTATCTATCATTTATCATAAGGTGTTATTACCTTTCTCCAGCTTATAATATTGGATTTTTTTTCTTTTCTACCTCCCTGCTAAAAGGACTTCCTTATGATAAGCTCTATTTTCTTTCGTATTCCTGCGGGAGCTTCAAAATTTGTATATTGATATAAGCAGAGGGTTGATAGAAATGGTTTAATTAGGGTTACCCTACTTGCTAGATTAAGCCATTGCATTCCCCATTGTTGGAATTTCCTCTTCATTTTGTCTATGACCTTTGTTGAGACCTCTACTTTCGTTGGACATTTGGATATTGGCATGCCTAGATATTTAAAATGAGTCTAGTCCACTTTACAAGGTATTCCAAATATTTGAGATATGCGTTGGAGGGTTCTAGGAGGAGTGTTCTAGACATAAATTCTACTCTATAATATGTTATGAATTCCTTGCAAAGCTTCCAGAAATTGATCAAGGGTGGCTTTGAGCCTTCTAGCAATAGTGCAGGAAGAACCTCCTATAAATAAAGTATCATCAACAAATTGGGAGTGATTCATGCTTTTGGTTCCTCTGCCATATTAGATTCTAGTGTGAAGCCCACTTTGTTTGTCTTGTTCAAGTTTCCTACTCAGAGTTTTAGGAATTATGATGTAAAAGAAAGGGAAATAGGGCAGTCTTGTCTAAGTCCCCTAAGGTTTTGGAATAATTTCCCTAGCCTTCCTTTTATTAAAGGGTCTATCTATGGCCTATGTATAGAAGCTTTAATGAGGTCAATAAGTCCCTAACAAAGCCCAAATTGTCTAGAAGAAGAAAGGAAATGATTTTCTAGCTCGATCAAATGAATTTTCCATTTCTAGTATCAAAATTAAACCTTGATCTTCCCAAGATAGGCTAGATTTAACGGCTTCTTAGACTAGGAGGATGTTATCTACAACCTATCGATTAGGAATGAAACCACCTTGTTGTTCTAAGATCAAGTGAGGGAGGATGTTTTTGAGTTAGTTAGCAAGGATTTTGTTTATAAATTTGTAAGAGAAGTTACACAATGAGATAGGTATAAAGTAGTTGAAGGAAGTTGGTCTAGTTTCTTTGGGAATAAGTGCAATAAAGGTAGAGTTTATGATAACTCTTATTCTGTGCTTGGATTGAACCCATCAAATCATCTTGATTAGATATTTTTTTATGAGATCCCAAAAGGTGTGGTAGAAGACTATGGTGAATCCATTTGGTCTCAATTCTTTGTCTAGATGTAGAATCCAAATTGTTCTTTCCAACTCCTCTTCTTCCACTAATTCTTTTAGTGTCGTTGATCTAAATTCTCTCGATTATCGAAATTAATCAAGATCTTTTACTTTTGTGATGTTAGTAGAAGTGCATGTGAAATAGTATGAAAAACAACATGTGCATACTTTAAAGGAGAGGAAACATAAAGGAAATCATCAAATCAAAGAATAAACATAACTTGATAATAGAGCTCACCCAGTGTGGGTTACATCTCTGGGTCTGGTATCAAGTGTGGGGAGGTTGCTTCATTAATTGCTACAAGATAATGATGAATACATGATGTGTTGGTTTTTTTTTTATCAATACAAGGAAGAAATCCCTTAAATATAGTGGCATGTATCTCCATGAGACGTTCTTCTATAAGAAATCTCACTCATATAAGCTCTCCTTCAACATGAAAAAATATTGAAATCTCACATGAAATGGCATACAAGGATCCTCCAAGAAAATGGAAAATAAGAATTTCAACATAAAATCATTAGCTCAACAAAAATCACAAGAATACATGACATCAATGCATCTTATACCTCCACTTTTGAGGATGGCCTAAAAATGCACACCTTTGCTAAAGAAATAGACTACATAGTTTAATTCCTGGCGAAAATTTGTGACATATGACTATAAAATCAACCCCCTTTTGACTCGGAAAAATTTGGGCACCTCAAGAATCTCAAACATTATTCAAATATTCTCTTTCGTGGGCTAACTCAAATTATGTTGTTGAGATGAAGAATCTTATCACACCATCGTCTTCCTTGTGAAAAACGGAGAAAAATGAGTATAAAGTTTGCATAATTCTCACAACTTCAAAAATTGGTGCCTAGGGAATATTAAAGATTACTCAAAGATTCCTCATAGAATATTCTTTGAAATATTTGCTAACAATATTCCTAAAAATATTCTTGATAATCATGTATTCATTGGCTGCTTTCACCCTCATCTCTCATGTATTTGCCATGGTTCTTTTCGAAGCATATGAATGGTATTTTATAACAAAGTGTGAGTGTGAATATGACAAAGTGTGTGGTTGGCACAATGGTTGGAATAGTCATATTAAGTCATGTGTTAGGGAGGTTTTGGGTTCAAAACCCATGGAATTTCATTTTTGGTTTTAGTATGGTTTTAAAGCCTAATTTTGGTTTTAATATAGTTTTAAAACTATGTAATATATGGTATACATATGACCATATTGTAATGACTCCCCAAACCATGAGAATAAGACAAAAATGTGGGTTGCACCATACAAAGGCCACTTGGCCCTAATTTGAGGTGCCATGTGATTGGGTCATGTGTTAATCTCTCTTTGTTCCACATCATATGTCACTTCTATCACCTACATGCCATGTGTCGACCTATGATATTGCAACAACACCTATTGTGGTGCACCTGGTCCTCTAATTGGTTGCCATGTGGCAACCCATGGGAGTGCCACGTGGCACCCTCTGGTTTACTTTTCACTTTGAATTTTTTCCTATTTTGACCAACAATTTGATTGGCTATAACTTTTTCATACAAACTCAAATTGAGATTTCATTTGCACAGTTGGAAAAATTGTGAGAAGATCTTCGATATGATACTAATTTCATTGCAATCCAAGAACTTTGACTTTTGAGCTTTTCTGGAGCCATCTGGATCATTCCTCCCCACTTAGGATATTTTGGTTCTCCAAAAGTATGAACAAAATCTGCAATCTAATGCATTTCCTCATCTAAACAAGTGACCTGATAGGCCACACTTCCTTCTCCTTAACCTTTGTACTTCAGAGCCATAAGTGATGAATTGACACCTATGGCACATCTTGCAAAATACATGTTCAATTACATAACCTAAAGTTACCCAAGAAAACCCCATACTTTCCAAGATTTTATAACACACTCTTTGGTCAAGTTTACATCAGAATCACAATAGAAACCAATACCCCAAACTATCAATAAAAGGCCAAAAACATCATCATGTTGAATTCGTAAGCGATGGAAAAAGCTTCATCACCTTTAGAATCATTTCAAAACATGGGATTTACAAAATGTTGCCATGACATACTACTATATCTAATAAATCCATCTCTCACTAAAAAAGGTGAATGGGTCACCTTCGTGTAGATGATTCACTTGTTGAACAACCTGACTAGCTAGTTCTTGCATAACATTTTTTCCTTCTTGGGATGTTGCTTTGGATGGAGCCTCCAACATGTCGCTCTGATGTCCACCTCTTTTGCAATGATTGAAAAAATTATTCTTCCTCTAGACCTACTTAACCTTCTTCCTTACCTAATGTGGAGAAGGCCTTTCACATCTTGTCCTCTTTCTTATTTCCGTTCTTTTCCAACACTTGGCAACAATATGATTATACAAGCCACAAAAACTACATGGATTTTTATGCCATGATTTCTGCTCCTCATTAAGAATTGACTTGTAATCGAAAGGAACATTAGAATAATGAGAATTTTTGTACCTTGTTTGGTTGTCTCTAGTGAAATCTTGATGATAAAAGCTTGGCTCAGCTCTTCCTCTGCAATCCACACTATAATGGGAATATTGTGATGTGTTCCCATCATTCTCTATCCTTGACGATTTGGGAAATGGCTTGGATTATTTGTCTAAAGAACTCCTTACTTTTGGTGCCTTCAAGCATTCTCTTTTAGTGTACCCCAATCCTGAAATGGGTACTCGAGGCTTCCAACAGAAACAACATCATGTGAAAATGAAATTGAAGAACTATCAACATTGTTTACCTCAATTATTTATTCTGAAGAAGGTGATGATGGCTTTTCTAAGCCTTTGTTCCACTTCATCTTTTCCAAGGCCTCTTTCATGGCTCGTAATTGGAGTTGCAATCTGTGTTTATCCTCTTCTACTTCTTATAGAAGTCTCCTCAATTCAACATGCTCTACTTGAAGGCTTTCATTTATCTCTTCATTTGAATGATGAGAAGAAGACGAGGAAGAAGAATATTCTCCTAAATATGGAGATGGAGCATTGTCCTATGTTCTTTTTTTATCTTGTTCCTCTTTAGTCATTTCCTCCTCGTAATCTGCATACATTATATCTACCATGCTTTCCATCCTATAGAAGGCCTCGTAGAGAGATCTGTGATCCTCCATTTTCTTTCTTGTTGCAAGTTCAATCTCTGGTTATCATTCACACTTGCAATTCGCATCAACGAGAAGACAACTCTGACACCAAACTTGATCCAAATTCTCTCAGCTACTAGACTTTATCAAGATCTTTCACTTTTGTGATGTTAGTAGAATTGCATGTGAAAGAGTATGGAAAACCACATGTGCATTGTTGGGATGGGGTCCCCTGGAGTCATTTTTGGGGCAAAAGCCAAAGTTTTGATGTAAAAAGATGAAAAGTGTCTACAAGTTATGGTCCAAAAGTGTATAGCTAGTTAAAAGCCAAAAAGGGTTTTTTACCCTCCTTTATGTAAAGTTGAGTTAGGTTTTGAGATCTACCCATGGTCCGCAGACCATGGGATTGTATAAATAGGTGTGTCATAGAGAGTCTAGGACAGAGAGATACTTTGGTCGATGGGTACGAAGGAAGAAGTATAGTGCAGAGAAGGAAGTCCTAGAGGGGAAAGGCTCTACATCTAAGTGTGTAGAGGCCTAGAGTAGTGTTTGCAGCTGACTATGCGGACCCTTGCAGTTGAGTGCGCATGGAAGTTTTGAGTCTGTAAACCTTTGTTGAATATCAATAAAGAAGATTGTTCCAGAAATTCTTGTGTTTAGTCCCTTTACTTCTGTTATGTATCAATGCATTATATGTTGTGATGAATGATGGTTTTATAAAATAATGATGTATTGATGCACGACTTTACCTGATTTGTATTGTTATCTGAATGCAATTAATGTTAAGTGATTACACAAAGATCATAACACTTTCTATTAAATTTATCAAATAGTTAGGTAATTCTGAGTAATTACTAATCTAAGGGTAATCTAAGGTGTGCGTAAGTAGTTGATTGGCATGTCCAAGGTCCGAAAATGTTAGTTGTAGACCTTCACAGAGGTCTAGAGGCCGATTAAGGGAAGTTACAACACTAGGTCACAGTAACATAGAGGTCTAGGGGAAGATAGATCTAGCTCGCCAAAAGGACATCACACTAAGCTTTGGGTGGGGAAACCTGGTTCTAGCATCCCCCCATACTGCTTTAGGTGAGACTTCAGCTTGTGCACCATAGATTGATGGTAAAAGGGCCAGTATTGTAGGGATTTTTTTGGCGCAACTAACTCTGAACTTGGGTTAGGACCCCCTAAGCTAACAAATGGTTCTGTTGTCGGTACTAGGATCTACATAAAGAGATGTGTGATGTTTCATCACTAGAATTCGACCAAGAAGGAAATTGAGAAGTGGTTGGATAGAAAGATCCACAAATTCGTGGCACAAGAAAATAAAAATTTGCACCTAACAAAAGAACAGTAGTTGGACATATATTTATACAAAAAAATACGCCCAATCTTCTTATGCACCTTCCCCATCGAACTATACGAGTGGATTTCTAAATTGGCAGACGACCAAGGAAGGTGGAGCCTTGATAGTTCGATAGTGTAGACCCCAAAGCTCGTGCGGACGTTGGAAGATTCTGAAGATAAGATTGTGCGTGCAATTGATCACTAGCTTGATCGAGTCATAGGAGGATTTGTTACAGAGTTTACGGTTGATACCTTAGTCAGTTTCAGTGAAGCAAAGTGATGCTTCTTCAAGGGGATGCGAGGTAAGTATTTGATATCATTGAATACTTGGATTAAGATGTTGTTGTGTGAAAAAAGGGTTATGCCACTACCTTGATGTTTGGACCTATGAAAAGTGGGAAACTCTTCAGGGATAGGGGAAGAACAAGCCCTAAATATAGCTCGTTGATTGAACCTCCTATGAGTGATGGCAAGGGAGCAGCACAGGCTTCACCACAGAGTGTTGTCCAGTTGATAAGGTAGGGTTTTCCTCGAGTACCTCATTCATCCACACCACCTCCACCTTCACCTCCATAACATACACCTTCACCCACACCACCACCACCACCATCACCAGTCAACATGTCAAATATGATGAATTTTCTAGTTTTGAAGGGCTTAGGAAGTGAGGATCTGGATCAGTTTTGGTTTGGTGTGAAGGTTGTTTGGATAGCAAAACAAATTACAGATGATAATATAAAGAAGGTGCATTTGGTCACCACTCTGCAGGACTGTGCGCTGAAATGGTATTTTAAGTACTGCACTGATAATCCATTGGCATCATTGGAAGATACTCAGACTGCTTTGAACAAGGAATTTAGTATGCCTAAATATGCCTCGCAATTGATAATTGGATTTAAGGAAATCATGATGAGGCCCGGTGAAACACCGTGGGAGATAGATCAAAGACTGAAGTGTTGGATCCGCGAAGCTAATATAAATCTCACAGATAGTCAACACCATGATTGGTTTATAACTGTGCTCCTACCCCACTTAAGGATTGATTTATCACAACAAAAGATAGGAACTCAGGCGGAAGCCCTAGAAATTGCGATGAGATTGCATGAAACTCCTATCTAGGATGCTTCATTAGGGGTTCAACAGATACATGCAGAGTTGTAGAACATTTACTTGGAACTGCAGAGCTTTAAAAAATAGAAAGTGGCGCGACCAAAGGTGCGCAAAGAAGTTTGGTGTATCAAGTGTAAAAACCAGGGGCATGATAAAGATCACTGCCCTGTCTTTGTGAATTACATCAGAGGAGGGGGGCCTATGCCCCTAAGTCAAGAAGCTCCATTAGGACCAAGTACGGGGCCCACGCTATGATGTGCTATTTTTCAAGTAGCCAGAAAACATGTAACAGACAATTTTCATTTGCTGCAAAAATTTGTATAGGCGCCACAAAAATTGTTCTGCAATTTCTACAAATCGGTGGGCCATGATGAGTGCCACTATCGAAGCTAAGAATTAATGATGGAGGAGACACCTACATATCAAATGCAAGGAAAAAATCAGCCTCCATATTAGGGCGATGGGGGAATACGCGGAGGATAACAGGGACGCGGATGAGTCTGAGGAGGAGGGGGACCTGGTAGGGGTCACGCGCAGGTCATTTTCTATAATTGATAAGAACCAGGATACTACGCGCGAGAGTGTATGAATAAGAGATGCTTGTCATGTCAGTACTGCACTCAGTTTGACCACGCAATCGAAGAATTTCCTATGCTTATGGCCAAGATGTAGGAGAAGAAGGTGCAACCTTAGCATCCTACCTAGAACTTATAGATGGTGAGGGCCAAACCCCGCAAAGAGGACTCGAATGTGAATATTGTGCTACGAAGCGGGATCACGACTGGTGACAATATAGGAAAACAGCCTGAAGAAGGTGGATGGGTTCACAAGGCCCTATAAAAGGAGACTAATTTTGATCTGGAGTGTGCAATGGAAACATTCATGGAAGTGAAGAAAAGCTTCGCTGAAGCCTGTACCTCAGGAAGTCAGAATAAACTTCCAGACACCAGCTCGCCTACAGAGGTTGACCCCTCTCTGCTTACCACCTTCTTTGAGACTTTTATGAAACTACTACGCAATAGCAAGGATGTGAAAGGAATACAAGAGTTGATAAACAAATGTGCTAGTAAGGATAAAGCTCCTGATGGACCCTACGTAGTCAGAAATATTGGTAAGCATAAGGCAAGAACGGGGTGCAAGATGAGGCTTACCGCACAAATAGGAGACTATGAGATGGACCAAGTTATTTTAGATTTGTGGTCTGATGTGAATGTATTTCCTAAACGGACTTGGGAGAGAATGGGGAGACCTACGTTGTAGTGATCTCCAATTCAACTAAGGATGGCGGACCAGTAGAAGATTATCCCTATGGGACGATTGCAAGGAGTTACTATAGATATAGAAGGTGCGATCACGTTGGCTGATTTTGAAGTGATAGATATTGTTGATGATAGAAATCTATACCCCTCGCTCCTGGGAATTGATTGGGCTATCGACATGAATTGGGTCATAAATTTGAAGAAGAGGACAATGTCGTTTGAAAGGAAATCACTCTGCATTGTAATACCATTGGACCCTCCAGAAGGACTACACTATACTAAACTAGTCTGCGCCTATAAAGGAAGTGATGATGATTTGGATCAAATATATAAAATAACAGCGCGAGACCAAGACTGGGTTAATCTAATAGCTGATGGAGGAAATCCATGGAACCGTGAAAGTTCATGTACCTCAAATTTAGATGAAGAGTTGGAACACTGGCAAAACAGGTTACACAAAGTATCCACGATGCGCTGCAACATGATGACCAAATCGCTACATTGTGTATCATCAGAGGTAATAAATTTACCTTATTACAATGGTTTAACGGACGTAGATAAATTTTTGAATGCTTTTGAAAGAGAAGTTCCAGAGGATCACCGTTTTCAGGCGCTAAATTTGGTACGGCGTGCTACACTTGCTCGGCGCTGGGGTACACAGAAAGACAACTTTGATGAGTGGCGTGATTACAGAAGGATGATGAGGATGCAACTTGTTGGCCTAATGTATGGTTAACCAAGAAATATGATGGGAGGAATTATCCATGGTATCACCTGGAAAAATGGAATAAACTGTATGGAACGGAGCCGCAACCAGAATGGGTGCATTTATTCTGTCACACTCTAGATATAAACCCTATGAATTGGCATTTGGAAACAAAGCTCTTCCATAGCACCGCGCAGTGGGATATCTTAAGAGAAGGGTTATCAAGGACATTAAGCTTTGAGGATGGGTTCAAAAGAATTGATGAGGTGCTGCAGGAGGTTAAGGCAACAATCTTCTGAATTCCACAAGAATCCTTTGGAATTGGTTCAACCAGATTGGAGCACCTAGCTGCGCCATGCGCTGGACTACTATAATATGACTGTTAAAGTAGAGGATGAGGATCCAAGGAATATCAAGATCCTAGAAGTGGAAGGCCATCATGAGGTTGAAGGTCCATAGATAGAGAACCTGGATATCACCATGCCACTAATGACTAGGTAGGTAAACATTGGTACTAAATCAGAGCCTAAATTAGCAAATATAGGAGATTATTGGGATGATGCCACAATGGATAAAGCTGGTGAGTTACTCCGCGAGTACCAAGAACCTTTTCCTACAAAATTTTCAGACTTAAAAGGCATCATAGGCGATTTGGGAGTGATGAAAATAACTTTGAAACTTGATGCAAAGCCCGTTAAGTAGAGGCCATTTTGCCTTAATCCCAAATATAAGGAAAAAGTCCGCTTGAAATTGGACAAGATGCTTGAGCTAGGTATTACTGAACTAGTGGAGGAATCTGATTGGGCAAGCGCAATGGTAGTTTAGGAAAAGAAGCAGAAAGGAGAGATAATTATTTGCATAGATCTAAGAAAGATTAATGATGCCTGCATTCATGATCCTTTCCCAACACCATTTACTGATGAGGTACTAGACAATGTTGGAGGGTAGGAGGCCTACTCATTTACTGATGGGTTCTTTGGATACCATCAGATCAAGATTGCACTAGAATACAGGAGTAAAACAAACATTGTGATAGAATGGGGGTGTTTTCATTTCACAGTGATGCCCTTCGGACTTAGGAATGTGCTGACAATATTCTCTCACGTAGTCATCACAACGTTTAAATAATTTATTCATAAATTCTTGGAGGTATATTTTGATGATTGAACAGTGTTTGGGATAGTAAAGCACCATGTAGCAAGTCTGCACTTAATGTTGGATACATGTTGAAGGTATTAGATCGCGCTAAACCTAAAGAAGTGCTTCTTTTATGTCCCCTTTGGGATTTTGCTGGGTCATGTGGTATGCAAGAAAGGACTCATGGTGGACCCTACCAAGATCATGGTAATAATCAATTTTGAAGCCCCAAGGAGTGTTAAACAACTGCACGCAATGATGGGCCATACTGGGGACTATCAAAAGTTCATCAAGGCTTATGCTTAGATTACCACGCCATGGAGATATTGCTAAAGAAGGATGTTACATTCTATTGGGATGAAGAATGTCAGTGTAGTCTGGATGTCTTGAAGGAAAATATGGTCACCACATTGATATGGGTCTTCCCGGATTGGAAGAAGGAATTCCATGTGCATGTTGATGCCTTGTGTATTGCACTGGGAGCAATGCTGACACAGGCTGGTGAAGGAGAGATGGATCACCCTATAGCATTTGCAAGCAGAAAATTATCAAAGTCTGAGAATAACTACTCAACAACAGAGCACAAGGAATTGGCTATGATATATGCATTCCAAAAATTTCGACACTATCTATTGGGTAAACATTTCAAGATGTACACAGACCACTCCGCTTTGAAGTATCTAGTAAATAAGCCTATGTTGGGAGGGAAGATATGTCGATGGCTGCTATTGTTTAAAGAATGTGACTTTGAGGTAACTGTCAATCCAGGAAGGTTGAATGTAGGACTTCACCACTTGTCATGTACTGAAATAGGTTAGGATCCTACTAATTCGGAGGAAGGGTTGCCTGACGCGCTGCTCTTCATGGTGCACATAGTAGACAACTGTTTTGTGGATATTATCCACTTTTTGACTACATTAATGACTCTAGAAGGATACACCAGCCAATAGAAGAAGGAGTTAGTAGTGCATGTGACAAACTTCTCAGTAATTGTAGGAAATTTGTATAAGATGGGCACTAATGAGATACTCCACTGGTATGTGCCTGATTTTAAACAAACTAGTATCCTCATTGAAGCTCATGGAGGAGCTGCGAGAGGGCATTATATAGGAAAGGCAATAACGCAGAACATTTTGCGCGCTGGGTTGTGGTGGCCTACACTGCATAAAGATTTTGCAGCATATTATAGGGCATGTGATGCATTCCAAAGAACAAGCAGGCCATCACAAAGGGATGAATTGCCCTTGAATCCTTAGGTGTCATTATAACTATTTGAGAAATGGGCTATTGACTTTGTAGGACCGATTTAGCCTCTTGGTAAGAAAATAGGTGCGCGCTATATCATAACCGTGATAGAGTATCTAACCATATGGGTGGAGGCATAGCCTGTAAACGATTGTACAGGGTCTACAACAGCTAAATTTTTGTTTGAGTACATGTTAACTAAGTTTGGGTGCCCAAAAGTGTTGATGAGTGATTGTGTTACACACTTCCTCAACGAAATGATCAGCGCGCTCACAGAAGAACTTCAGGTTTATCATCAGAAGAGTACACCATATCACCCCCAAGCTAATGGAACAATGTAGGCCTTCAATAAGATATTGGAGAATGCCCTGATAAAGATTTTCAACGCACAACAGAATGATTGGTGTCAGAAAATTATATATTACATAGCAATGGAATATATAAAATATATTGCAAAAATATAGACACATAAAACACATAAAACAAGAGAGACACAGATATACGTGGTTCACCCAATTTAGGCTACGTCCACAGGAAATAGCCAGTCCTTCCTTTTACATTATCCAGCAAATGAAAGAGATACAACCTACAACAGATCTGTTATAATTCCCTCTTCGCTCACACACAATCTCCTCTCTCTTTCTCACTCAGAATACAAATATACATAGACACAATACAATTCCCTCATATATAGAAAGGGTTGCCTTCTAGGGAAAAAACCCTAAATTAAACATAACTTCTACCGTCATATCTTTGCCTAATGAATAGCCTAGATTGACTAAGAAATTAAAACATTTTACAAGACAATTTTACATCTATTTTTAGCTTCAGGGGTGCTGCCCCCGATCCACCGCTGGCCCTAGACCCCCCTTACAGTGCAAATATTACGGGAAGCATTGCCGCCACATTACGAACTGGGGTCCAATGTGGTGATACCTCTGAATAAAGAAGATAATCAGGCTCCACACCCAACAATCTCCCACTTGGAGACTAATTATAGCAACTCCACCGTTGCTTCATTTGTTGGACAATGAATCCACTTTGGACCTGATTGTTTCTCATCTTCTTCATCACACTTGAAGACCAATTGAAACTGAGCAAAATCTCTGTTTCTCCATGGTTACAACTTTTGTTAACATATCTGTAGGATTCTGGCTAGTGTGTATCATTTCCAACTTCAACTGTCCATCTTCTAACAATGACCATATGAAATGGTACTTGATTTGTATATGTTTAGTCTTGGAATGAAATGCAAAGTTATTTGCAAGATGTATGGCACTCTGGTTGTCACTATATAACCTTCCCAACTCCTGCTTCTTACCCAATTCATCCAAAAACCTTTGTAACCAAAACATTTATTTACTAGCCTTTGTAGCAGCAACATACTTTGCTTCCATTGTTGAGAGTGCAACAACACTTTGTAATTTTGAAAACCAACTGACAGTTGTTCCACCTATAGTAAAAACATACCCTGTTGTGCTCATCCTATTATCTCTATCACCCACCATGTATGGATCAACATATCCCTGTAGAGCAATTTTTGAACCACCAAAGCATAATGCTTGATTTGTGGCACCTCTCAAATACCTGACAATCCACTTCACCGCCATCCAATGTTCTTTTCCTGGATTGTTCATGTACCTGCTTACAACTCCCACTGCATGTGCAATATCAAGCCTTGTGCATACCATTGCATACATTAAGCTTCCAACTGTTGATGCATACAGAAATTTAGACATATAAGCCATTTCTTCCTAAGTCTTGGGGCACACCTCCTTACTTAGTTTGAAATGGCTAGCCAAAGGTATACTAACTGGTTTTTCATTTTGCATATCAAATCTTTTCAACACCTTTTCTATGTACTCATTCTGAGACAATGTTAATTTTTGATTCTTCCTGTCTCTAGTTATTCTCATACCAAGGATTTGTTTTGCAGCACCCAAATCCTTCATTGCAAATGAATTCGTAAATTTTCTTTTAAGCACATTTATTTCCTGCATGTTAGAACCTGTAATAAGCATGTCATCTACATACAATAACAATATAATATAACTTCCATAATTTTTCCTTTTCAGATAAACACAATGATCAGAGTGACATCTAGTATAACCTTGTTTAGACATAAACCTGCAAATTTTAGATACCACTACCTTTGAGCCTGTTTTAAGCCATACAAGCTCTTCTTCAACCTACACACTAGTTTCTCCTTCCCTTTTACCTCATATCCTTGTGGCTGTTGCATATATATCTCTTCCTCCAAATCCCCATGGAGAAAAGTTGTGTTTACATATAAATGCTCAAAACTCAAACCTTCAGCTGCTACTAGACTTAAATATTTCTGATTGAAGTCATTTTAACAATAAGAGAAAATATCTCATCAAAATCTATACCCTTTTTCTGTGCAAACCCCTTCACCACAAGTCTAGCTTTATACATTTTTCTACCTCTATCTTCTTCCTTCAACCTGTAAACCCATTTATTCTGCAATTTTGTTTTACCTACAAGTAACCTCACTATGTCCCAAGTCTGGTTATGTGCTGAGGAGTCCATCTCTTCTTTCATGGCTTGCTCCCACTTCTTCCTAGTCTCTACCTGCACTGCTTCTTCATAACATTTTGGTTCACCAGAATTAGTCAACAATACATAATATAATGAAGGAGAGTATTGTTCAAGGGGTCTATGTATCCTGGTGTTGGCTCACTAAGACGTCCTTTTATAGGCAATCTCAATCCCTACATTAGTTGTCAACCCGAGGTAAGTCTTTTTATCTCAAGAGTGTCAGCACAGTATATGCAGTGAATCTAAAGGTTACCTAATGATGAATCGTTGCAATCACTAATGGCTAATTCTTTAATTCGATCCACACAATTCTAGAAAGAACTATCTATGGAAGAATTACTCTTAACACACTCTGCAATTCTATGAAACTTGTTCTGAAATCAATTGAAACTGAAAGCAAATAAGAATCACACTTGGAATTGTTCAAATAGACTTAAGGCTAACTTACGCAATCAAGGAAAGAAACTATAACTATTGAACAACATTATTAATTAACCAGAAATCTTAATTGAACAACAAATAGTAATAAACAACAATCGATAAAACAATAAATAGTAATTGAACAGCAAATGGGAATTGAACATTAACAACAGTTGAATATCAGGAATGCATACAACAATAAAGGATTTCTATGTAGAAAATTATCTATATTGCAATCTGTGGAAATCAATTAGAATTATCTCTAGGATCTATGATAACATCACTCGAAATGAACAACAATATGCTATTTATTATTAACACTAATTCACTCGTTCCAATCAAAGCATTACTTAAGTATATCACATGGCTTCACTCTGAATCTAATTGAACAATAGTATGAATCAATATCACAAATCTTTATGATAAATGAAATAACCAATTACTGAACATTAATCAAATAGAAAACACTAAATATAAAGATTATAACACAAGGAAGCAGTAGAAATTCTTGTGATCGGGCCCAGAGTCACCAAAAGCCTCTGCATAATAAGAACTCAGAATATGAATATGTATCAAACACAACCTTCTTTCATTAATGCAAGTAACAAATGATAGAGTCACTGAAATAACAACGTATATGTTTTCGAAAAGAATAATTATAGATTATCAAAGTTTGAACTGTCTCTAATTGCCTTTCGACACTATATATAACATATAAGAGTAACTAGATAAAGTGAATCCTTAGGCTCAGGGGTTCCTGAGGATTTCGCAATACATAATCTGATCATGTGATAAAATACCATTGTTCAAGCTGATCTCCCACTGCTGTTTCTGCCAAAGATGTTGTAGTTTTCCCTTTTATGGCCTCGTGTTGTTCTGTCAACTGAACGATTTTTGCCTAGTCGGCATCTTCTGCACACGAAGATAGCAAAAAATCATTTTCTTGTGCTAGATTTGCCTATTTTGTCACCGAATGATTTCATCCAACTTTAGCCAATATTTTCCTTATTTTATTCTATAAACAGATATAATCATATAAGGATGAAGGTTAAATAAAGCAATTTACGAAGAGAAATCATACCTTTTTCCTGACCCAACATACTCCCTAGCTTACCTTGTTGCAAGTCCACATGCTATGAGTAGTTTAGATGCAACTGAGTTAGGGAATAAGCAGGATATACCTCCTTGTAATTCCTAAAATCATTTTTCTACTTAAGGAAAACGAAAGCCTAGGTTACCTCTTGATCCTTCAAGTTATAGTCACTACGGTATTGATCAGGAGGATACCATATGATTGGGGGTCTGTAATGACATCCTATCTAATCAGGCCCCATCGTTAAAATCATATTACTATATTTATAGAAATGAGAAGAGGTGGATTTGAAGTTTCGATATCCAAATGGCTCTCGGTTCCTCATAGTGTTGCTGGAGACTTCCCACCTATATCTTGATGCAGACAAGGCTTCTTCCTTAATGTCCTGTAAATACTCCTTTTCACCCTCAATGATATCGATATGGAGTGGCCCCAATTTGCCTACAACACCGGCTCATTGCATAAACTATTTATGCCTGAGATATAGGAGTAATGGCTATGTAGGCTCCCCTCTGACCCATAAATCAATGTCATACTCATGTTTTCTGAAAGTGTTTTGAGCCTTGGCCCACTTGAGTTGGTTGGTAGCAAATGAGAGGAATTCCTAAAATTAGACATCTCCTATAAAAGGGCCAGGGTGGTTGTCCCTATCATCTTCTAAAAATAAATTATGCATATAGAGTTCACACAGGAGGCGTTAAGCCTTCTCATCGTGCTCTCTCAAGTATTTGATAAAGTCTGGGGTGGTTTTGATCTCTACTGATTTTCCAGCCTTAGCGACCTTGACTTTTAGCATGAGGAATCTTTCGATGAGAAATAAGGCATAATATGTGACAGGGGCTCGACATGATAGGGTGCCTGAATAAATAGAGCAGGCGGTCTCCATTTTCTCTCTAGACTTTTGCAATTTACCCTTTAATCTTTCAACCTTCTTTTTCTCAACCTTATACTGAGCAAAGGTCTCATCTTCAGTCACGATAAGTTCTTCAAACTTCCTCCTCGACGCTTGATGTTCATGCAGAGGGACGACCTTTTCTTTGTGCTGAGCCAGTTCCTGTTGACCCGTTAGTAGCTCATTCTATAACTTTATAATGATGACCTCTCTTACCAAGGGAGTGTAAGTGGGTGTCTAATTTTTTTGGGCTTCTCCATCCCAGGTCTCTGTAGGATCGGTCTACACATCAGCTTTAGTTGATTCTTGAATTATGCAACCAACTCGAACGTCTTCTTCAACATCTATTTGGACAACAATATCCACAGTGGGGTGGTCTGTTTGGGTTTCTTACAAAAAGACACAGGGGTCCTGAGTTTGCATTGCAGTGTCTTCTATCATACATGACTCGGTCTGGGTTTCTTTTGGAAAGACCAAAAGAATCTCTATTTGAGTCTCAGCATCCTTCCCAGAACATTGTTCTGTTTGCATTCCTACAGTTTCCATTTCCACTTTTAATTTCCTGAATCTGGTTGCCTCCATTAACCAATGTTTCAAATTCCTAATTACTTGCTTCTATTTTCTATACTTTCTGAGCATCTTTCTAAGCCTATCTCTATCGGACTTCTTTACTCTAGGACCCCTATCTGATGGTGGGTTAGCTGTGTTATCCTCTGGTTCATGTACAGGTTGTACTATGTCAGCATCAGGGATGGTTCCAATTGGAACTGTGTCTCCTAGCTCATCGTCATTATGTATTTATATTTTAGGAGATACCAATGCAAGGTATCTCCTGAACAATTATCTTTCTCTAGGTCTTCTCTTGGGTAGGCCTCATCCTCAGGGGACTTCAAAAAGGGAGTATCACCTGGTTGATTAGCATCTCACAAGTTTTTATCTTCTGGGTTTCCTTCAGCTGGGGGATCCACTAGACCAGTGCCTACTATCTGAGTTTCTTCTCTGTTGGCTTCCCCTTCATGTACCTCAGCTTCGAGGGGTGTTTCCATTGAAGGAATTGATTCCCTCTGTCCCTCCATAACATTAATAAATGGTTGGGTTTGCTCACAACCAGGGTTGTTAGCAGGGGTAGACCGGTCAGGGGTACACTTCTATTCCTCAATGCTCCTTGGTTGTTCTCTATCCTCGGCAAAAATTCCCATGTTTTCCAATACCATAGCCACTTCCTCCTCATAGTCTTGCAAAGGGGGATTTTATGGACTAGGAGGTGGTGTGCGGGATGGTCTGGCTTCCTCTGCTTGAATTGGGATGCGTCGATGGGCTTTCACTCACACAAAGCACCTATGCTTGGTTGGTTCCAAGGGTACAAAGTAATTCTTTCCCTTTAGTGTTCTTCTTGGCCCTTGTTGCTCCGTTACCACATTTTCCGGGGGTGGAGCCAAGGTAGGACTTATGATACTGTCCCATGTTAATTGTTGTTGGGCCAATATATTTGTGATAATTAATTTAATGAACCCAGGATGGATGACTACACTATGTGGGTATTTAGCTATCCTTACTCGTCGGGCGACATCATGTAACAGGGAATTCAGATAAAACAGTAAATTAACTTAAATTCTATTCTTTAAAATGGCTAGAAGTTTTAGTTTTTAAGGCTTTACCACATCCTGTGGACCATCGCAGGTAATGTATCTTTGAACGATGACCGCCAGTTCTTGCCACGGCTATCGTAACATCGAAGGATGAATTCCTTTCCTTGTTCGTACCAGCCACTCACCTGAATCTTGGAATACTTCAATTGTGTTGTGTAAAAGGCCGTGTTTATCTATCCATTCCACCCCCTCTGCCAAAATTCCAGTGACTTCAGCTAGGACCTCTTCAGAAACCATCATGCTTATGCCTTTTACCACTGTGCTACCGTTCTACAGATTATGCATAAATTCCAACGTTAGATCCTCATGAAATCCCTGCAATCTATTTAAATACTATAGCCAACTAGCACATTTAAGGATTGCGCGAGCTTGATCCGATACCATCAACACTAGAGGTTCACTCCGGATAGCTCTTCCACCCATGGCTGCTGCACCTGTGGCTGGTTCACCTGTATGCAATTGTGTTTTACCTATGTAATTCAGAACAACAGAAATGTATGTTATAGCAATTAACATGGAAATGATGCTATTTGGATGATTATTATCATATTTAGTTAAGTCATTCGTCCTGTCACCATACTTAACGCAGGATCGTAAGTTCACATGCCCACTATAATGGTTGTTGTTCTTCGTCCAATTGGAAATTACAGCTAATTATTACACATTCATACTCATCATGTGGTTCGTACTCCGGAGGTAATCTAAATGATTGTCACACAGTTATCCATAACTGTGACACATGTCGTGCATATGCAGGCCATCCCCCCTCTGACGAGAAAAGGGCGTCCACATCCTTTCAGCACGTGAAAAGCAAGAAAATTCATTGATGTGAAATAAATGTTGGCAACCAATCTAAAAAAAACACAGCATGCAAATCAGTAAAGCAATTAAAGCAATATTCGCTGTTGGATGTGAATTGGCCAAATCAAATAAAAACCATAGTTTTAATTCATTATGTCAAAGATCTTCACTGTGAGTGGTATTAATCACATCAGCATAATCGGCGGTATGTGTTTAATGACTGTCATTTAATGATTGGACATATGGAATATAATGAATATAGATTAAAGTCACCATGCAATTTGGCTTGTAAGAGTGCTGCTCAAATGGAAATTCTCTTTAGAAACAAATCCATAGGTGATAAGAGCTAAAGGACATATGGCAATATAAGGTGATACTCCAATACCACAAGAAGAGTTGCTGCTACTAGCAGGCGTTCATAGCCTCGACAGGGTTGCCTTTTAACCCCCCAAATGATCCAGAGTCCTCCTTATAGTTAATTCTTCTTTTCTTTGTCATAAAGAGACCACTATGCTGGCATGGTGATTAGATAACCATAGTGCCATTCACCAGGTTGTAACAAAGTGATCAGGCTAGCTTTTGATGAAACCCCCTATTCTTCTGACATGTTTAATTATCAAGAAGGTCATTACCTTGGTTTGGTGGCCAAATTGTCACCTGTTACATCCTTATGATCATGGTAGGCTGGCTCGAAATGATACCCCCTATCCTCCTTAAGACAATGTTTTTTTTCATATTTTACCATTTCCATTTATCTTTTGCAATTCTTATTGTAAAAGGTGGGAGGCTCATTTGCTCCTTAAGGGTCAGGGATGGTGTAAGAAGTAAAAACATGCCAATGAAAGTGTTATACTCTTATCCCCTTATCATTATATTAATGAGTTTTATCCATTTGGGAGTATAAACATAAGCCAACATGGATTAAGAATAATGAATGATTTCACGATGTGTCCAAAAGAAAAGATGTTTAGGCAGTGATTCTAAAGATACACCGTATTAGCTTATGAATAAAGATAACCATCAAAAGGCTTTAGAAGTCATAATGATATTATTATTACCATTTTTCCTTAGAGGAGGCACAAATAAATTCAAATGGTGTTTATTTGCAATACAAAAGAAGAAGAGAGAATGACATAATGATCAAAAAAATGTGAAAAAATCATAATTTATATTATTAAAAGGTGTTTTTCAATCGATTGAGTGACAATCGTTCAATCGTTTGAACGATGAAATCAGATAGAAAATGAAAAGTGTTGTTCAAAATTGAATGAAAATCTTTCAATCGTTTTCACAGTGAAATCAAGAGAAACAAAAAGTGTTGTTCAATCAAGTGGACGAGAATCATTCAATTGTTTCGACAACAAAATCAATCAAAAAACAAGAAGTGTTGTTCAATCAATTGAATGACAGTCGTTCAATTGTTTGGACAGTGAAATCAATCAAGAAACAAGAAGTGTTGTTTAATCAATTGAATGGCAGTCGTTCAATTGTTTGAATGGTGAAATCAACAAAAACGAAATGTGTTGTTCAATCAATTGAACGGAAGTCATTCAATTGTTCAAACAACGAAATCAAATAAAAATGAAATGTGATGTTCAATCAATTGAACAACGAAATCAAATAAAAACAAATTGTGTTGTTCAATCAATTGTTTGAACAGTGAAAACAAATTGTGTTGTTCAATCAATTGAATGGGATTTGTTCAATAGTTTGAACAACAAAGACAAATGAAAACAAATTGTGTTCTTCAATTAATTGAATTGCATTCGTTTAATTGTTTGAACAACGAAAAACAAAAAGAGGAAAATGTGCTATTCAATCAATTGAACGATAGTCATTCAATTGTTTGAACAACGAAAACAAAAAAAAATGTGATGTTCAATCAATTGAACGACAGTCATTCAATTGTTTGAACAGTGAAAAAAGAAAGAAAAAAATGTGTTGTTCAATCAATTGAACAACTGTCGTTCAATTGTTTGAATAGTGAAAACAAATAAAAGCAAATTACGCTGTTCAGTCAATTGAATGGCATACATTCAATTGTTTGAACATCAAAATCAAATAAAAACAATTTGCGTTTTTCAATCAATTGAATGGCATACGTTCAATTGTTTGAACAACGAAAAACAAAAAGATGAAAATGTGTTGTTCAATCAATTGAATGGCATGCGTTCAAGTTTTTGAACAATGAAAAACAAAAAGAGGAAAATGTGATGTTCAATCAACTGAACGGTAGTTGTTCAATTGTTTGAACAACAAAAACAAAAAAGAAAATGTGTTGTTTAATCAATTGAACGACAGGCATTCAATTATTTGAACAGTGAAAAAAAACAAAAGGAGGAAAATTTTTTGTTCAATCAATTGAACAACAGTCATTCAATTGTTTGAAAAATCAAAACAAGAAAGAAAATGTGTTGTTCAATCAATTGAATGACAGGTGTTCAATTGTTTAAATAGCGAAAAGAAAAACAAAAAGAGAAAAAAAAACTTTCAAACTTTGTGAAGCTTTCCTTAAAAAAAAACACAAAAAAATCATATTGACATGGTAATGCCTGATCTAAAAAAAGGATATGTACATTATTTACAATTTCTCAATAAATTTCATTTTTTTGAAGGAAATGCTATTGGGTCCTCATTCCCTACAGCTAGAATCTACATGGAGGGTCCTCGCAAACCTGCTCGCAGAAGGATGCCTTGGTAAGCGGTTGATGATAGAGGCGCACTCGATGCCCATTTACCTTAAAAGAATGGTCGAATCTATCGATGGTAGTCAAGGTAAGAGTACCATTATTATGCACTTCCTGAATCTCATAAGGGCCAAGCCATCTTATTTGCAACTTTCCCAGGAAGTCCAGGAATCTTGAATTGTACAGAAGTGCCCAATCCCATTTTTGAAACGTTTTCTTCTTGATAAGGCTGTCATGCCATTTTTCCCTTTGCTGCTAAATTATTACAGTTCATTGCAAAGCAAGCAGTCGAGCCTCATCTAGTTCATTGATCTACTGAAGATGCTTGGTTTGGGCTTCTATTAAATCCAGCCCCACTTCCTGGGCCATTCTTAGAGTCTTTATTTTGAATTCGATTGGAAAAATTGGTTCCTTACTGAACCAAAGCTAGTATGGAGAGTATCCAGTGGTATTCATCCAAGTCGTATGGTAGGCCCACAAGGCCTTTGGTAGTCTAGCAGCCCAATCTTGCCAGTGTGTTAAGACTGTCTTGGTCAGAGTCACTTTAATAACCTTATTGGTGCTTTCGACTTTCCCGTTCACCTATGGGTGATACAGAGAAGTGATCATGTGCGTAATATGATGGTTTCTGAGAGTGGCAGTAATCTTGTGCCCTATGAATTTCTTTCCCCCATCTGTGATCACTTCTCATGGTAATCCATACCGCACAAATAGCCCAAAAAGGAAGTTAATCACTGCTTCCTCTATGGCTCTTGGTAAATCTACTATTTCCACCCATTTTGTCACATAATTCGTGGCTACGAGTATGTAGGCCTTCTAATTGGATGGCGGATGGAATGGACCCACGAAGTCTAATGCCCAATGCTCAAAGGGCTCTATGACTAATTGGGGCTACAAAGGCATTTCATCAGATTGGCTAGGTTGGCCCATCCTTTGGCAACTATCACAGGACTGGGCATATTTCTTAGCATCCTTAAAAATAGTGAGCCAATAATAAACCAATTGTAATACCTTATGTCATGTCCTTCGATCTATGAAAACTACCCTGCTAGGCTCGTCATGGAAAGCCTTTAGAATGTCATGGATCTCATCCTCATGGATACATCTGTGTATACACATGTTGGCCCCCGTATGAAAAAGATATCCACCTATCCAAGAGAATCGGGCACTGCGTTGAACGATTAGTTTTCTTTCTCTTGTCATCAAATGTTTAGGTAGCTTCCCTACTGCCAGATAATTTTCCACATCTGTGTACCATGGTGTCTTCACTACCACAGCAAACAGGTGTTCATCTAGAAATTGGTCATCTACCACCAGTGGATCATTCAGCTTCGGGATTCAAGATAGAAAATCAACAACCGGGTTTTCCTTCCCCGGACAATCTTTAATGGTAATGTCAAACTCCTGCAAAAGAAATATCCACTGTGTTACTCAACCATTTGTGATAGGTTTATTAGCTAAATACTGAATGGAAGAGTGATCAGTGTACAAAATGACTTGGTAGCGGGTTATATAGTGTCTAAACTTGTTTATTACATAAATAATAGCTAAAAATTCTTTTTCTGTCACTATATAACTAAGTTCTGCGAAAGTGAGATTGTTTCTTATATAATATATAGCGTAAGGTTTCTTGTCATCCTCCTGGCCAAGGACAACGCCTATAGCTACATCTGATGCCTCCATGGAGATGTGGAAAGGAAACTCCTAGTTTGGTCCACGTAATACCGGTGTTGTTGAGACTAGCTTCTTTAAACCTACAAAAGTTGTATCACACTTGTCAGACGAACTGAAATCAACATTTCTAGTTAGAGCATATAAGGGTGCAGCAATCTATGATTTTTTTTTAATAAATCTATGATAATAACCTGCATATCGCAAGAATCTACGTAACTATGTTTGAGTGCAGGGGGTAGGCAGTAAAAGAATTACCTGTATTATTGCTAGATCTACTTATATTCCTGCTATAGAGATATAATGTCCCAGGATCACGCCCTCGATCATCATCATGTGACACTTGACATTGCTTAAACATAACCTAGTAGAAATGCATTGTTCTAAGACCTTTTCTAGCCTTTTCAATGCTTGATCAAAGTCATTCCCATATGGAGTGAAGTCATCCATATATACCTCAAGTCCTTCATTTATTAGATCAGCAAATATGCTGAGTATAGCTTTCTAGAACGTGGCTAGGGCATTACACAAGCCAAATGGAAATATCTTTTATGCGAATGTGACCCAGGGACAGGTGAAGGTTGTTTTATCTTGGTCTTCAGGGGCAATCTGAATTTGATTGTAGCCATTGAAACCATCTAAAAATGAGAAGAACTGCTTCCCTGCCAACGTATCAAGGACCTTATCAATGAATGGGAGGGGTAAGTGATCTTTCTGTGTTGCCTTGTTCAGCTCCCAATAGTCTACACAAATACACCATTTCCCATTTTTCTTGGGGACGACTACCAATGGAGAGACCCATTTACTCTACGAGATAGGATAAATAAAGTTTACATCCACCAGCTTCTGCAATTCCTCTTTCGTGATGTCCTTGAGGTATGGGTTCAACCTCCATTGAGGCTTCTGGATGGGTCGAGCATCCTTCTCTGTATAGATGTGGTGTGTACATAACTGTGGATATATCCCTTTCATATCAGGATAATCCTAGGCACAAGCCCCTTTATTTTTTAGTAAGACCTAGATAAGATTCTACTTCTATTCGCTATCCAGATTTTCATTGATATTTAGAACTTTGCTTGGCTTGATCTTAATGGGTTTGTTGTTATGAACAATAGTCGTCTAAATATGTTGGTCGTCTATATCCTTCAGGGGATCCTCCATGCCTTCATTATCAAGGATCGCTTTCAACATCTAACACTGTACATTACTCACACGAGCTGGCCGATTTATAAAATTATTGATAACATCATCCTCATTTTTATCTTTAAATTCCAGTGCCTCCGCTACTATGAGTCGTCAACGAATGCTCTCTTATAGTTATGCTGGTGGCTACTTACATATTTTTACAATGGGAAAACTTGGCCTGGCAGGAGGATATAACACAAGATTTTTTACCGCATCCCCCTTCGTAATAGTCATGTTGCCTTCTTGGCAGCCAATATATGCATCAGTTGTTACCAGCCAAGGTCAGCCCAAAATCAGAGGATGTCCATCCAACCGACTCCTGGGGTTTATAATGATGCAAGAGCATGAGACTTGGAGGGAAAATCTTCAAACTTATTCCAAAAATCCAGAAAAACCTACAAGAAAAGGAGTGGGGTCCTTTAGCCAACTATTTCCATGCTTTTCTAGTTTAAGATAGGGATAGAATTAAGAACAAATGCATTATGTAATAATTGCTTATGGATAAGTGATAATAAGTTTTTATGCATGATTGTTTTAAATCTCTCTATTTAAAAGACATGCTTTTGTATGCATAATGACCGAGAGGGCTTATCTGTTATATATAAAATGAAATAATGGGATGCGTTGAGTTAGAGTGCTCGGAAGCATTATCATTGACAAAAACTCTTTCTGTGCATCTGATTGATGGTTCTCTGTTAAACTGTTATTTTATGCATGTATCAGTTTTGGTTCTATTATTCCCTGCATTTCATTAATGGTGATTCAATATTTGTTTCCAAATTAACATTTAAGCTTAGGCCTATTGGGTTGTTTTCCATATATCAGCGCATCTATTTTCTCTTACACACATTGTTGAGCTTCCAAGCGGAAACTTTGTTTTACACAGAGAATTCATGAAATTACTTAGTCGCAGCAAAGTTCTGGACTTAAAATTATATAAGCTCTAGTTCATTCCTGTATCGAGTCCAAACCAAGATCACATCGCATAATCCCAAGCAGACTAGAAAGGGCCTTTGGAGCTGCTGAAGTTTGAAACTCTGATAGCCTAGACCTGAAACATTATAGAGGAGAGTGGGAAGGTTATCAGGTCCGTGATTGTTATCGCATCACCAGATTGGAACAGAAGGAGCCTAGCATTGGAGTGTTGGAATTGTCGATAGCGATTTCTGATAGTCCATGTACTATCGCATCAGGGTTATCAGAGCATTATGTTATTGCTCTGTTCCATGTGATATTGCTGACAATGATTGTCGATAGTTCTTTTGCATATAGCACAATTCTGTGGGAAATCAATGCCGATAGTGTAATTCTTTAGGATTAACACTATGGAGGTTCTAAAGGTGTTTATAGTGTTGCTCTGTTCCTTTGGAACGAAAGCCCGTGACTGTGTATATTGTGTTTTTAATGCATTTCTTTTGTTTTAAAGCAACAATAGTTTATCACTATAATTCCTATGGGATTATAGTTCCGATAGAGGAAAAACAAGCCTATGATATGTTTTGCACCGATAACAAAGGTTGGAGTTTATGGATGAAAAGCTCATGAGTTGTCAATAGATGACTGATACATATGTTGAAGTAGAACAAGAATTCAGCCAGAAATTGAAGAAATCATATCAGGTCTCAGCCGCTTGTCCATATCGCCTACACCCAAGCCACCATTAGTGGTATCAGAGCAACCTGTTGACAATGATTTGAATCTCAGAAGCAAGAGAAGGAAAGTTAATATGGATTTCATATTTGGAAGAGGATGAGGATGTGGTGGAAGAGGACAGCCTATTGCAAACGCTGAAGTAATGGAAGTTGTGCAACAAATGCAAGCTATATTGGATGCATTAACAACAGACATAAATATAGATGATAGAGATGTTAGTGAACCTTAGGTTGACGCTGCAGAGGAAGAAGCTGTAGCAGTTACTACTGAGATGAGATTCTTCCAGTTAGTGTTGAGATCCATAGCTAGGCCAAAGACCGAGATTTCAATATATGAAGGAGGACTGAATCTAGAAGAATTGATGGATGGGATTAATGGCATGGAGAAATTCTTTGACTATGAAGAAATAGAAGATGAGAAGAAAGTAAAGTTTTCTGTCACCAAGTTAAATGGCCATGCAGCACTTTGGTGGGATGGTGTGCAAGCAGAAAGAAAGAGACTTGGCAAGCAACCTATCAAGAATTGGAGCAGGATGGTAGCAAGGATAAGAGGTAAGTTTCTACCAAGTAATTATCAACAAACCTTGTTTAGACAGATGCAGAATCTTAGACAGAGGTCTTTGACTGTGAAAGAATACATAGAGGAATTCTACAAGGTAAGCATAAGAGTTGGAGAAGACCAGGATATAGACGATAAGGTGGCTAGATATATGAATGGTATTTGGATGGACATTCAAGATGAGATAAGTCTACTGTCTCCTAAAACAGTAGAGGAATCTTATCAGATAGCATTGAAAGCTCAAGAAAAAATCATGAGGAAGCAGTCTGCCAGAGGGAGAGGTACTTTCCAAGGAAGGGGAAGTCAAGGTGGTAGAGGGAGATCTACATCACCTAAAGATGGAGCTAGCAATAGCTCAACACAACATGCAACCACAGGAGGTGATGCAAGAGGCAGAGGGAGTTTTTCTAGAGGAAGAGGAGGCAGAGGAAGAGGAAGAGAAATAAGATGCTACAGATGTAACAAACTGGGACACAGAGCTTTTGAGTGCCCAGAGAATGTAGGAACAAGCCAGAGGAATTCAATTGTTGCTCCAGTTGAGGGAGAAGAGCCAGTAGCAGCAATGGAAGAAGAAGAAAATATACCAAAAAGGGGGGAATATTTGGTAGTTAATAAAGTTTTGCTCAAGCCAACAAAGGAGATAGTTGAACCATCACAAAGAAAGACATTATTCAGAACAGTGTGTAAAGTTCAATGGAAATGTTGTGAGGTGATCATTAATAGTGGCAGCAATGATAATTTGGTATCTACAGAAGTAGTGGAGAAATTGATGCTGAAGATAATGAAACATCCAACACCTTACAAGGTGTCATGGTTACAAAAGGAACATCAATTGTTAGTGAATGAACAGCGTGAAGTGGAATTTTAGGTGGGCAAGTATAAAGATAAAATTGTATGTGATGTGATGCCAATGGATGTGCGTCACATGTTGCTTGGAAGACCTTGGCAATATGACAGAGGAGCCATGCATGATGGGAAAAGAAACACCTACAAGTTTGGAAAGGATGGTGTCAATCATACGTTGCTACCTCTGTAAGAAGAAGATGTACTAGGAAAGAAGACTGATCCAAAAACTTTGTTACTAGGAGGAAAGGAATACTTGAAGCAGATTGAAGAGAATGAGGTAAATTTTTCTGTAATTTGCAAGCCCAAGGTAATAATGACTTCTACTAAAATTTCTGATTTACCCATTGAAATTCAAGAAATGTTGGAGAAATATTGTGATATTATTGTTGATGATTTTCCAAATGAATTGTCACCCATTAGAAGAATTAGCCATCATACAGATTTGATTCCTGGAGAAAGTTTACCTAATAAAGCAGCTTACAAAATGACTCCTACAAAAAATGAAGAGGTTAGAAATTAGGTGCAAGAATTGCTTGACAAAGGGCTGATCAGAGAAAGCTTGAGTCCTTGTGCAGTACCAATGGTATTGAGTCCAAAGAAAGATGGAGGTTGGAGTATGTGTAAAGATTCAAGAGCCATCAATAAAATTACAATCAGGTACATATTTTCTTTACCTAGAATTGAAGATTTAATGGATTGCTTGAGTGGAGCAAAGTAATTTTAAAAGCTAGATCTTAAAAGTGGGTATCATCAGATAAGGATAAGAGAAGGGGATGAGTGGAAAACTGCTTTTAAGACAAATGAGGGATTGTATGAATGGAGAGTAATGTCTTTTGGGTTGTCAAATGCACCAAGTACGTTTATGAGAGTCATGTGTGAAGTTTTTAAAGATTTTATTGGTAAATTTGTAATAGTATATCTGGACGATATATTAGCTTACAACAGGTCTAAGGAGGAGCACATGAGGCATCTAAATTATGTCTTACAAAGGCAGTAGCAGGAGAAATTATTGCTGAATTTGAAGAAGTGTTCATTCATGAAAGAAGAGATAGTCTACTTGGGTTTTGTTATTTCTGCTAAAGGGCTGAAGATGTATCCGAAGAATGTCAAGGCAATCATGGAGTGGCCTTCACCCAAGAGTGCTTTTGAGGGAATAATTTTTCATGGTCTTGCTAGCTTTTATAGAAAATTCATCAAGAATTTTAGTAAGATCAATACGCCTATTATTGAGACCATAAAGAAGGACAAATAGCCATTTAGATGGACTGCTGAAGCAGAAAAAAAATTTCAGCTGTTAAAGAAGAAAATTACTGAAAAGCCTATTTTGGTTTTACCTAGTTTTAGTAAGCCTTTCCAAGTGAAGTGTGATGCCAGTGGAGAAGAAATTGGAGGTGTTTTAAGTTAGGAAGACAAACCAATAGCTTATTTTAGTGAAAAGTTAAATGATTCCAAAAATAAGTATTCTTCTTATGACAAGGAGTTCTACGCAATTGTGCAGTCATTAAAAAAATGGAGGCATTATCTAATGTCAAAAGAATTTATCCTTTACTCATATAACCATGCATTACAGTATATTATGCAGCAGCCAAAGCACAGCCAGAAACATGCCAAATGGGTAGAGTATCTTCAAGGTTTCCATTTTGATTTGAAGCATATAAATGGCCAATAAAATAAAGTTGCATATGCCTTAAGTAGGAGGAATGTATTATTTCAAGAGAGTCAAATCCAAGTGTTCGGTTTTGATTTTCTTAAAGAGTTATATGAAATAGATACAGATTTTAAAGAGGCATTTGAAGCTTGTAAAAATCCTGTTTTGATGGATAGGAGTAAATGGTTGGATTTCTTCTTACAAGATGGACTGTTGTTTAAGAAAAATCAGTTGTACATACCAAACTGTTCTATGAGGGAGAACTTAATCAAAGAGAAACATAGTGGAGGACTTGTAGGACATTTTGGTGTAGAGAAGACTTATGAGCAGTTAAAGAGATTTATTTTTCACTAAAAATGAAATCTGAAGTGGAGAAGTATGTGAAAACTTGCAAAGTCTGTCAACATGCAAAGGGAAGGAGCCAAAACACAGGTTTGTATATTCCATTACCAATTCCAAATAGGCCTTGGGATATGGTAAGTAAGGATTTTTTTTGGGCTTACCAAAGACTCAAAGAGGTAATGACTCAAATTTTGTTGTAGTGGACAGATTTTCAAAAATGTCACACTTTATTCCATGTTATAAGACTAGTGTTGCTTCTCACATTGCTAATTTGTTTTTTAAAGAGGTTGTAAGAATGCATGGGTCGCCTAAAAATATTGTCTTAGACAGGGATTCCAAATTTGTTGGACATTTCTAGAGAACACTATGCAAGAAATTAGGAACTAAATTAAGTTTCAGCTCTGCCTATCATCCACAAACTAATGGACAAACGGATGTTGTGAAGAGGATTTTGGGCAATCTTTTAAGCAGCCTTACTGCAGAACATCCAAAGCAATGGGATCAACTATTGGCACAAGCTGAATATGCATAGAATGACTCACCTAAGAGGAGTACATGATAGAGTCCATTCCATATTGTTTATGGAATGCATCCAAGAGGAGTATTTGAGTTAAGAAACTTTGGAAAAGAGGAGATGAGAAGTGTAGAGGGTGAAGATTTTGCTTCAGAAATGCGAGCAATACATGAACAAGTGAAATAACAGCTGCAGGATAGCAACATAAAGTATAAGACCAAAGAAGACATGAGAGGAAGAGAGGTGAACTTTGAAGTTGGAGATATGGTTTTAGCACATCTAAAAAAGGAGATGTTTCCAAAGAGGGAGTATAAAAAATTGAAGTTAAAAAAAAATGGACCATGCAGAGTGTTCAAAAAATTTTCTGCAAATTCCTATGAGATTGAGTTACCCCTAATGTTGGAATATCACCAATTTTTAATGCTTCAGACCTATGCAAGTATGAAGGTGAAACTATAGATGATACAACACAAGATCAAGAGACACAAGAGATTGACTGGGTAAAATAGTTACCCATAGCAAAAGAATTATAGCCAGAAAGAATTCTAGACAAGAAGGTGTTTAAGAAAACAAGGGGATGAGAATACTTCCAGTATTTGGTAAAATGGAAGGATCATCCAACAGGTGAAGCTACTTGGGTTACAGAAGACATGGTACAGAAACTGGGCAATTCTGTAGATGAACTCATGGACATGAGCCCATGAAGAATTTTGTCCTTAGGAGTCTGATGTAGGATCATGAGACTTCGAGGGAAAATCTTCAAACTTATTCCAAAATCCAAAAAAATCTACAAGAAAAGGAGTGGGGTCCTTTTGCCAGCAATTTTCATGCTTTTCTAGTTTAAGATAGAGATAGAATTAAGAATAAAAGCATTTTGTAATAATCGCTTATGGATAAGCGATAATAAGTTTTTATGCATGATTGCTTTAAATCACTCCGTGTAAAAGGAATGCTTTTGTATGGATAAGGACCGAGAGGGCTTATCTATTATATATAAAATGAAATAATGGGACGCTCTGAGTTAGAGTGTCCAGATGCATTATCATTGACAAAAACACTTTCTGTGCATCTAATTGATGGTTCTCTGTTAGACTATTATTTTTATGTGTGTATCAGTTCTGGTTCTGTTATTCCCTGTGTTTCATTAATGGTGATTCAATCTTTGTTTCCCAATTAACATTTAAGCTAAGGCCTGTTGGGTTGTTTTCCATATATCAATGCATCTATTTCCTCTTACACACATTGTTGAGCTTCCAAGCGGAAACTCTGTTTTACACAGAGAATTCATGAAATTACTTAGTCGTAGTAGAGTTCTGGACTTAAAATTATTATAAGCTCTAGTTCATTCGTGTATCAGGTCTGAACCAAGATCACATCACATAATCCCAAGTAGACTAGAAAGGGCCTTTGGAGCTACCGAAGTCCGAAACTCCGATAACCCGAACCCGAAACATTATAGAGGAGAGTGGGAACATTATCAGATCCGCGATTGTTATCGCATCTCTAGATTGGAATGGAAGGAGCCTAGCATTGGAGTGCTGGAATCACCGATAGTGATTTTTGATAGTCCACATACTATCACATCAGGGTTATCGGAGCGCTATGATATTGCTCCATTCCATGTGATATTGCCGATAGCGATTGCCAATAGTGCTTTTGCATATAGCACAATTCTGTGGGAAATCAAAGCCGATAGTGTAATTCTTTAGAATTAACACTATAGAGGTTTTAAAGGCACCAATAGCATTCCTATATTCCTTTGGAACGAAAAGCCCATGACTGTGTATATTGTGCGTTTAACACATTTATTTTGTTTTAAAGTAACGATAGTTTATCACTATAATTCCTATGGGATTATAGTTTCGATAGAGGAAAAAAAGGCCTGTGATACGTTTTGCGTCGATAACAAAGGTTGGATTGTATGGAGGAAGAACACATGAGCTGTTAATAGATGATTGATAAACCTGTTGAAGCAGAAAGAGGAATTCAGCCAGAAATCAAAGAAATCGTATCAGGTCTCAACCACTTGTCCATATCGCCTGCACCCAGGCCATCATATAACAAGAAAATATACTGGATATTCCCATGAGTCAACAAAAATTGTGTTCTATTGTAAAGTCCCTTATGGTATTACCACCGATTGGTCAGCAAGTTCTAATAAAGTGGTGGTTGGTTCTAGGGCTGTAATACCAAGTGCTTGACAAGTTTTTGCTATTAAGATGTTAATGGCAGCTCCTAGATCAACTAGTGTATTTGGAAATGAGAGGCCGTATATATCTGAATTGTTACTATGGGGTCTCCAGGATCTTCGTACTTTATTAGAGTTTCCTCTCCCGAGAGTAAGTCGGATAAGGTTCCTACAACATGGATAGTGGGTGAGGTTTTTCCCTTCCTCGCAGGCTTCCTTACACATAGTTCTTTGATTGTTTTGGCATAGATGGGAATGTCTTGAATGGCCTGGAGGAGAGGGATCTTAATACACAGATTTTTTAGTTCCCCTACAAGATCAAAATTAGGGTAGGTGATCGGTTTAGGTATCGTTAGTCTTTTGGGGAATGGAGGAGAAGTGATTATACATTTTTCAGGGTCATCATGCCAATCTGTCCCTTCCCCTTGCTTTCATTGATTATTATTTACAGGTGGTGAAATATGTACAAGTGGAGTTACACTTTCAATTGAAGGCTAATCCCTGTTTTCGTTAGGGGTGATGACATGCCCTGACCTCAATCTGATCTAATTACATTCTTTTTGCTTAATCTTATACTCTAGGTTTTCAATAATATGTACCAACTAGACTGGTTTGTTATTAGGATTCTCGTTCGTCTCAGCTGGTAAATGCGGTCACAGAAAAGGTTGAGAATTCTACTGTAATGTATACGGAGCTGACAGTGCGGGTTGGGACAAAGGGGCTATCCCCATAGGTACAGTGGATATCCCTAGAGGTCGCTACCAATTTGTAGACCAATTCGAATTTTGAGAGGTGGAGGCAGGCCACTAGGATTGATAGGGATTGCACTGCCAAATAGGAGTAGAAGGAGAATTTGGCTATCCATTTCCTAGAAAATATTGTGTTGGCTAGGATTTCATAGGGAATGGCGGGCTCTGCCAATTTGGGTAGGACGATTGGCCTTTCCAAGATTCCCCAAGGTTCTATTGTTGATTAAACTATGAGGAAGGAAAGAATTGGGGTGTGTCTTGTGACATCCATGTAGGTTTAGCTTGGCACTGCCAATGCTGGTTCATCAGATATACCAGTTTTGTTTCTTCATCTACTTCTTTGAATACTGCTTTCAACCCTGGTAATGATGGACATTGTTCAGTGTCACGATCTTTAGTACAGATAGCACACGTCTGAACCATGTCTAATGGGCATTTCCATTGGCTCTTCTTCTTTCGACAACGTGAGCAAAAGATGGCCAAATTTTGTTCTGCTATGGCCTCTTTTTGTTTAGCCTGTAGGATGTCCAGTTTTGTTGTAAGAGTGCCCAGGATTTCCATCTTAAAATCATCCAGGAGGCTATTGATCCCCATCTGCGTTATGCCTCCACTATGTGGTTTTCTTCCTCTTCTCATGGGATCTTGACTTCCTACTCCTGTGCATGTGCTTCCCCACGAACACCTGATACACAAACAAATAATTTCATCATAATATTCCTGAGAAATATCTCCTTTTCCCATTAATTTTAGAGTTTCTACCCATTCCTCTTTCATTCCTTTAATTAAGATAGCTCTTAGGACTTCTTTTGGTAGGGCAGTGTGTGGAGACCTCTACAAATTATAATTAAATCGTTCTACATATTCTTCTAGTGTTTCATTATCTTTTGCAGTCATCTTAAAAATCTCATCTTTTAGTTCCCTAGTTTTACAAAAGTCCTGGTATCTTTTGAGGAAGGAGGTTTTCATTTCATCCCAAGAATTGATAGTTTGCCCACCTAGACCCATAAACCATCTTAAAGCTGCTCCTTTCAAAGTGGAAGGGAATAGTTTTAGCTTTTGGGGGTCAATGGTATAGTCATACCCTCTACAGAGGATGTCAAACTCAAATAGGAAAGCGTCAGGATCCTCTGTGATCATCCCATGGAAAGTTGGGATGCTATGCAGAGGAATAGCCTTCGTGGGAGAATTGGCCACTTGGTCGACTATGGGGTACTCTAATTTCGAGGTTTGACCTTTGGGTGGCTGATCTTCCATTTGGTCCAAGATGTGCCAATAATCATTGGGGACTTCAAGGGGTTCTTCTGGAGTAAGCAGAGAGTTAGCAACCCGAGCTAGCTTTGCAACACTACCGAGGTCTGGGATCTCAGGAAATCCTTGTTCAGACAGCTGTGGTTCTGCCTTAGCAACCCCACTAGTTTCTCCTTTTCCTTCTCTTAAGTTACAATATTTTCCCTCTTGTAAAGGATCAACATGTAAACTTATTATAGCTTGAAGACTTTGTTCTGATCCTCCTACTTGGCTTTTAATCTCAACGTAAGCTGCAGATGGTGAATCTGCTGCTTGAGGGATAACAGTAGAACTTTTACCAGGTATAGCATGGAATCCTACTAATGCTTGAGACTCTGATCTTCTTACGATTTTGTCTATAAATGTCGTTCTCCCAAGGTTCACCGATCCTCTAGGTTTTGTGGGTTTTGGTGGAGGATTCTTCTCTTTTTCTATTTTTCTATTCCTATTCATTCATAAAAACAAATTCCTATTTAATCTCTTAAGATTTTGCTGAAAAGTGGGAAGGTAAGCAAGAAATTTACTTGCTAGGTATGCAGGTTATTAGCTTCCTTTTTTAAAACCCAATTCTTTCTCAGCAAAAATAAAAACAATCACTTGAAACACTCTCCCCGGTAACGGCGCCAAAAGGTTGGCTCACTAAGATGTCGTTTTACAGGAAATCTCAATCCCTACATTAGTTATCAACTCAAGGTAAGTCTTTTTATCTCAAGAGTGTCAGCACAATATATGCAGTGAATCTAGAGGTTACCTAATGATGAATCGTTGAAATCACTAATGATTAATTCTTCAATTCAATCCACACAATTCTCGAAAGAACTATCTATGGAAGAAATACTCTTAACACACTCTACAATTCTATGCAACTTGTTCCGAAATCAATTGAAACTGAATGCAAATAAGAATCACACTTGGAATTGTTCAAATAGACTTAAGGCTAACTTACTCAATCAAGGAAAGAAACTATAACTATTGAAAAATATTGTTAATTAACCAACAATCTCAATTGAACAACAAATAGTAATTCAACAACAATCGGTAATTGAATGACAAATAGTAATTGAACGGAAAATGGGAATTGAACAAAAACAACAGTTGAATGGCAACAATGCATACATTAATAAAGGATTTCTAAATAGAAAATGATATATATTGCAATCTGTGGAAATCAATTAGAATTATCTCTAGGATCTATGATAACATCACTCGAAATGAACAACAATCTGCTATTAACACTAATTCACTCGTTCCAATCAAAGCATTACTTAAGTATATCACATGGCTTCACTCTGAATCTAATTGAACAGTAGTATGAATCAATATCACAAATATTTACAATAAATGAAATAACCAATGAATGAACATTAATCAAATAGAAAATACTAAATATAAAGACTATAACACAAGGAAGTAGTAGAACTTCTTGTAACCAGGCCGAGAGTTGCCAAAAGCCTCCATTTCATAAGAACTCAGAATATGAATATGTATCAAAGACAACCTTCTTTCGTTAATGCAAGTAACAGATGACAGAGTCACTGATGTAACATCATATATGTTTTCAAAAAGAATAATTACAGATTATCAAACCCTGAACTATCTCTAATTGCCCTTCGGCCCTATATATAACATAAAAGAGTAACTAGATAAAAGAAAATCCTCAGGATCATGGGATCACGAGGATTTCGAAATACATGATCTAATCATGTGATAAAATATCATTGTTCAAGTTGATCTCCCGCTACCTTGTCTGCCAAAGACGTTGTAGTTTTCCCTTTTATGCCCTCATGTTTTTCTGTCACCTAAACGACTTTTGCCCAGTCCGCATCGTTTGCACACGAAGATAGCAAAAAATCAGTTTCTTGTGCTAGATTTTCCTATTTTGTCACCAAATACTTTCATCTAAATTTAGCCTATATTTTCCTTATTTTAATCTATAAACAGAGATAATTGTATAAGATGAAGGTTAAATAAAGCAATTTACAAAGAGAAATCTTACCTTTTTCCTAACCCAACACCTGGTAGATCTTCTAACACCACTTTTAGGTGTTTGAGGTGCTTGTTGTTGTTGTGGTTGCTGTTGTTGTTCTGGTTGTTGATCATTATAATTTTCAGGCACCATCACTTTTTCTGTGATCTTATCAAGCACAGTGTATTCTCTATTTTCTTCTTGTTTGTTTTCGCGCAGTTGATCCTTATATAAAACCTTTTCATTGAATATGACGTCTCTACTTCTAATGATTTTGTGTTTTTCATAATCATAAAAACGATAACCAAAATCATTAACACCATATCCAATAAAGGTACATTTCTTTGATTTTTCCTCAAGCTTTGTTCTATTTTCTTTATTAATGTGGACAAAGGGTTCACAACCAAAAGTCTTTAAAAATGAGTAGTTTACCTTTTTACTTGTCCATGCCTCCTCTAGAATACCACCATCCAAGGAACTTGAAGGTCCTTTGTTTGTTAGATAAACAACAGTATCTACAGCATCTGCCCAAAATTGTAAAGGCAATCCTACATGCAATCTCATGCACCTTGCATGCTCCATGATTATCCTGCTCATCCTTTCTTACACACCATTTTCTTGTGGTGTTCCTGGAACTATCTTCTCTCTGTGAATTCCATTCTCTAAACAATACCTATCAAAGTCTTTGCTGCAATATTCACCTCCATTGTCTGATCTGAGACACTTCAACCTTTTTCCTGTCTCATTTTCAACCAAATCTTTCCATTTCTTGAAAGTATCAAATACATCAGATTTATTTCGAATACATTAAATCCATGTTTTTCTGGTTGCATCATCAATAGAAGTAACATAATAATGAGAGCCACCAAGAGATGATACCTGAGCAGGTCCCCATACATCTGTATGCACAAGCTCTAATTTTTTCTCTTCTTTTCTTTCCAAACTCTGAGGAATCTGACTCTCTTATATTTTCCATAAACACAATTCTCACAGCATTTTGAATCAACATTCTTCAAACCTAGCAACAAATTTCTTGAGTGAAGAATCTACATCCCCTTCTCACTCATGTGCCCAAGCTTATGATGCCACAATGTGATATCTTCTCTTGTAGAGGTTAAAGCATTAAAAAAATTAGAAACGCCATTGCATAAATACAATGTACCAACCTCTTCTCCTTTTGACATTACCACGGATCCTTTAGTGACCTTCCAGGTTTTATATGTAAAATTAGTCACACAGCCTTCACCTCCCAACTGCCCTGTTGAAATTAGATTTTTCTTCAGATCTAGAACATGCCTTACCTCCTTCAATAACCATTGATTTCGATTCTATTGTTTTATGAAAACTGTACCCATTCCAATGATTTTACAGTGTTTATCATCACCCAATCGAACTTGTCCAAAATCTCCTTGAACATAATCATTAAAATGTTTCCTATCGGGTGTCGCATGGAATGAGGCCCCTAAATCTACCACCCGGGCATCAATAATATTTTCTAATGAAAGAATCAAAGCATATTGCAACACATCACCTATCACATTCACTTCATGATTGTTTTCTTACTGCGCGTCTCCTTCTTTTCCCTTCTAAGACTTGCAGTCTTTCTTCAGGTGTCCTTTCTTCCCACATTTCCAACACACTATCACTGATCTGGACTTGGATATGACTTTCCTTGACTTACTACGATATCCTGGGCTCTTTCCTCTGTCCATTTTTATTCCCCTAGTCTCTGCAGTCAAAGCATTACTTGATGTCTCAAGAGAGATTTTCTGACGCATTTCCTCACTAAGGATTGCATCGACAACATCATCAAACTTTAAAGTACTAGATCTAGAGATATAGTTACTAATGGGCATAACTAAACCATTCCAACTTTCTGGCAATGAGCACAGAAATAAAAAGGCCCTAACTTCATCATCAAAAGTTACCCCTACAGAACTTAACTGACTAGTAGTTGTATTAAATTCATTTAAATGATCGGCAATAGATCCACCTTCTGACATCTTCATATTAAATAAACACTTCATAAGAAATACCTTAATTGAGGCTGAGGGTTTTTCATATTGTTTGGCCAATGTCGACATTAAACCCTATGTTTTCATTTCCTTTGAAATATTAAAGGCTACTGACCCCGCTAGGCACAACCGTATTGTTCCAAGTGCCTTTCTGTGAAGAATATCCCATTCTTTTTCTGTCATGATCGTCGTCTTCTTTGTGTTTCCACTCAATGGTTGGTACAGATCTTTCTAGTACAAATAATCTTCCATCTTCATCTTCCATAGATGGTAGTTTTGGACATTAAGTTTTTCGACCCTAAACCTACCATCTTCTGCCATTTCTCCCACTCGAACCAGGAACCCTTCTCTTATTCGAGTTTATCAGCCAAATATAGCTTTAGCTCTGACACCAGTTGTTAGAAAATTATATATTATAGAGAAATGGAACACATAAAATATATTGCAGAAATATAAATAAAACAAGAGATACACATATATATGTGGTTCACCCAATTTGGACTACTTCCATGGGAAATAGCAAGTCCTTCCTTTTATATTATCCAACAAACTGAAGAGATACAACCTACAGTAGATCATTGTAATTCCTTCTTTGCTCTCACACAATCTCCTCTCTCTTTCTCACTCAGAATACAGATCTACATAGACGCAATATAATTCCCTCATATATAGCGAGGGGTTGCCTTCTAGGGAAAAAACCCTAAATTAAACATAACTTCTACCATGAGATCTCTGCCTAATGAACGACCCAGATTGACTACGAAATTACAACATTTTACAATGAAATTTTACATCTATTTTTAGCAGCCGCCCCACTGGACCCCCGTTGCAGCGCAAATATTATGGGTGGCATTATTGCCAAATTATGAACTGGGCTCCAATGTAGTGATACCTCTGAATAAAGAAGATAATCAAGCTCCACACCCAACAATTGCAGTGTGCACATACCGACAGTATTATGGGCATACAAGACTACCTGCAAAAAAATAACACGTCAGACACCTTTCCGGTTGGTCTATGGCGTAGAAGCTATGATGCCTATGGAATATATCGTTCCTAGTCTACACATAGCATCCTTCACATGGATGGCAGATTGTAGAGCCTTGGAAGAACGGGTCACGCAATTGATGGAGCTTGAAGACGATAGATTCTTCACTAGATTTCATCAACAAGTACAGAAGGAACATGAAAAGGCATGGCACGATCGACACATCAAGCTGCACATCTTTAAGGTAAATGACTTGGTTTTATTATATGATAGTAATTTCACTAAATTTCCAGGAAAGTTTTACATGCACTGGTTGGGACCATATTTCATCAAAGAAATCATAGATGGGAGCGTGGTTTAGCTCGCAAAGCTGAACGAAGAACCTTTCCCTGGAAAAGTGAATGGGATTTAGTTGAAGCCCTATACAGGAGACCCGGCTCAATGACTACATGATGATATCATAGGCTTAGCACTCTAGGTAGCAGCAAGGGAGCACGGGACTAAAAACTACATTGCCTAGTTTGTAGAGCTATGCGACAGAGGAGTTGCGCAAGAAATGGTGATGTCACATTGTCAGAAGATGCGTGAAGGGAGCTGCACTATGAGGGGAGATACCATGTAACACAACCAAGAAATGATCATTACAGTCACTATTCCTAATTTGATCACCAATAGACAATTAAGAGGAGTGGGGGGCCGACATTTAAGGTTGAAATATTTGAAGATCTACTGCCAAATCAGCATTTATGGATGGATTTTGGGGGAAGTGGTTAGATTTGAATTCAAATTCACCTATAAATTACACATGGCCGTCCAATAGAGAACACTTTGCATCTTTAGAATTTTTCAACTGTGTTGTCCATCATTTATGAATCCTTAGATTTTCACAAATTTTGTCTCAAGCTTTTTGTTTGATACTTTACCTAAGGATACCCAACAGTTTATTCACAGCACTATGTCAGGACCAGGTGAGACTGCAAGCACTGAAGGAACGGTTGCCTCTTAAGGAGTAGCTCCATAAGTTGTGAGCATGGAGGCTCCAGCTCTTGTGCCTACAACACCAAGGTCTCCTAGGTCGAAGCCTACACCAGTGTGTGAAAACCCCAAGCCAAAGAAAGACAAGCAGAAGAGGTCGATGCTAGTGCATGAGTCGCCGAGAAAGAACTTTGCTACCCAAGCCCAAAAGAAAGATAAGTTGCTAGCAAAGGATAAGGAGAAGGTGGTAGATTTAGAGGCCGAATAGGGCACGGAGGATATAGATGTTGAGGGCGTCGAGTCCATCTCCAAGTTATTGGATTATATCCCTCTCCGTAAAGGCAAGGTGAAGGTCACCAAGGACCCAAAGGCGGATAAATTCCTCCTTCATACGCCCTTGCTACCAGAAAGCATCACCTTTGAAGGCCTGTGCTTGGCATAGATTCCCCATTTAAAAATGGAAGACTGGGATTTGGCTGACCATGAGAGGTTCCCCCACCTCGCAATGAATAATTACATGAAGAGGGTGTATTACAAAGAATCGGGTGCCATTGTGTTGGAGCTAGTCGAGTGGATTCGTGGAGTAAACCAATCGGGGTTGTTGAACCTACTATGGGTGCCTCACTACCACCGCTCCAACATCAATATCACTTGCATAAAGAAATTGATGACTCTGGTGCATGATGGGTGTTTATGCCTGAGCATGCCTATCCCCATCATGGACATGCTTATCCATCAGATCACACTCCCACTACATTTAGGCTTGAATCCATCCAAGGAGTTTGGCAGAAATACCAGTGAGTGTGACTTGGTAGAAAATATGAAGAAGAAATTTGACCTGGTCAAGAAGCCACAAGGGTACTCCATAGCGCCCATCAACAACCTTGCTATACAAATTGCCACGCAGATATTAGCCAGTAAAGTCATGAGGAAATGTCACGCGAGCAAGGTTTTAGTGCCTGTGATCTCATTAGATGCACAGTGCACGAAGGGTGTGCCGTTTAATTAGTCGTGCTACGTCTACAGTGAGTTCCTTGTGAATTTCCATGAGGCTCAGGACGAGAGCAAGATCTTCCACTATGTGTGGTTGCTTCTCTCCATTGTGCTAGTTGCTTGGGAACTGCCGAAGGATAGTCAATTTCCTCCCATGGAGAAAGGATTGTCGAATGCTGCACAGTTTGCCTCCTTTTAGGCCATGAAGGGTCCCATGCGGATCATGGAGACAAAAATTTTATGGGTTTTGATGGAGGCCAGCATTTGCATGGCCATCAACCAGCGGCCACGTTGTTCCTGAGTATGTATGATTAGTTGTCAGAGTACATGAAGTTCAAGGCAGAATTTCAGAGCATGTATAGCAGGGTGTAGACAGATCCACAGAAGAAGTGGTTTGATCTACCCTTTCTTACCATGGATGATGCCATTCAGGAAATCATCAAGTGCTCGCCAGCAAATTGGCACTCTTCGTTCGATCTATCTATAGGTACTAGTAAAGGCACGGGGAGTTCCATAGAGCAGAAGAATAAGGAGGTAGCAAAGTAGGTGGTCCAGAAGTTGGTCGCACATAGAAGGAAAGAGGCTGATGAAAAGGATCGACTAGAAAAGGAGCACACTGCAAAAAAATAGGCTGAATAGGAACATAGTGACTCCAAGCAAAGCTATAAATCCCCTTCACCCTAGACCAAGGAAGAAGAACAATTAGAGCAAGGAGGTGGTGGTGATGATGTACAAAGCACTCCATTCTAGGTAAAGAGGTACAAAGAACAACAGAAGGAGGGGCCCCAGAAGAAGTCAAAATCGACGAAGCCACCGCTCAATCTCATTATGCTCATAGAAGGTGATCTCAATGAGATCGGGGATAAAGTATGCGACACCACTACGAAACTATTGCAACAGCTCAAACAATAGCATGTGGATGCACTAGGAACTATTTAGAAGGATCTGTGTGAACTACTGATCCAGACTAGCAGGATCCAGGTGGGGATAGTGCAGGTGAGTACCGCACCGAGCCTGGCGCTAGGGAGCAGTCAGGCTGCTGAGATGGTTAGGTTAGTGGATCTCGGGGTAGCCATGCTACCTGAAGGGTCCTTGATCATGGAATTGGCCAATGACAAGGTCATCATAAGTACTCTAAAGAACATTAGCCTCAACCTCGCACCACTCCACATTGAATATCTTCATACGCTGCAGATATGTGTGACGACAGAATTAAGAGCGCGGGAGTAGCACGCTCTCAACTTAATAAGTGAATATCGAGTGAACAATGAGAAAATGTTTGTCAAGAAGACAGTGGCCCTGAAGGTGAAGGAAATGATCCAGGCGTAGAGGACCCAACTGGTGGTTGTAGTTGGAGAGGCATGCAGAACAGTGCCAGAGTTACACATACCTGAGGAGGCACTGCTTGAAGCTATGATCCAGAAGCTAGCTATAGGTGTCCGCGATGCTAAGGTAGAGGTGGCTAGAGTTCTGTTTGAATTGAATATGAAAATCACATAACTGGAGCTCAAGTCACAGCCTTTGAATCCGCCAGAAGCTTGGGAACAATGTGAAGCTGCTATTAAGGAAGGAATCTCTACTATGGATGCCGCGGCTGTTGACTACACATCTCTTTTTGAACAGGCAATGGAAGTGGTGACAACCCTACAGGAAGATACCACCCTACAGATCTTAGGTACAGAGATCCATGAACTACAATAATAATATGACGAAGTAAGAGCAACAAAATGCTCCATTGCTACAACAGAGCACCTCGCCAAGCTACAGAAGGCTAAGAAGCTCCTTACACAAGTGGAAGCAGTGAAAAAAAAGGAAGCATTCCTTAAGTCTAGGTTGGGGCCTTAGTTGGATGAAGCTTACTCAGTTTCGGCTAACATACAAGAAAAATTGGTGAACTTGCAGACTACACAGTAGAAAATCAAGCGACCCGGTGAAGGACCAGCCACAGAACAACTAGTAGAGTAAGTGAAGTAGGCAACCACACAGAGCATGGATGAAGTCATAGTTGTGCAAGTAGAACTGAGGGATCTTTACGAAAAGATTATCACACCTACTGAGTGACTTGAGGGCGAGTCACGACCTTCGTGTTGGGGACCTATTGGAATGGGCTCCCTTGGGGTCGGTTTTGGGGAAAAAGCCCAAGTTTTAATGTAAAAATATGAAAAGTCTCCACAAATTGTGGTCACAGAGTGCGTAGCCAGTTAAAAGTCAGAAAGGGCCTTTTACCCTCCTTTATGTAAAGTTGAGTTGGCTTTTGAATTCTACCCATGATCTGCAGACCATGGGATTGTATAAATAGGTGTGTCTTAGAGAGTCCAGGAAATAGAGATAATTTGGTCGATGAGTACGAAGGAAGAATTCTAGCACAGAGAAGGAAGTCTTAGAGGGGAAAGGCTCTGCAGGTGACTGCTTAGAGGCCTAGAGTAGTGTTTGTAGTTAAGCGTGCAAACCCCTGCAGGTGAGTGTGTAGGGAAATTTTTAGTCTATAAACCTTTTCTCAATATCCATAAAGAAGATTGCTCCAGAAATTCATGTGTTTATTCCCTTTACTTTTGTTATGTATGAATGCACTATATGTTGTGATGAATGACGGTTTTATAAAATAATGATGTATTGATGTGCGACTTTACTTGATCTATATTGTTATCTTAATGCAATTAATGTTAAGTGATTACGCGAAGATCATAATTCTTTTTTTTAAATTTATCGAACACTTAGGTAATTCCAAGTAATTACCAATCTAAGGGTAATCTAAGGTGCACGTAAGTAGTTAATTGGCCTGTTCAAGGTCCACAAAAGTCAGCCATAGACCTTCACAGGGGTGTAGAGGCTGATTAAGGGAAGTTATAGCACTAGGCCACAGGAACATAGAGGTTTGTGCGAAGGAAAATCTAGGTCACCAAAAGGACTTCACACTAATCTCTGCGTGTAGAAACATGGTTCTAGCATCCCGCCATACTACTTCAGGTGAGACATCAGCCTGTGCACCATGGATTGATGTCAAAAAGGCTAGTAGTGTAGGTATTTGTTTGGTGCAACTAACTTTGAACCTAGGTGAGGACCCCCTAAGCAAACATGCATACTTTAAAGGAGAGGAAATATAAAGGAAACCATCAAACCAAAAAAGAAACCTAAATTGATAATAGAGTTCACGTGTGGGTTACATCTCCAGGCCTGGTATCAAGAGTGGGAAGGCCACTTCATTAATTGCTACAAGCTAATGATGAGTACATAATGTGTTTTTTCTTCTTGTCAATACAAGGAAGAACTCCCTTAACTAGAGCATCATGTCTCTCCATGATATGTTCTTTTATAATAACTCTAACTCATATAAGTGCTCCTTCAACATGATAAAAAATCAAACTCTCACATGAAGTGCCATACAAGGATCCTCCAAAAAAATGGAAAACAAGGATCTCAACATCAGATCATCATATCAGCAAACAAAGGATTACATGGCATCAATTCATATTATACCTCCACTTTTGGGGATGGCCTGAAAATGCACATCTATGTTGAATAAATGGATTGTGTGGTTGAATTCTTGGCGAAAATTCATGAAATATGACTGTAAAATTGACCCCCTTTTGACTCGGTCAAATTTGGGCTCTTCAAGAATTTCAAGGATTCCTTAAATATTCTCTTCCATGGGCTGAGTCAAATTATGCTTCTTAGACAAAGAATATGATTACACCATCACATTCCTTGTGAAAATCTAAGAAATATGAGTAGAAGTTGGCATAATTCTGACACCTTCAAAAATTCCCCCCCAATGAATCTTAAATATTCCTCAATGAGAATATTCTTTGAAATATTCCCTAACATATGCTCTAACAATATTCCTAAAATCTTCTTGAGATTCATGTCTTCATTGGCATGCTTACACCATCATCTCTCATGTATTCTCCATGGTTCCATTTGAACGATTTGAATCGAAATTTATAACAAAGTGTGAGGGTGAATAACACAAAATGTGTGGTTGGCACAATGGCTGGCATAGTCATATTAAGTTACTTGTTTTTATGAAGGTTTTGGGTTCAAAACCCATGGACTCCAAATTTTGGTTTTAATATGGTTTTAAAGTCCAATTTTGGTTTTCATAGAGTTTTCAAACCATATAATATATGGTATATGTATGACCATATTATAACGACTCCCCAAGCCATGAGAATGAGGCAAAAATATAGGTTCCACCATGCCAATTCCACTTGAGGTGCCATGTGGCACCATGTGATTGGGCCATGTGGAAAGCTCTCATTGGTCTAGATCATATGCCACTTATGTCACCTACATTCCATGTGTTAACTTATGATATTGCCACATCACCTGTTGTGGTCGCCTGGTTTGCTGATTGGGATGCCATGTGGTAGTTTGTGGGAGTGCGACATGGCACCCTCTAGCTGAATTTTGACTTTGAATTTTCCCTGGTTTGACAAGAACTTTGACTGGCCATAAATTTTGCATATGAAGTTGGATTGAGGTGTTTTTTGCACCATTGGAAAGCTTGCGGTGAGATATTTGATCTGATACTAATTTTATTGCAATCCAAGCACTTCGATTTTTGAGCTTTTCTAGAGCCACCTAGATTCGCTACATTGGCCTCCTCTATTTTCAGTTTTGGAGATGTTCTTAAAAAGTACTCAAAACAATTTGGATCTACTTCTTCTGAGTAACCTTTTGTAGTGCTAGTATGCCTTCTTCACTTTTATTTCATCTTTCCCTTCATTATCGACACTTCCTTCTCCACTAATCACTTCTTTACGATTCTTAATTCTACCTTATTTGGTTTGGTTCTAAAATAATGTTTAATTCCTATCATGAACTTGTATCCAAAACCTTGTGGATTTTATCCTCCAACTCTCTCCTATCTTCCTTTTGACCTCGTATAGCCCGTAATAGAGCTCTTTTTCCTTGGTTTGTAGTTCTTCAATGTTTTCTTCATTTTCCAATTTCTCTTGAACATAGCCCAATTATTGTTGTAGCTCAGTTTTCTTGTATATAGTTTCTTTGTATCATATTTTGGCCCATTCTTTGAGTTCCATTCTAACCATATTTAACTTAGTTTCCCATATTTACCCTAGAAATCTATTGATTCTTATTTTCCATGTGGACTACACCAATTTCTTGACCTCTTCGTTGGTGCATCATAGGGGGTTGTAATGGAAGGGTAATTGACCCAAATTTGAGTTTTATCCAATTATCAAAGTGATGGGCTTGTGATCTGAAGTTGCAGTAGAAATATCTTTTGATGAGGCATATCCAACTCCTATTATAAGGTTTTCATGAATTAAAAAATGGTCTAATATTTCCTTTATATTACCCAAACCTATCCTTCTATCGCTCCATGTGAATTTACAATTATTTGATGTGATGTCCAGTAGATTACGCTCCTCCATTATAGTTTTGAATTTTTCTATGCTTGGATCCAGGAGGAAGGAGCCTCCCCACTTTTCGCCTGCACTCATAACCAAGTTGAATTTACCTCCAAATATATCATTTTGATTTCCTGCTACTGCTAGCTGATATGCCAAGGATTTCCCAAAATTTTCCTTGTCTCTATAGTGCGTTAGGGCGTAGACATTATATACTGTAATTCTCTTCCATCTATTTTTATTCTTGAAGTTTGTCTTGATCCAATGTTGTTCTTTGTGAACTCCTTGAAGTTCCATTGTTATTTGGTTCCAAATAGTACAGACACCCCCAATGCTCCTCTTGCACTAATTGTTGTTCCTTTGAAATTTTTTATTCTTTGGATTAGTAATGCAATTTATGCCTTGCTTAACTTAGTTTCCTGGAGTAGAAAGATATCAGTTTTCTAACTTGATGAGATATTTGAATATGTTTTTTTTTAGATGTGCCTAAGACCTCTATGACTCCAGGAGCCCAAAATCACTATTTAATTTCAGATTAGATGGAAAGTCCCTTACCTCTCCCTATGTGGGCTTTTGTTTCCATGATTTTTGTTCCTTTGTATATGTTTGTGTTCATATGTTTTTGGATTCCCAGTGCCATACCCTTTTGTGTTTCTTCGTCTCGTAGCTCCTTGTTTGATTTCTTTCCATTTTTTTTATGGTTTTATATAGGTTCTAAGGTTTCTTTAGATCTATTTTAGTTATGATCCCTGCATATGATGGATCAAGAGAATTCAATGACGCGAAGGGAGATGCCGAGAGGGGGGAGGGGGTGTTAGGGTGGGGGGGGGGGTTTCAAGAGGAGGGGTCTTTGGAGATGGAGCAGAAGATACAACAAATTGTTTCTCCAGGTCAACCTTTTGGAGAGATGGAGTAATCTCTCACTCTTCATGATCTGATTGATTTGTGTGGGGATGAGGATCAGACGTTGCAAGGGAGTGAAAGGATTACTAAATGATGGATGAGAAGCTCCTATTTGTAGAGGATTGGTGGATTTGGGAGGGAGGGATTCAGATGGGATGGGTCTATGCTAGGAAGGCCTTGAATTCTTAGAGTATTTATTACGGTTCCCATGGTTTTTTCGCTTAACAAATTTCCATTGCACTTCTTCGGTTTTAGATAGTTCCTTTGCCACTCTTTAGGAAAAACTATTTGTAAAATGATCGTTTTCATGGTATACCTTACATTTAAAGGAGATTTCTTTATATTCTAGTTACTAAATGTGTGTCTCGTTATCTACCTTGATCTTCACTACCTCTAGTAACCCTTTGCCTAGATCAAATTCTACATATATTTGAGCACATGCATGCAGATTTTCTCTCAGCTTACTTATATCATTGTATTTTTTTGATTGCATTGTCAATTTCCTTGATTGATTAATCTCCCCAGCAGTGGAGAGGGAGATTAGGAAGGTAAACCTAAACCAAAACAACACTGGGTATGTCGAGCTCGAGGTCGAAATCCAGTTTCTACTTATTTAAATATAAACCTCTTGAGTCAAAAAAATATGGCCCATTCATGAATATAAGATCCTGATATTCCTTGGATTCAAAGTAGAATGTAAAATAGCCCTTTCCACATAAACGAATGGAGATTTATCTTTGATTTTTGTGGCCTAGTTTCATCCAACCCATTTATGCACTTTTCTTGGTGAAGGCTAGAGACCAGTAAAATGTCCCACTAGTCCTCGATTAGCCATGAAGAGAGCATCTTTGTGGGGGATTGAATGGGGCAAATTGATTTATGGGAATCCATTAATCCTCTTCACGAATTTGGTGACAAAAGGGAGTTCTTGAGGGGGTCCAAGCAAACTATTGAGGCTCATGAATGCCTGAGAAATTGGATGAGGAGGGTGCACTTGAGAGAGAGGATGATGTCCCTCGAAAGCTCCCTCCATAGGGGCCATCGAGGGGGATAAATCAACATGGGAGAGGTTTAGCGCGAGAAGAGGAAACACAGTGTCAATTTTCTCATCCAAAAAATAATTTATTTATCAACCATGTAAAAACATAATTATTATTTTCTAATCACATAAAAAAAACTAATTATATGTGATTTTCTTTAAAAGAATGAGCATGTAAATAATTAAACAAGAAAATAACGCTAAAAAAAATTAAATAAGAAAATTTATTATAATGAGAAATTAAGATTTTTGACTTCTACTAAATTAACATTCCAATAAGTTAAAAGGAAAACAAAACCACATTATATTTCTCTTATTATCAACTTAACTAATATTTTCAACTTAGTTATTGGTCAAGTTAATGAATATCCAAGTGGTTTAAATTATCATATTTATTTGGCTGCTTAACTAAATGATCATGTTTTATAGATAGAACAAATTTTATACAAAATATTGTTTTTTTGACACACACACACACACACACACACATAATTTTTTTAGAATTTAGTATTTCACTCATTTATAATATTTTTTAATTGGTTACCTAGTGTATAAGTATTATTTAAATTGGATTATTATATTTTTTATCACCCATATTGATGCTTTAAGAGTAGAAAAAGTGGAGGAATAAGTTCATAGGACAAATTTTATTGGCAAGACCTAGTTTGGAAAATTGGGGTTGAAATCCATTTAGGAGTAACTTGAGTTGCTAAATGCTATTTTTTGAAGGAAAAGTTCACTTATTAAAACTAACAAATTTGAATGGTGTTATACACACATAAAACTTTCCAATGATGCAAGAATTGCCTCAATCAGAGCCCGTATGCAAAAATTATACCACTTAGAAGTTGAGTTTCCTATTTTGACAACCATAATTGAGAGGATGTTATGTCAGTTCCCATTATTCATGGAAAAGGAGATATCGACATGATCATGATGAATAATACTCTATAATATGGGCCACTATTGGTGATCGAGCTATGTTATAAATGGGCCACTACGAGGAAAAGGGGTTCCATTCTATACGAGTTCATTTTGTTTAATAGATGAGAATAGTAGCTGAGAGAGATAAAAAAGAGAGGATATTTTAACTGTAGAAGCCCATGGGTGATGTTATCACTCCAGGAAGATCTCCTAGGTTGCAGCTCGGAGATGCCTGGTAACATATAATATTCAATATTGTTCTCTGAACTATTGGAATGGATGATGGTTTGGATCAAGCCAGATAACCATTTCAACTCTGTTTTTACTCAAGACATGCATGAACACCCCCAGCTTTACAAGGCTTTAGACCACTAATTCTCAATAGTTTGTAGATTCAATGGATATATGGAGAATATTGACTATACAAGAAGATGTATATATAAACATATATGAATGGATAGCTGGAGGCAATAAATGAAGCTTGCAAATCTAATTTTTCAATGTAGAGATAAGATTACAGTTATCTGGCATTAGACACAAAAGAAAAATGAACAACTTGTTCAAGTGCAAGCTTAGAATAGAAGAGAAAATGGACATTGAACATATAACAACAAAAGAAGCTTATATTTGCTAGAATGAAGATGAGAAGCTTGAGTAACAAAGTCTCCACAATCTCCAGAAGTTGAACCCTTCATACATTTAGCTTTCAGCCTTTTATAGGCCTTTTACAATGCTCCTCTCGAGCCTTCTAAGGCTCGAGAGGTCTTAATCTATCCCTCTGTCTCTTTAACTATTTGATGCCCTGACTAGGCAAGCATGGCTCGGAGGTTTCTTCTTCTGACAGTAGATTAACAACATTTTGGTAGTTTGCTGCACTATTTGGGAGCTCTCTCATGCCAAAGATGCCCCATGATCATTCTGCTTGTTTGGCTATGTTGCGTTTTCTATGCTCCATGATCATTTGTCTATTTTGGATGAGTTGCGTTGTTTCCTTTTGTCTTCCGGCCTTCTGTCTCACGGTTTTAGTCTCCCGGCCTCTGTTTTGTGATGGAATGGGTCTTTAGGCCTTTGTGATCCCTTTAAAATGCGAATAATGACTTCTTTCTATTTAATACAGAAAATGTTGCAACACTGTAAAAATCCCGCCCATCTATGTTCTTCTAGACTTCAAAAGTCCTTAGATATGGCCTATTCATCTATCTGGTCTGCCCTTAGGGTTGCTATCGCATGTCGTAGACAACCTATCCTTGTGTATTTTCTTTTTATTATGAAATACGTCGAAGACACTGAAAATACATCAAAAATTTTCTTTAGCAGACATGAAATTATTATAAATTTTCATTCCCAAACCCTTTCGAGTCCAGGTCTTATCGCATGGTGTTGCTCCAAGGTTCCCTTTGTCTTTCATTAAAATACATCAAACAGTTAAAATACATTGAAAATGGCCTTCCTGTGGACCTGAAATCTTATGCAATATCATTTATAATACCAGCGGGTCTAGTTTGCCAGGTCACACATATACCTGTGCATAGGCCCTACCCCGTGGTGCTGCTCCACTATGATATAGCGATGCGATCTGATCACAAACGCATATCGCTCATGCCCAAGGCCATTGCTAATGTGCTCCTTGATTATCTCTGATAGCGATCCTGCGACGCGATGTGGGCTGTCAATCTGCATCACTGATCGCCATCGCAAGTCCCCTACAGTCCACACTTACTCTATCGGCTTGCCTCCGTCGATTGCGACCCTCCGATCCGATCATCAAAGATCGCTGGTCAGGGGTGTCTTCCACCAATATTGAAGTCATCCTCTATGTTTTCCCAATTACAATTTGCCACTTAGATTTGGGCCATTGATCAGCCAGATCTGATGGTTACTGTGCGTTGGACTGTGTATGCCTTCAATACATGGTTTTTCACTGTTTTTCATGTGTTTTAGCCTTCCGATAGTTTTTTTCCGCCCTTCCATGGGCTCTTGGCATATGATTGTTTCGATCTTTGGCTGATCTTAAGCAAATTTGGAAGACTTCAGGAGTGTTTTGGATCCATTTTTGGGTCATTTTCCATCAAGGCTAACACTGGCTCCTTCTGGGGATGAAAGCCTCCCTATGAGGTTTCAAGAACTATAGAACAATGCCTTTCCTGTAAAAGAAAAATCAAACCTTCCTTCTAGTGTTCCATTGGGCATGAAGTCTATTTTGCAACAAAATAAAAACTGAAAAAAACATATTTACAATACCAAGGCTTTAAAGCCTTAAATGAAATAAAGTTTCAAGAACCGCCCATTGACTAAGCTACCAAAAAGATCTCCTCCTTCCAGACTGTGTAGAATAAAAGTATTGTTCTGTTGAATTTGAAAGATGACAAATAGACCTGTCCATAAGGAGTCAAACTTACCATGATTACCTTTCTTTTCCTTAAAGGCATCCCATTTGAGAACCTAGTCACCAACCTGGAAATTATCCATTTTTGCCTTCCTGTCAAAGGTTTCTTTGATTTTCCTCTGATGAGCTTTTGACTTCTCATCTAGTTGCTCTCTGATCTTCTATAGTTCAGCCATGTTATTCATTCTCGTTACCATGTCGTTCTCTTCATCTTGTTCTTCTTGCAAGAATTTGGCCACAGGGACAATCAGCTGGATATGGAAGATAACATTAGCACCATAAACCAGCTTAAATGGAGAATTTCCCATGGACTTTTTGATGGTAAATCTGTCAGCCCACAATGCAAACTTCAACTTGGTATCCCAGCTCCTTTTGTTGTCCTCTAACAGTTTTTTGATTACCCTTACCAGAATCTTGTTAGATGATTCTACCAGGCCATTACCTTGAGGATAATATGAGGTAGAATGCACCAATCGAATGCCCATGGATTCAGTCATGTCCACCAGTTCTTTTGCCTTGAAAGCTGTTACATTATCAGTGACTAGTTTGGTTGGGAAACCAAATCTAGTGATAATATTCTCATTCAAGAACTTTATGACAACTTGATGATTGGCATTTTTAGTGGGTATAGCCTCAATCCACTTAGTGAAATAATCGGTGGCTACCAAGATCCATTTGTGTTGGCCACTGGAATGTGGGTTGATCTCACCTATAAAGTCCAAGCCCCACTGCTGGAAGGGACCATTGACATGTACTGGCTTCAAGGGCAAAGATTTTAGCTGTTGTCTTCCTGCAAACCTCTGACATTTGTCACAAGATTTCACAAAAGAAAACACATTAGAGAACAGAGTAGGCCAATAATACCCAGCCCTTAAGATTTTGTGGGTTGTGGTTTTCCAATAATGATGCCCTCCATAGATGCTAGAATGGAACTAGTGCATGACTTCCATAGATTGTCCTTTATCTAGACATCTGAAGAGTATTCCTGATGGGTCTTTCCAATAAAGTAGATTTTTATTAATGTAGAATTTGGTTGATCTGAGTTTAATGGCCCGGGCTTGATTTGAGCTAAGCCCTAGAAGGACTTCTAGCTTCTACAAAATATGAACTATGCTGGAATACCATTCACAGGTGGCTAGATTTTCAATCAAAGACTGATTCTACTTTTGCTCTTATACTGCTTCCTCTTTCTGCTCATCATCTAAATTTGGACCCATGCAATTTATGTCTAACAAACTGCAATTTTCCTCAGCCATAAGTTTAGCCAAGCCTTGGCCTTTGACAAGCTTAGTGGGCTTCACCTCTATGTTAAACTCTATGAGTTTTTCAATCCATTTAGCTCTCTTTCCATCAATATCTGGCTAAGTTAAGACATCTTTTATTGAGGTTGAAGGTACATATGCAACCACTTTGGAATGCAGAATATAAATTTTGAATGCCTTTAAAGATTTTATGACAGCATAAGCTTGTTTTTCAATAAGGTCATACCTTATTTTAGCATCCCTTAGAGTTTTGCTAAAAAAGGCCACATGGTGCTCTATGCCTTCATCATTTTTCTACAATAGAACTGTTGCAAGTGTATCATAAGAGGCAAAAGAGAAGATACAAAACTCCTTAGTGTAATATGGGCTGATTAGAGTGGGAGCTTCAATGATAGCTTGTTTGATGGCTTCAAAAGAGCTTCTTGCAACATCTGTCCATTTTTTCTCTAATCCTTTCTTCAGCATGGAAGTGATGTGCTTCACTAGCTCTGCAAAGTTTGGAATGAACCTCCTTACAAAGTTAATCTTAACCAGGAAGGATTGAATGTCCCCTTCTGACCTTGGGATGGACAATGTTTCAATTGATTGAACCCTTGCTGGATCAATATTCACACCTTAAGCCAAAACAATATGTCCCAGAAGTTTACCTTCTTCTAGAGCAAAATGTGACTTCTTTGGGTTCACCGAAATTCCAAACTATCTGCACTTCAGAAATACCTTCTTCAAATGTTGCAAATGGTCCTTGTGATTGCTGGAGAAGACTGTTATGTCATCAAGGTAAATAAGGACAAACTTGTCCTTCTCTCCCACAAAGGCTATGTCCATGGCCCTTTGAAAAGCAGCCCAAGCATTCATTAGTCGAAAAGGAATCTTGGAGTACATGAAAGTTCCCCAAGGAGTAGTGAACGTAGTATTTTCCTGATCTTCTGGATGCACAAAAATATGATTGTAACCTAAAAATCCATCAAAGAAAGACATGAATCTAGCCCCTGAAAAATTTTGCAGCTAGTGTTCCATCTTAGGCAGGGGGTAGTTATCTGTTTTAGAGCATTTGTTCAGATTTTTGAAGTCAACACAAAGCCTGATTTCTCCATTTTTCTTTCTTACTACCATAAGGTTAGCTATCCACTTTGAATACCTTAGGGGAACTATTATTTTGGCATCCAACAACTTCTTGAATTCTTTCTCAATCGAAGGCAATAAGAGAGGGCTGATAGGTCTTAATTTCTGCTTAAAAGGGATGGTGTTATTTTCCAATGGAATCTTATGCTAAATGATGTTTGTGTCATAGGTTTTAAGGTCACTATATTCCCAGGAAAAAATATCAATGAATTGCTTCATGAGGGTGCAATACTCAGAATTCTGGGCAGAAGACAAATGAGTGGACATATTTATATATTTCGGATGGGCTAGGCTCCCTATATTATGTTTACGAACAACAGACTCATTTTCTTCTTTGGAAGGCTTATAAGGCACATCTTTATGATCAAACAGCTTCTCTAGGGGCACCAATCCCTTGGGTATATGGTTACTAGGTAGCCGGACAATGCTTCCTTGGTCAATGTCATCCTTTAGCTTGGACTAGCCACATTCTTCCATGGTTTGATTTTCTTGGTCGATGTGCGTATCAGAAAATTCCTCAACAACTTGTAAAAACCTATTAATTTCATCATCGTCTTCAAAAACTTTCCAGTATTTGACGTTGTCATGCAGAGACAATCTATATTTCACCAAAACTTCATACATCAATTTAGGAGGCAAAGGAGGAATAAACTTGCTAGCAGACACAACAAGGGAATCGACAAGCTGGTTCTTCATTCTCAGGATGTAAGAAATGTTGAAATTATTGAAATATTTCTTTAGCTTCCATACCTCATCTCTGTATGCTTTATTGACCTGCTAAATGATGAGGTCTACGTCTCCAAACACTTTTAGGACTTTGATGCCCATTTCTTTAGCAGCGCTTAAGTCCAATATCAAGGCTTCATACTATGCTATATTATTTGTGACCTGAAAAGTTAATTTGAAAGATAAATGAATGTATTCCTGTGTGGGGGACACAAGGACTACACCTGCACCTGCAGCTTGCTTAGAGCAAGATCTATCAAAGAACATGTCCCAAATCTGTGGGCCTTCTTCCTCTGTGATCTGGCAAACTGGTTTCTTAAGCTACATGGAGGGCATCTGAGATTTTTCAATTTGAAGAACACGAGCTCCAAAATCAGTGCCAACAACATAGATGGGATGATTAGTGGGATTCTTCTCATCACTGATGATATAAGCCAACTGAGCCTTGCTATACAATCTGCTATTTTCACCTCCAAAAACTGGGACATTAGTATAGGACAAATCATTTTGCAATTTTCCACCTAATCTCTTGATCCAGCCTCTAGAAAGTAACATGCCAAACTTGGGGGGTACATCTACTACCACAATATCCATCATCATGCTTTTCATAGGCAACTAAGACAAAGTGATGGCTAGGTCGTTGATTAATCCCAGACATTTCACTTTTCTACAGTCAAAAGAAAATAGGTCATGATAAGGCTTGGTAATGTCAAGACCCAAATCATCCATGATAGCCTTGGGCATCAGATTATGGCTGGCTCTAGTCTCCAAAAGGCAGTTGTGAAGGATTTTATCATGAATAGTCAGAGAGACATAGAATGATGGGGAGATATCTCCACAATTTTCAATCATTGGGCTGAGAATAACAGCTAGCATGTCATCTTGCAGATTTACATAGTTAGTGGAGGCTTGGATGGCCTTAGGCTCAAGGGCCTTGAGGATGGATCTTTTGAAGGACTCATTCTTCACTAGTTCAATCATAGGCATAGGTATTCTTAGCTTCTGAATTTCTGATTGAAAACTGAAAGGAGAAGGAGACTTCTCAAGGCCTCTTACCTCATGAGCTGGAGCTTTGAGGACGATAGGATCAAATGTTGGTTGCTTCTGGATTTTAGCTTGTTGTACTGCAGGGATAGCAACTCTTTGAACAAGAGTTTCCTTGGCATTATTCATCTTCGACCTCAGATTATATATGTGCTAATCTTTAGTTTGCAGAACAACTTCACCATCCCATTCTTGGTTAATCTGGTCATCGAATAATGAATTTTCACAGGCAGCTGAGGTCAAAAAGGAGGCATTGCCTTTGTCTTCCAAACGATGGATCTCATCATCTTCTTCAAAACTCTCTTCTTCCATGACTACATTCTTAAAAGGGGTCTTCACCTTTTAGTCTTCATTGGCATCTTTTCTTCTTTCTAAAATCTGCAACTGCTCATTAGCTCTTCTATATGGATTTGGATTTCGATTTCTAGGAGCAAAGGTATTAGGAACTCTTCCTTTCCTAGGGTGCTGCTCAACCTTTAATTTGGAGATTTCAAAGGCTAATGACTCTATCATTTTGGTCATTTTATCTATCTTGGCATCTAAATATGATGAAGACTCGCCCCTCTATCTTCTTCTATCAATATTACCTCTGAGATTTTCTGCAGCCATGATGTTTGATTTTACTTCCAAGGCTGCATCCTGCATATCAGCCAAAGTAGCACATCACCTCTACCTCAATAGTAGGCAGAAGTGAGAATCAAAAGCATTAGCATAGGTGAGTTAACATAGATAGTGGTGGATTTCACTTTAGCTGGTATCTTGTTGTACATGCAGTTAAACCTCTTATTAAAATCAAACAACAACTCACCATTTCCCTCTTTAAGTTCCCAAACTCAATGTGGTAGTAGAGGAGATCCCTCTTATCCCCCCAATGCTTTACGAATGCATCATCTAAATCCTAAATATCTTCTATAGATCTTGGGGTTAGTTCTCTGAACCATTTTCTAGCTTCTCCATCTAGGCTTTGGACAAAGACTCTCATCCACACATCATATTCACTAATGTCCAGGTTATCAGCATAGCTATAGAATGATTCAAGATGTTCATCAACTATAGCACCTTCAGTCCCAATGAACTTAGGCCTATATTTCTGATATTCTCCAGTATGCATGGCATTCAAAGGAGTGGACAATACTAGAGGTCCATATCTAGTAGCTATGATTCTTTGCATTTTGGTAGGTGCTTGTGGACCTGCCATAGCTGTGGTGGCTATAAGGGTACTGGTAGTCTGAATGATAGAGGGTTGAGGAGTGATTGATAGGACTAAAGGAGTATGATGGATAGGAGTTGAGGTTTCCTTTGGGAATACAAGAAAAGGATAACCTAAAGAATAAGGAGCTTGATGAATCTCTGAGAGTTTATCTTCACTGCTAGTATTAGATGCTATACTCTCAACATGTATTTGTTTTATTGCAGGATTTTCTTAAAGAGATATAGAATATTGTTTAGGTTTACCTGAACCTAATGCTCCTTTCTGTAATACCTTTCTCTCTTTGATGATTTTTTCAGGGTCAGGTACTAGGTCAGCTTGTAGCTTCTGAGAATTTCTTCAAGTGTGCCTCACAAACTGAGCCAGAACTATGAAGTGGAGTCGCCAAGAGGTTCGTCCTTTAGTAGAATCACCAGATAGATGATTACAACCAAAAATGTGCCTAGAATTTATCTATCATCAAAGCTAGATCTATCTCATCTCCCAAGGAAGCTGAGCTTTAGTTTCCTCTCCCCGACAATGGCGCCAATTATGTTATCACTCCAGGAATCTCTCCTAGGTTGCAGCTCGGAGATGCTTGGTAACATATAATCTTCATTATTTTTCTTTGAACTATTGAAATGGATGATGGTTTGGATCAAGCCAGATAACCATTTCAACTCTATTTTTACTCAAGACATGCATGGACACCCTCAGCTTTACAAGGCTTTAGACCACTAACGCTCAATAGTTTGTAGATTCAATGTATATATGGAGAAAACTAACTGTATAGGTAGATGAATATATAAACATATATGAATGGATAGCTATAGGTAGTAAATGAAGCTTGAAAATCTAATTTGTCAACACAGAGATAAGATGATAGTTATTTGGCATTAGACACAAAAGAAACATGAACAACCCGTTCAAGTGCAAGCTTAGAATAGAAGAGAAAATGGACATTGAACATATAACAACAAAAGAATCTTATATTTTCTAGAATAAAGATGAGAAGCTCGAGTACCAAAGTATCCACAGTCTCCAAAAGTTGAACCCTTCATACATTTAGCTTTCAGTCTTTTATAGGTCTTTTACAATGCTCGTCTCGAACCTTCTGAGGCCTGAGAGGTCTTAATATATCCCTTTGTCTCTTTAACTGATTGATGGCCTGACTAGGTAAGCATGGCTTGGAGGTTTCTTCTTCTGACAGCAGATTAACAAAATTCTAGTAGTTCGCTGCTCTCTCTTGGAGGTCTCTCGTGCCAGAGATGCCCCATGATTGTTCTGTTTGTTTGGTTGTGTTGCGCTGTCTATGCTCCATGATCATTTGTCGGTTTTGGATGAGTTGTGCTGTCTCCTTTTGTCTTCCAGCCTTCTGTCTCATGGTTTCAGTCTCTCGGCCTCTGTTTTGTGATGGAATGGGTCTTCGGGACTCTGTGATCCCTCTAAAATGTGAATAATGACTGTTTTCTATTTAATACAAAAAACGCTACAATACTGTAAAAATCTTGCCCATCTCTGTTCTTCCAGACTTCAAAAGTCCTTAGATATGGCCTATTCATCGATCGAGTCCACCCTTAGGGTCACTATCGCATGTCGCAGACAGCTTGTCCCTGTGTATTTTCTTTGTATTCTGACATACGTTGAAAACACTGAAAATACATCAAAAATTTGCTTTGGCGGACCTGAAATTATTATAAATTTTCATTCCCAAACCCTTTCAGGTCCGGGTCTTATCGCATGACGCTGCTCCAAGGTTCCCTTTGTCTTTCATTAAAATACGTCAAACAACAAAAATACATTGAAAATGGCCTTCCTATGGACCTGAAATCTTACACAATATCATTTATAATATCATCGGGTCCAGTTTGTCGGGTCGCACATATACCTGTCCATAGGCCCCACCCCATGATGCTGCTCCACTGCGATGTAGCGATGCGATCTTATCGCAATCACATATTGCTCGTGCCCAAGGCCATTGCTAGCGTGCTCCTTGATTATCTCTGATAGCGATCCTGCGATGTGATTTGGGCCATCGATCTATGTCGCTTGATCGATGGTCCATGTTGCATCGCTGATCGCTGCAGCAAGTCCCCTACAATCCGCGCTTACTCTATCGGCTTGCCTCCACCAATTGTGACCCGCCGATCTGATCATCGGAGATCGTTGATCGGGGGTGTCTTCTGCCAATCTTTAAGTCGTCCTCTGTGTTTGCCCGATTGTGATTTTCCGCTTAGAACTGGGCCGTTGATCAGCTAGATCTGATGGCTGTTGTGCGTTGGACTGTGTATGCCTTCAATACATGGTTTTTCACTATTTTTCTTGTGTTTTAGCCTCCCGATAGTGTTTTTCCACCCTTCCATGGGCTCTTGGCATGTGATTGTTTCGATCTTTGGCTGATCTTAAGAAAATTTTGGAGATTTTAGGAGTGTTTTCGATCCATTTTTGGGCCATTTTCCATCACGTCTAATAGGTGACAAACCATACTTCTTTATATTGGCAAAAATTTTGAATTTATAGAAAAAGAGTAGATCAACCTCACCTTCTAGTTAAGTTTTATCCTAAAAGGGCTTCCTAGGATATATCTTGTGTCAATTGTGGTTTCTGAGTTTTTATATCATTTTTCTCTATTTTACTCATACTTGTAATTTTTGTGCATACACATTAAACAATAATTTAAATACCCAAAAATATGTGGAGAAATAAACCATCATAGTGTAGATTTTGTATTTTCTAATATATTTTAGTAAGCATGTTGGAACAAATTGTCTACTAGAATATTCATGAAACTTTATTAATCATATTGGTATTATATAAGGTTCCTTTGGTTATAATTTAGGGAGTTGAAGGCATGATGATCTCTAATTCCATAGTCATAAAATCCCAATAATGGTCAATGAATATATCAATTACCCTCAATATCTTGTGCAAGAGAGGTTTTCAAAGTGAGAAGGACAAGTTGGAGATATAAAATGTAATGTGAGCCTCCTCATTGTAGCCGTAACCAATAATATTAGGCTCTTCAGACAAGATGGGGATTCTAATTCAAAGGCTTGATTGAAGAGGATATCAGGAGATTGAGATGAAATATAGAAGAAACCAAAGAAATAACTCTAAAAAGATCAATCCATTTCGAATGTCATGAAAAATTCACAACCCCTATCTAAAATGGAAGTTAAAGTTGACATCAAGTTGTACTAAGGTGAAGTTGATGCTCTGAAGCTAAATCATTGATTGAATCAATTAGAATTTGATTTTAGCATCGATAAAAGAGAGGAAGAATATAGTATTTCATTCACTTGGCTAAAATTAGAGGGCTATGCCCTAACCCAGTGGGAAACACACACATAGAACTTGAGGTTGGAGTAAAATCCTCTAGTGATTATGTTGGAGGAATTCAAAGCCCTTCTAAAGTCACAATTTTAATTCAAGTAGAAATAAAGGTAGAGTTTATGGTAGTATACCATAGAGTTCAAAAATACTATTATAATGCAAGGTATCTCCCCAAATAACCCCGACACACTCATTAGGTATATAGAGGGTCCACAAAACCATCTACAGAAGTAAGTGATGTTGTTCAAACCTAGATTAGTGGATGAATATTTCATATAGGCATAGTACTTACGAAACATGGTCTAAAATAATTTTGAAACAAAAGGAGCACCAAGATGCTTCTAAGGAGGGGAAGAATAAGTGGAAAGGAGGAAAAGAAAAAAATATGTAAGCCAAAACACAACATTTAAAAGATATGAGAAATCACTCCAACTACTATAACATTGATGGTCATAAATAGGATTGGTGACAAAAGTTTCACCAAACACCCTACCCAATGAACAAAAATAAAGTTGTAAATAAGAAGAACCTCATGGCCATTGATTCAAGTAACTAGGTTGAAAACAGACCGAGAATGGGTGAGAATATCATATGTACATGTATGGAGAAGAAGGTGAATTTGAGCCACCTTTAATAATAGGAAGAGAACAAAAATACCAAAATCTTATGTATAGAGATACATGTTAAGGAAATAAAGGATGATTCTTTATTCAACTTAGGATCAAATAAAAATATCATTGCATTAAAAGTTCATGATCATCCAAGCCCATATCAATTGGTATGGGTAAATAAGGATGTGTTAGTAAAGGTGACCAAAGAGTGAAAAATTAGATTTGATATCAATTCTAATTTTAATGACAAAGTAGAACTAGATGTATCTCCCCCTGATATATGTGGAGTGGTGTCTGGAAGTCCCTATATGTACATGCAATATGAAATCTTCATGTGGAGAGAAAATTGGTACCACCTCATCAAGGATGGAAAATCCTTCACCATAAATGTCCACAAGGGTAAGTCCAAAATTTTGCTAATAAGTTCCAACCAAGACAATAAACTTATCAATTCTAGTAAGAAGTATTTACTAGTTTAAAAAGAAAATCAATCTATAAAAGAGTTAGTAATAGGTAAGGAATCCATATAGGGGTGTGCTAATAAACAAAAAAAACAAATAGAATATTTTGTATAGGCACACAAGGATTTGTTAGAAGATCCTAAATGGATTCCACCATATAGGGCAATGGAGTATGAGATCCAACAATTATGAGACTCCCCATTACCAAAAAATTGGCTATACATGTAGTATTTTATAGAAGAAAGTGAGGTGAAGAAGTAGTTGTAGTAGCTATTGAAACAAGGTTTCATCCAACCAAGTACATCACTATGCAGGTCACCGATGGTCATTTTTCCAAATAAGGATGGGACTTGGCATATGTGTATTGATTACAATGTTTGTAACAACCCTTGGTTGATTTTCCGTGTAGAACAAAAATAAGACCAGGGTCATGGGACACGTATTCCACGTTGAATGGTGGGATAAACATCCTAATGGGTGTTCACTTGGTTTATTATGGCTAAGGAAATTTACAAAGGCATTGACAAAGACTTTCGAAAGGCATGAGGCACTAATTGACATTTTATTTATGAAAATAATGGAAAATAGGAAAAAGGGAGGTGAAAGATCACAGGCTCCATGTGAGGAGGAATATGAAGGAAAAATAATGGAAATGAGAAAATAGAGACCTCAATGATAAATAGGATTATGAGGACCAATTCATGGCCTTTCATATTGTTAGCTTTTGTCAGTTCATTTTTGGAGCTCTCATTCTATTCTCTCTCTCTCATACTCTTGGATAGTTAGAGTTTTCTTAGGTCACTCTTGGAGGAGTGTGGAATACTTGGGATTTGGAACAAGAAGGAAAAATAAGAGTAGGAAAGTGCAAGTGGACATCGGGATGAACAAGTAACATTGGTTTTTCTTCCAGGTACCAAGTTGCATGTAGATTTCTTTGCTAGTTTTGGCATGAATGGCACATTCATGTGTTTTCTTAGTTATGATTTGTCATTGGCATGGAGAATTTCCTAGATTAACAATGGTTTTTCCTAGCCTTTCAATTTCCTAGATAGACATGCTGTTGTGGGTTTCTTTCCTCTTGATAAGTGGTTGGTTCTCATGTTCATTATGGTTGTGGGCTGAGTTACTAGTTCTTAGAGCCTTGGTTGGACAAACACTCTGGAAGCACTGTAACAAATTGGGTTGAGTTACTAGTCCTGGAAGCCTTGGTTGGAAAAATTCTCTAGAGACCTTTGTGGGTTGAGTTACTATTCTTGGAATCCCTGGTTGGAAAAACACTCTGTAGCCCAGCAACAGCTATGGGTTGAGTTACTAACCCTGGAATCCTTGGTTACAGCAAACACTCTAGAGATTTGGACAACTTGGGTAGAGATCAATCTGGTGATGGTTAGTGATGTCCGACCATGAGGTGGAATCAATGTTTCAGGGTTGAGGTGGTTTGGCCTATAGAACCTCTTGTTTGGTTATGTTTGTTTTGTTTCATGAGATCCCACATTCATGCTTGGAATATGGCACAAGGTTCATTGGCTGAAAGAGAAATTTTGTTCAACCCAATCTATTGTGAGGTGGTACGCGGAAGTCCCTAGGATGGATTGATTTTCACATGTTAATAAGAGCTCATTTTCCTTGGTATTTTCATGAGAAAATGTGCTTGATATTCTGTGGCTTCAATGGTTGTTTCGTCATTGATATATCTCTAGTTATTTGATGGTTATAAGCACGTTTTATGACAGTTGTGATGTATTCCTCTCATCATGTTTTGGTTAGTATATGAAATTTTAGTGAATGAATGACCTAATAGATAACAGTTTAGTAATTTTGAGGAGATATCAATCCTCTTTGATGATTCTCAGATAAGTATGAGTCCCCTATACTAATATCTATTGTTGTGACTTGTACATTACATGTTTGTCATATGTTTGATGAAATCACTGTCATGGCTAGTAGGGGTCAGATCAAGTTCTTGTTAAAGTGTTTAATTAGCATCCTTATCTTAGCGTTAATTATCTTTTCTAGAAGTTTCATGAAGTTCTAGGTAGTGTCCTGATTCACGGCCCTGAGAAAGTGGCATAGAATCCAGGGTTGTTGGCACAGAACCTCCTGAAAAGGGCTACAATAGCATGCATGCCTTGTTGTGGGAGTGACTAGAGGATCTCAATTGCATTAATTGCTTGTCATGGGGATCTAGATCAATAAAACATCAAGTTCTTTCAGGGTTGGGCACCAAGAAGGGTTGATTCTCTCCTAAAGGTTATGTAGCTCCCGAGGAAGGTCAGGTTGGTCTTGTCGGTTCCACTTCTTTAACTATACTTGGGGAGTTGAATCATACAAGAGAAACTCTTCATCGCATGTTTACCCCGGTGGACCAGTTAGCTTGGGTAAATGTGGGAGGAGGGTGGTTATGGAATGGTATCAGAGCATGGTTCAACACTTGGATTGGATGGGCGGAATGTGGATTCTCATGCATGATGTAGGTTATATATGTGCTTGTTATGTATGGATGGTGGTAGTCATTGATAGAGTTGTCTTGGCATGTAGGGGTTGATGATGTTGTTGTTTGGATTTGTTTGTCATGAATGCATGTTAGTTTATATGAATTTGTTATGCATATCAGTGTCTATATGTTGTTATGCAAGAACTATCATGGTTATAGTTATGCATGTATAGTTGTTGAAACATGTGTTGTGAGGTCATTGTATGTAGTTTGTGTCATCATGATGGTGTAGGTTATTATGATGCAGATATGTTGGCTGAGATAGAGGAGGAGAGAATATTACCAAAGCAAGGTTTCAACATTGGACCTCGGGGTAAGATCATATTGTCATATAAGTTTGTATGATGGGTATGTAGGTATATTGGCTAATGGTTGTTATAAGTATTAGGGTTACATACATGTCTGTCAGTCTATGGTTGGTGTGGTTACATGCATTATAGGTGTTAGTTAATCAGTGTGGTCATATGCATATGTTTCAAATAGTCATGAATGATAGCAATCTATTATTGTATGCAATTGTGTTCATATGTCTGATGATTATGTTCATTGCAGGTGAGGTCTTGATGTTATTATGTGTTGTGCTAATTTGAACTAATTTATGCAGATCTGATAGCCTCCCCTGAGATACATTGATTTTTTGTTGTCTATTATGCCATCTATCTGTTGTTTGAATGTTTGATTAATTGCATGATATGAGTACGTGTCTATAATATTTCATGAAGGAATGATCTTGTTTTAAGATGCTTGTAATGACACACTATGTTCTGAGACAACTAAGATGTACTTGAGTATAAGTGAGTTCTATTTCTAGTATTATGATTGATGATTGTGAGTTGATTATGACATTGTTGTTTGTCTTGGTAAAGGATGATTTCAACTTAATAGATATGAGGTACTAATCTTTGGATTGTGTGGCTGACATATGTGAATAGTTGCAGGGAAAAATGCTTGGCATCAGAGTGACAGGGAAACAATTGATTTGTTTATATAACTAAAAGCTGGGTGATGTGATGGGACATAAGAAGACTCAATTGCAATAAGGAAAAAGGTAAAAGGAAGGAATTTGGTGAGAATTCCTTTTGCAATGTTTGGAAACCGTAGTTCCAAATGAATGAGTGCTTGCATGAGTATAAGAAGTCTTCTTGACCTAGATTTTTTTTTACATTATGTGGATATGTGATATATTCATGAACATGTATTTGATAGGTATAATAATTAGTTTCCTAGTTATAATTGGATTTTTTAAGAGGTTATATATGTACTTGTTCAGTTACAATTCAGAATGCTTGGGCACACCAAGGTAAGGTAACTGCTATATTGTATATATATTTATGAATTGATAGTTATGTGTCTAGGGAAGTATGATGTAGGGGATTTCATGGAAAAAGAGACTGCCTTGAAATCTTGAGGAAGGCTTAGGTTGAGCTTTGCCTAAGAAGCATTGGGAACCCATGGGGAATTGAGTCATTGTGTTTATTGCTTGTCTTCTACTTTCAGTCTTTTGTGATTTGTTGTGCTTGATTGCAACTTTATTTATGTCTAGGGTATGGCCATACCACTTTGTTGTGGTGTCATATTTCTATTGGTTTTTCATTGTTTTCTTCTAGTTTGTTTCTTGATCTTTCCTTTTATGTTTTGAGTGTCTTGGGAATTGGTATGGGAAAGAGAAAGTTAATGGGTATAAGTGAGAGATAAATGAAACCCAACATGTAATGAAAGTTGTGGATGAGGCTTGGTGAATGAGTAAAGGGAAGTTGAAGGCAAGAGTATGACAGTCGGTTGTGCTGATTGGGTCCATTGGGGTAAATGGATAGTGGTGGGACAGTCATGCGAAAGGTAATTAGGAAAGGTAAAGCGAATGGATCTGAGACGTCAAATTCCTTGGCTATTTTGGGAATGGTTATTCTCAATATTGTGCATGTTTTGTATGGATAAAGTGAGTTCTCTCAACATAGACCTTATAATAATTGGTAATTATGTTGTGATCATGATTATGTTGATGTCTATATATGTATACATGTATGTATGTATGTCGTTTCATGACAAGGTCATAAGTGATCATGATTTATTTATGCTAATGGTTTTGTATATGTCTGTATGTATGTATGTATGTCATTTTCTGACAGGGTCGTCAGGGATCATGCTTGTGGAAGGAATGATTGCTTATACAGGTGAATGGCATGAAAAGGTTCCTAGTCTTAAGAGGAATCAAGTGGAAAGAGTAGCACTGACAAATCTATAAGGTCAGTATCATGTGGGTATGAATTGATATTATGTGATTATACTATGTCTATGTTATGGAAGGTAATGCTAAGGGGTACATCAGTGGAATGAAAGTAGTGTGATCTATGGCATGCTAGGGAAATCATGGATGGTGGAAAGACTCTAGAAGCAAGGTTGCTTGATATAGACAATATAGTCTTTGGATGTGTAGTACTATTATTGTGTATATGTTGTACCTATTGTATAGGTTGCACCTGTGATGTTGTATACATAGATTGTTGTGTATATATGGAGTTGTGTACATGTCGTTTATGTAGTGTTATGTAGAGATGGTATTGTGTGCATGTTTGATATGCAATGTTGTGTACAAATGGTGTCTTATGCATGTTAGATATGTGTTTTTGTGTACATATGGTGCTTTGTGCATATTTCATATGAGGTGTTGTGTACATATGGTGTTGCGTTCATGTTGTCTTTGTGGTGCTATGTACATGTGGCGTTGTCAGTGCATATTGTGTTGTGTACATGTTGTACATGGGGTGTTGTGTACATGTTGTGCAGGTGGTGATGTGTAGATGTGGTGTTGTGTACACATTGTGGAGGTGGCACTATGTACATGTATTGTGTACACGTCGTATATGTTATGTTGTGCACGTGTGGTACTATGTTATTGTGTTATGGGGACTGCGTAGCCAATCTATCATGACATGTGTATTCATTGTGTTGTAATCTATGTACATATATGTATTTTGTTGTACGTTGGGTGTAGGTGTATGTATTGTATTGTGTTATAGACTCAGTGTAAGTGTATGTGTTGTGATGTATATTATGTGTATGTGTATGTGACCGAAGAGGCTGGGTGGATGATCTGATGAGCATACAAAAGGAACAAAGGTATAAGCAAAGGACTAATTAAAGGATAAGTATGAACACTTTATTTCATTTTTATTATGCATGTGATATATGACTTTGATTTATGATGCTTACTTGTGATCTATGATTTTTCTTTATGATTATTGCATGCGATTCATCATTTTGTTTTATGATGGTTGTGCTTTAAGAAAATTGGCTGTGATATGTTTATACATGATGATTTGATCAAACAGCTAGTTTGACTTGTTATGATAGGAAGTAGACAGAATTTTAGGTGTACCTTATTGACAGGCCACTGATTAGGTATGGTGTGAATTTATTTCAATTCGTTTTGAGTCTAATGGAAATTATGTGTTTTCTGCAGGAAAACATCGAAAATGTACAAGCTGGGTGGTTGAAACTGACTACAATAATTAGGAGCATCAGTAAAAGGAATTGGAACATGCAGTAGTATGCTAGTAAAGCACTTCAAGAGCAGGGCCATTGTGGGACAGTGGTACCCAATAGTGTCCATTTATTTCCATTATCAAGCTATGAATAGTATGATGGTTTTGAGGTAGGGATATTCCTTGGTTTTTGTACCTTCTGATGCAAGGAAACCTTGCCAAGGGAGGGGTCACCCAAGGGAGTGTGTAGCAAAGAAGGCGATGCCTATAGAACTGATCCAAGTGGCTCAACTCCCAGATTTAACCAAGATCTTTTACTTTCGTGATGTTTCTAGAATTGCATTTAAAAGTGCATAAAGGAACATATATGCATGCTGTAAAGAAGAGCGAACATGACAAGAATCAACAACATAAAACACAAGACATTGATAACGGAGTTCATCCAGGAGGGACTACGTCTCAAGGCCCTAGTGTCAAGATGGTGTAGGCTACTACATTAAGTACTAGAAAGAGTGATGATGTACATGAATGTGTTTTCTCTATTATGCAAGGAATACACCCTCATGCAGGAGTGGCTCCAAGAGATGTTCCACTATGGGAAATGTCATTCAAAAAGGACTCCTATCAGCATGACATAATTTCAAATATGACAATAATGAGCATCCCACCAACATGGCATCAAAGGAATCTCAATTTAAACATACATGGAGACACATGAGTATCCCATCAACATGACGATAAAGAGATCTCAATCAAAACATGATAATAATTACATCTCACATTAAAAATAAAACAAGGTCCTGCATCAAACATCAAATAGGGATCTATACAACACAATGGATGATGATACACTGTTGGATCTGGCTTCACCATCGATCTCATGGCATTGAATCTCATGGGAATTATTACTCACACATTGAATGCTGACACCTGCACTCCACTTTGAAAAGTGTTCGAGAAACGGAATTAACAAAGGGAAAATATGATTGCACCATCAGATTTTTGGCATTGAATAGTGTAAAATCGACTGTCAAATTTCTTAATTCTGACAAACTGAAAATCTGGGGCTACAGGAATCTTTTCGATTCCCTCTAGATTCCTCAAATATTCCATCCTCTGGTTCATCTGAAGATTTGTTGCTCATATCAAAATTCTTTCTCCGCCATCAGGTTCATGTCATTAAGAGGGGTAGGATCGACATAAAATTTGTCTAATTGGGACATTGGAAAAATTTCGTCCTCCTGAAAATTGGGTTCAATCATGGTTCCACCTACCTCTTTTCCAGGCTCATGGTTCCACCTACAAAATTAATTAAAAAATATATGTCTCGCTTTTCACACTCTCCTTGGCCTCCGCAAACTGAGCAAATGAGGGTTTATATACTCGACGGTTGGCATAGTTACCAAAGCTGAGCCATTGGCGCGTTGGCAATATTGGACAATGGAACGCATGGGGTCTAGGGATCAAATCCCACCCATGCAAAAATTGGTGCATGGTTTAATTTCAATGAACTATTTTGTATTAAATTTAAACAACAACTAATTGATTTTTTTTTGAAATGGCACATTTTGGTAATATGAAACCGGATTAAATAGGTAGGTAGTTTCGTGTTGATTTAGGTGTATTGAGGTGATGTGTGGAGGCACCCGAGAGGCGGGCCGACTAGGTTGGACAGGAGGGTTCAAGCCCTGCCACCTCTGGCATACAATCTGTCAATGGCTAAGGTGCTTGTGTGTGGGCCGAGTCCACCAGAGGTGGCCCACCCACCCCATTTAATTTTAAAACATGTTATATGGTGGTTGAGGAGGGGAAGGGGGGCGGCAGGGGTCATTGCTTGACGGCCCGTTTTAATAACAAAATTTTGTTTTAACATATGTTTTGGGATGGTGGCAAGGGTCATAGCCTGCCACCTCATTTATATATATATATTTATTTTTGGTTAATTAATAATAGTTATTTTCTATTTTGTCTAATATAAGGGATATTAGACAAATTAAGTACCCAACAAATTTTCCTGCTTTTGGGAGCTAGGTTTCATGCCCTAGGTTCGGTCAAATTCTAGGACACTTAAACCTGGACCACTGCCCAACTTTGACAAAAACTTTGACTGGCTCTTTCTCCCTCATACAAGCTTGGATTTGAGTGTCATTCGCACCGTTGGAATCAGGGCGACGAGCACTTTGATCTCGTGTTGTTTTGGGAGCAATCTGACCACTTTGAATTTTGACCCTTTCTGAGTCCTCTTGGACTTCTACTTCTGTTTGGAGCCACCTGGATCAATCCTCCCTACTGAGGAGCTTCTGATCCTTCAAAAGCATGAAAAGTAATCTGCAACTTCTCTGTACCCTGTCTGCACTTACAAGTATCTGAGAAGTCACCCTTCCTTCTCCTTCAGCTTTGTCCTTCAGATCCATAAGCGATGAGCCAACACCTACCACCTCTACAAACCTATAGTACATTGTTTTGCAAATTACGTGCTTGACTTACATGAACAACTAATCACCCAAGAATTCCATACTTGCCATGAGTTGATAACACATACTCGGTGGTCAAGTTTACATCAAAATGGAAACAATACCCCAGCTATGAAAACAAGGCCAACATATCATTGTTGCATCAACAAGTGATGGAAAACTCATCACCACTGCAACACATGATTTACAAAAATAAAGCCAAACACTATTCTTTCTTTGAAAAATGGAAGCACAACACACTTTCAGAGTGTAAAATGCAACACAAAATAATACCAAGCATCATTCTTGCTTAACAGGTGATGGAAAACACATCATGACTTTTACATCTTAAAATGCAACAAATGATTTACAAAAGCATGACCATGACAAGATAACATATTTAGAAACCATTTTTCACTTATCTATGTGAATAGATCATCCCCCTATGGTGGTTTTTCTTGTCGAACGACTGGTTCACCTGGTTCATGCACCGACACTTTCTCTTTAAGGCGATGCTTTGGATGGATCCTCCAACATGTGGCCCTTTGGTGACCACTTATGTTGTAATGACTGCAATACGTTTTCTTCCTCCGGATCTTCTTGACCTTATTCTTTTCCTGTTGTTCAAAGGGTCTTTCACGCCTCATCCTTTTGTGTGCTGCTATTATTTTCCAGCACTTAACAAATGTATGGTTATGTAATCTACAAGAGGTACATTTTTTTTGATGCCTTGATTTATTTCCATCATTAACAACATGATTGTAATAAAAATGAGCATTCAAATATCGAGAATCGTTATATGTTTCCTTCCTGTCTCTGGTATCATTATGGTGATGAGAGCTTGCCTCAGCTCTTTCCCTGCAATGGACACGACCATGGGATGATGGTGACGTTTTCCCATCACTCTCTTTCCTCGACAATTTTAACGATGTCTCGGAAGCATATGACACCTTTGAGCATTCTCCTTCAGTGTATCCCAAGCCTGCAAATGGAGGTCTCTACACAACCTCCAATGGTTGAGTCATGCATTGGTTATTAACACCAATTTCTTTTTCCTCGTTGTAACTCATCCTGGTAAGGAGCCTCATGTTTTTCCTTGTAATTTTTATGTCCATAGTTCCAACATAAATCATACTATGTGAAGATGAAACTGAAGGGAATTCAACATATTTTACCTCCATTGTCGATTTGGAAAGAACTGATGAGGGCTTCTCATCATCTGTTGTTGGTGGTTCACTAGCTGTCGTGGCGCATTCCCCAACTTACTTTCTAACATACCGAAGTCCTTCCTGACGGGGTAATTCCTCTACTTTGATGGGGTTGACAATGCCTTGGCCATTGATACCCAAGCCTTTTCCTTCATACCCCATTTTATTCAACAATTTTGAGCCAATTCCTATGGTATGATTTTCAAAAACAACGAAATCATCATCAGGAAACATACATGAAGACGAAGAATTACTTTTTACCTCACATGTGTCACACTACATCTTTTCCAAGGAATTCTCCTTAGCTTGCAGTTGGCATAGCAAACTTTGTTTTTCCTCTTTCTCTTCTTGTAGAGCATATTCAATTCAGTGTTCTCTGCTTAAAGATTCTTGTTGTTGTGCTTCAGTTCTTCTAGGGCCTCTTCCATGGCTCACAACTGAAGCTGCAATCACTTTTTTTCCTCTATTTATTTTTGTAGAGATTCATACATTATTTCCACCTTTTCGGAAATTCTGATCATGGTTTCGTACGTCACTTTGTCATCCTCCATCGTTTCACATTCCATTGTTCACGCTCGAAATTCACATCCACATAAAGACCACTCTGATACCAAACTTGATCCGAGTGGCTCAACTCTCGGATTTAACCAAGATCTTTTACTTTCACGATGTTGTTATAACTACATTTAAAAAAGCATAAAGGAACATATATGCATGTTGTAAGGAAGAGGGAACATGACAAGAATAAGCAATATAAAACACAAGGCGTTGATAACAAAGTTCGTCCTGGAGGGACAACATCTATGGGCCCGGGTTTCAAGATGGTGCAAGCCACTCCTTTAAGTGCTGGAAAGAGTGATGGTGTACATGAATGTGTTTTCTCTATCATGTAAGGGATATGCCCTCACGTAGGAGTGGCTCCGAGAAATGTTCCACTACAAGAACACTCATTCAAAAATGACTCCTATCAACATGACATAATTTCACGTATGACAATAATGAGCATATGTCCAACATGGCATCAAAGGGATCTCACTTCAAGCATACAGGGCGATACATGAGTATCCCATCAACATGACGACAGAGGGATCTCAATCAAAACATGACAATAAGTACATATCACATCAAGAACAAAACAAGATCCCACATCAAACATCAAACAGGGATCTATACGACATAATGCATATTAATCAAAGAGACAAAGAAGTACATGATCGCACTGCATATACCTCACATCAAGGAGTTATCTAAAGAATATGATGATAAATTGCTGGATCTAGGTGCATCATCAATCTCATGGCGTTGAAACTCATGGGAATGGTTTCTCACACATTGAATGCTGACCCTTGCACTCCACTTTAAAAAGTGGCCAAGAAATGGAATGAACAAATGGAAAATCTAATTGCACCATCAGATTCATGGCATTGAATATCGTAAAATCGACTGTCAAATTTCTGAATTCTGACAAAGTGAAAATCTGGGGCTATAGGAATCTTTTGGATTTGCCCTCGATTCCTTAAAGATTTCCTCCTACGGGTCATCTAAGGATTTGCTGCTCAAATCAAAATTATGTTTGCAACATCAGGTTCATGTCATTGAGAGGTGTAGGATCGACATAAAATTTGTCCAATTGGGACACTGGAAAATTTTCGTCGTCCTGAAAAATGGGCTCAATCATGGTTTCACCTACCTCTTTTCCAGGCTCATGGTTCCAACTGCAAAATTAATTAAAAAACATATTTCTCAATTTCGGCGCTCTCCTTCGCCTCCATGCACTGAGAAAATGAGGTTTTATATTCTCGATGGTTGGTGTAGTTACCAAAGCTGGGTTGTTGGCACGTTGGAAATCTTGGAGAATGAAATGCTTGGGGTCGAGGGATCAAATCTTGCCGATGCCAAAATTGGTGCATGTTTTAATTTTAATGAACTGTTTTGTATTAAATTTAAACAATGGTTAATTGTTTTGTTTTCGGAATGGCGTGTTTTGGTAATACGGAACCGGATTAAATGGGTAGGCGGTTTCGTGTTGATTGAGGTGTATTGAGGTGATGTGTGGAGGTGCCTGGGAGGCGGGTCGACTAGGTTGGCCAGGCGGTTTCAAGTCCCACTGCCTCTAGCGTATAATCTGTCAATGGCTAAGGTGGTTGGGTGTGGGTTGGGTCCACTGGGGGTGACCCGTCCGCTCCATTTAATTGTAAAACATGTTATATGGTGGTTGAGGGGGGATGGTGGGGGTCATGGCCTGTCAGCCCATTTTAATAACAAAATTTTGTTTTAACATATGTTTTGGGATGGTGGTGGGGGTCATGGCCCACCACCTCATTTATATTTATATTTATATTTTTGTTTCATTAATAATAGTTATTTTCGATTTTGTCTAATATAAGGGGTATTAGACAAATTAAGTACCCAACAAATTCGCCTACTTTTGGGAGCTAGGTTTCATGTCCCGGGGTCAGTCAAATTGTAGGACACTTAAACCTTTCCCACTACCCAACTTTGACCAAAACTTTGACTAGCTCTTTCTTCCTCATACAAGCTCGGATTTGAGTGTCATTTGCACCATTGGAATCTAGGCGACGAGCACTTTGATCTATTGTTGTTTTGGGAGCAATCTGACCACTTTGAGTTTTTCCCTTTCTTAGTTCTCTTGGACTTCTACCTGTGTCTGGAGCCACCTAGATCAATCCTCCCTGTTGAGGAGCTTTTGGTCCTCAAAAAGCATGAAAAGTAATCTGCAACTTCTCTATACCCTGTCTACACTTACAAGTATCTGATAAGTCACCCTTCCTTCTCCTTCACCTTTGTTCTTCGGAGCCATAAGTGATGAGATGACACCTACCACCTCTGCAAACCTGTAGTACATTGTTTTGCAAATTACATGCTTGACTTACATGACCAACTAATGACCCAAGAATTCCATACTTGCCACGAGTTGATAACACATACTCGATGGTCAAGTTTACATCAAAATGGAAACAATACCCCAGCTATGAAAACAAGGCCAACATATCATTGTTGCGTCAACAAGTGATGGAAAACTCATCATCATTGTAACACATGATTTAAAAAAATAAGGCCAAACACTATTTTTTCTTTGACAAGTCATGGAAACAAAACATCACTTTCAGAGTGTAAAATGCAACACAAACTAAGACCAAACATCATTGTTGCTTAATAGTTGATGGAAAACACATCATCACTTTTACATCTTAAAATGCAACAAATGATTTACAAAAGCATGACCATGACAAGATAACATATTTAGAAGCCATTTTTCACTTATCGATGTGAATGGATCATCCCCCTGTGGTGGTTTTTCTTGTCGAACGATTTTTTCACCTAGTTCATGCACCGACGCTTTGTCTTTAAGGCGCTTCTCTCGATGGAGCCTCCAACATGTGGCCCTTTGGTGACCACTTCTGTTGCAATGATTGCAATATGTTTTCTTCCTCCAGATTTGTTGTACCTTCTTCTTTGCTAGTTGTTCAGAGGGTCTTTCACACCTCATCCTTTTGTGTGTTGCTATTATTTTCTAGCACTTAAAAAATGTATGGTTATGTAATCCATGAAAGGTACATGTTTTTCGATGCCTTGATTTATGTCCATCATTAACAACATGATTGTAATCAAAATGAACATTCGAATATCAAGACTGGTTATACCTTTCCTTACTGTCTCTGGTGTCATTATGGTGATGAGAGCTTGCCTCAGCTCTTTCCCTGCAATGGACACTACCATGGGATGATGGTGACGTGTTCCCATCACTCTCTTTCCTCAACAATTTCAACGACGTATCAGAAGCATTCGACACCTTTGAGAATTCTCCTTCAGTGTATCCCAAGCCTGTAAATCAAGGTCTCTGCAAAACCTCCAATGGTTGAGTCATGCGTTAGTTATTAACACCAAGTTATTTTTCCTCCTTGTACCTCATCCTAGTAAGGAGCCTCATGTTTCTCCCTGTAATTGGTATCTCCACATTTCCAACAGAAAGCATACTATGTGAAGATGAAACTGAAGGGAAATCAACATCTTTTACCTCCACTATCGATTTCGAAAGAACTGATTAGGTATTCTCATCATCTATTGTTGGTGGTTCGCTAGCTGTCATGGCACATTCCCCAACTTGCTTTTCGACATACCCAAGTCCTACCTGACGGGGTAATTTCTCTACTTTGATGGGGTTGACAATGCCTTAGCCATTAATACCCAAGCCTTTTCCTTCATACCCCATTTTCTTCAATAGTTTTGAGCTAATTCCTCTGGTATGATTTAAAAAAATAGCGAAATCATCATGAGGAAACATACATGAAGACAAAGAATTACTTTTTACCTCACATGGGTCATGCTACAGCTTTTCCAAGGCATCGTCCTTAGCTTGCAACTAGTGTAGCAAACTTTGTTTCTCCTCTTTCTCTTCTTGTAGGAGCATCTTCAATTAAACATTCTCTGCTTGAAGATTCTTGTTGTTGTGCTTTAGTTCTTCTAGGGCCTTTTCCATGGCTCGCAATTGAAGCTGCTATCACTCCTTTTCCTTTGTCTTCGTTTGTAGAGCTTCATACATTATTTCCAACTTTCGGGAAATTCTTCTCATGGTCTCGTACATTGCTTTGTCATCCTCCATCATTTCACATTCTATTGTTCATGCTCGCAATTCACATCCATGCATAGACCACTCTGATACCAAACTTGATCCAAGTGACTTAACTCCCAGCTTTAACCAAGATCTTTTACTTTCGTGATGTTTTTATAATTTAATTTAAAATAGCATAAAGGAACATATATGCATGTTTTAAAGAAGAGGGAACATGACAAGAATCAACAACATAAAACACAAGACGTTGATAATGGAGTTCATCCAGGAGGGACTACGTTTCTCAGCCTTGGTTTCAAGATGGTGTAGGCCGCTGCATTAAGTGCTGGAAAGAGTGATGATGTACATGAATGTGTTTCCTCTATCATGCAAGGGATGTGCCCTCACATAGGAGTGGCTCCAAGAGATGTTCCACTACAGGAACTCTCATTCAAAAAGGATTCCTATCAGCATGACATAATTTCACATATGACAATAAGGATCCTCCCGCCAACATGGCATCAAAGGGATCTCAAACTAAGCATACATGGCGACACATGAGTATCGTCAACATGATGACAAAAGTATATCAATCAAAACATGACAATAAGTACATCTCACATCAAGAAAAAAACAAAATCCCACATCAAACATCAAACATGGATCTATAAAGCACAAGAGAAAAAGAAGTACATGATCACACTACATATACCTTACATCAAGGAGTTATCTGAAGAAGATGACGATAAACTATTGGATCTGGTTGCACCATCGATCATGTGGCATAGAAACTCATGGGAATGACTGCTCACACATTGAATGCTGACACCTGCACTCAACTTTGAAAAGTGACAGAGAAATGGAATGAACAAATGGAAAATATGATTGCACCATCAGAATCGTGGCATCGAATAGCGTAAAATAGAATGTAAAATTTATGAATTCTGACAAAGTGAAAATCTAGGGCCACAAGAATCTTTTAGATTCCCCTTAGATTCTTCAAATATTCCCTCCTACGGGTCATCTTAAGATCTGCTACTCATATCAAAATTATGTTTGCGCCATCAGGTTCGTGTCATTGAGAGGTGTAGGATCAACATAAAATTTGTCCAATTAGGACACTAGAAAAATTTCTCCCTCCTGAAAATTGGGCTCAATCATGGTTTTGCCTACCTCTTTTCCAGGCTCATGGTTCCACCTACAAAATTAATTAAAAAATATATTTCTCAATTTTTGCGCTCTCCTTAGCCTCCGAGAACTGAGAAAATGAGGGTTTATATACTCGACGGTTGGCGTAATTACCAAAGCTAGGTCATTGGCACGTTGTAAATATTGGACAATGAAATGCATGGGGTTGAGGGATCAAATCTCGCCCATGCCAAAATTAGTGCATGGTTGAATTTTAATGAACTATTTTGTATTAAATTTAAACAACAACTAATTGATTTTTTTTTGTAATGGCATGTTTTGGTAATATGGAACTGGATTAAATGGGCAGGTGGTCTCGTGTTGATTGAGGTGTATTGAGGTGATATGTGGAGGCACCCGGGAGGCGGGTCGGCCAGGTTGGCCGGGGGGTTCAAGTCCTGCCACCTCTGGCGCACAATCTGTTAATGGTTAAGGTGGTTGGGTGTGGGCCAAGTCCACTGTAGGTGGCCCATCCACCCAATTTAATTGTAAAACATGTTATATGGTGGTTGGGGGGGGGGGGTCGGCAGGGGTCATGGCTCGTCAGCCTGTTTTAATAAAAAAAATTGTTTTAACATATGTTTTGGGATGGTGGCGGGGGTCATGGCCCACCACCTCATTTATATTTATATTTATATTTTTGTTTAATTAATAATAGTTATTTTCGATTTTGTCTAATACAAGGGATATTAGACAAATTAAGTACCCAACAAATTCACCCGCTTTCAGGAGCTAGGTTTCATGCCCCAGGGTCAGTCAAATTGTAGGACACTTAAACTTGGCCCACTGCCCAACTTTGACCAAAACTTTGACTGGCTCTTTCTCCCTCATATGAGCTCGGATTTGAGTTCCATTCACACAGTTAGAATTAGGGCGATGAGCACTTCAATCTAGTGTTGTTTTGGGAACAATCTGACCACTTTGAATTTTTACCCTTTCTGAGTCCTCTTAGACTTTTGCCTGTGTCTGGAGCCACCTGGATCAATCCTCCCCACTGAGGAGCTTTTGGTCCTCCAAAAGCATGAAACATAATCTACAACTTCTTTGTACCCTATCTGCACTTACAAGTATCTGATAAGTCACCCTTCCTTCTCCTTCACCTTTGTGCTCTGGAGACATAAGCAATGAGCCGACACCTACCACCTCTGCAAACCTGTAGTACATTGTTTTTAAATTATATGCTTGACCTACATGACCAACTAATGACCCAAGAATTTTGTACTTGCCATGAGTTGATGACACATACTCAGTGGTCAAGTTTACATCAAAATGGAAACAATACCCCAGCTATGAAAACAAGGCCAACATATCATTGTTGTGTCAACAAGTGATGGGAAACTCATTATCACTGCAACACATGATTTAAAAAAATAAGGCCAAACACTATTTTTTCTTTGACAAGTCATTGAAACAAAACATCACTTTTAGAGTGTAAAATGCAACACAAAATAAGACCAGACATCATTGTTGCTTAGCAGTTGATGGAAAACACGTCATCACTTTTACATCTTAAAATGCAACAAATTCTTTAGAAAAGCACAACCACGACAAGATAACATATTTAGAAGCCATTTTTCACTTATCAATGTGAATGGATCATCCCCCTGTGGTGGTTTTTCTTGTCGAACAACTATTTCACCTTGTTCATGCACCGACGCTTTCTCCTTAAGGTGCTACTGTCGATGGAGCCTCCAACATGTGGCCCTTTGGTGACCAATTCTATTGCAATGACTGCAATACATCTTCTTCCTCTAGATCTTATTTACCTTCTTCTTTGACCGCTGTTGATAGGGTCTTTCACTCCTCATCCTTTTGTGTGTTGTTATTCTTTTCCAGCACTCAACAAATGTATGGTTATGTGATCCACAAAAGGTACATGTTTTTCGATGCCTTGAATTATGTCCATCATTAAAAACATGATTATAATCAAAATGAACATTTGAATATCAATACTAGTTATACTTTTCCTTTTTGTCTCTAATGTCATTATGGTGATGAGAGCCTGCCTTAGCTCTTTCCCTTAATGGACACTACCATGGGATGATGGTGACGTGTTCCCATCACTCTCTTTCCTTGACAACTTCAACGATGTGTCGGAAGCATCTAATAGCTTTGAGCATTCTCCTTCAGTGTATCCCAAGCATGAAAATCGAGGTCTCTTCAAAAGCTCCAATGGTTGAGTCATGCCTTGGTTACTAACACCAAGTTCTTTTTCCTCCTTGTACCTCATCTTGGTAAGGAGCCTCGTGTTTGTCCCTGTAATTGGTATCTCCAAATTTCCAACAGAAATCATACTATGTGAAGATGAAACTGAAGTGAAATCAACTTCTTTTACCTCCACTATCGATTTGGAAAGAACTGATGGGGGTTTCTCATCATCTGTTGTTGGTGGTTCGCTAGCTGTCATGGCGCATTCCCCAACTTCATTTCTGACATACCCAAGTCCCGCCTGATGGGGTAATTCCTCTACTTTTATAGGGTTGACAATGCCTTGGCCATTAATGCCCAAGCCTTTTCCTTCATACCCCATTTTATTCAACAATTTTGAGCCAAAACATGTGGTATGATTTTCAAAAAGAACGAAATCATCATCAAGAAACATACATGAAGACAGAGAATTACTTTTTACCTTACATGGGTCACATTGTAGCTTTTCCAAGGCATCATCCTTAGCTTGCAGCTGGCGTAGCAAACTTTGTTTCTCCTCTTTCTCTTCTTGTAGGAGAACCTTCAATTCAATGTTCTCTATTTGAATATTCTAGTTGTTGTGCTTCAGTTCTTCTAGGGCCTCTTCCGTGGCTTGCAATTGAAGCTGCAATCACTCATTTTCCTCTGTCTCTTTCTGTAAAGCTTCATACATTATTTCCGCCTTTTGGGAAATTCTTAGCATGGTCTCGTACATTGCTTTGTCATCCTCCATTGTTGCATGTTCCATTGTTCACGCTCACAGTTCACATCCATGCAAAGACCCTTCTAATACCAAACTTGATCCAAGTGGATCAACTCCCAGATTTAACTAGGATCTTTTACTTTCATGATGTTGTTAGAATTGCATTTAAAATACCATAAAGGAACATATATGCATGTTGTAAATAAGAGGGAAGATGACAAGAATTAGTAACATAAAACATAAGATGTTGATAACGGAGTTCGTCCAAGAGGGATTACGTCTCTGGGCCCCGATGTCAAGATGGTGTAGACCACTACATTAAGTGTTGGAAAGAGTGATGATGTACATGAATGTGTTTTCTCTATCATGCAAGGAATATGCCCTCACGCGGGAGTGGCTCTAAGAGATGTTCCACTGCTGGAACTCTCATTCAAAAAGGACAACTATCAGCATGACATAATTTGACGTATGACAATAATGAGCATCCCTCCAACATGGTATCAAAGGGATCTCAATTCAAACATACATGAAGACACATGATTATCCCGTCAACATGAAGACAAAAGGATCTCAATAAAAACATGACAATAAGTACATCTCACATCAAGAAAAAAAAAAGATTCCACAGCAAACAAGGATCTATACAACACAATGCATCTCAAGAAAAGAGACAAAGAAGTACATGATCACACTGTAGATATCTCACATCAAGGAGGTATCTGAAGAAGATGATGATAAACTATTGGATCTGGCTGCACCATCAATCTCGTGGCGTCAAATCTCATGGGAATGACTGCTCACACATTGAATGCTGACACCTGCACTCCACTTTGAAAAGTGGTCGAGAAATGGAATGACCAAATGGAAAATCTGATTGCACCATCAAATTCATGGTGTTGAATAGTGTAAAATCGACTGTCAAATTTCTAAATTCTGACAAAGTGAAAATTTGGGGCTACATGAATCTTTTAGATTCCCCCTAGATTCCTCAAATATTCCCTCCTCTGGGTTATCTGAAGATCTGCTACCTAGATCAAAATTATGTTTGCGCCATCAGGTTCATGTCACTGAGAGGTGTAGGATCGACATAAAAGTTTTCCAATTGGGACACTGGAAAAATTTCGCCCTCCTACAAATTGGGCTTAATCGTGGTTCTATTGCCTTGTTTCCAAGCTCATGGTTCCACATGAAAAATTAATTCAAAAACATATGTCTCAATTTCCGCACTCTCCTCTCTCCTTTCCCTCTACACACTGAGGAAATGAGGGTTTATATACTCTATGGTTGGCGTAGTTACCAAAGCTGGGCCATTGGCGCGTTTCCAATCTTGGAAAGTGAAATAAATGGGGTCAAGGGAACCAAATCCCGCCCATGCCAAAATTGGCACATGGTTTAATTTTAATGAACTATTTTGTATTAAATTTAAACAATGGTTAATTGATTTTTTTTTTGGAATGACGTGTTTTGGTAATATGGAACCAGATTAAATTGGCAGTTGGTTTCGTGTTGATTGAGGTGTATTGAGGTGATGTGTGGAGGGGCCTAGGAGGTGGGCCAGCGAGGTTGGCCGGGCGAGTTCAAGCCCTGCTGCCTTCGGCATATAATTCGTCAATGGCTAAGGTGGTTGGGTGTGGGCCGGGTCCATCTGAGGTGGCCCGCCCACGCAATTTAATTGTAAAACATGTTATATGGTGGTTGGGGGGGGGTGTTGGGGGCGACGGGGGTCATGGCCCATTGGCCCATTTTAATAATAAAAAATTGTTTTAACATTTGTTTTGGGATGGTGGCAGAGGTCATGGCCCACCACCTCATTTATATTATATTATTTTATTTTTGTTTAATTAATAATAGTTATTTTTTATTTTGTCTAATATAAGGTATATTAAGAAAATTAGGTACCCAACAAATTCACTCACTTTCGAGAGCTAGGTTTCATACCCCGGGGTCGGTCAAATTGTAGGACACTTAAACCTAGCCAACTACCTAACTTTGACCAAAACGTTTACTGGCTCTTTCTCCCTCAAAGGAGCTCGGATTTGAGTGTTGTTCACACCGTTGGAATTAGGGTGACGAGCACTTCAATCTGGTGTTGTTTGGGGAGCAATTTGACCACTATGAATTTTGACCCTTTCTAAGTCCTCTTGGACTTCTGCCTATGTTTAGAGCCACCTGGATCAAGAACTTGGAGGGTGTATGACTACATAGAAAGGGGTGACCGGATTTCCTGAGGGATTGTGTCACAGAGAAGGGATTTGTTTTGGTTATTAGCATTACCAAATGGAATCAAATGCACATTGGGAGTCTGCCCTAGAATAATGAGTCAGTAACTTTTCACTAAGAGGACAAGTGGTGCAATATCGTAGCATTGGACATTGGGTACAACTTCGACTTTGATAGTGGATTCTAGACTTCCTGGGAAGGAATTGAATCCTAATATTACTTTGAGGGTGGAGGTGTAAGCCTTTGGATTCCATTGTTGCTAATATGGGCATTGTATCCTTTTATTTGTTGGTTGAGAAAATGTGCATATGTATATATGTGTATATTATTGTAAATACTTTATAGATTTGGATTATAAAAATCCATAGATAGTATGATTATTTTCTAGTTGAAGAAAACGTCTATAAGTGCATATGTGGTTATTATTGTAAATGTTGTAATGAGATGTGCTATAAAGCTTCAGTAAGTAGTATGATTGTCATATATTCAATAGTGATCATTGTAAATATTGTAACGAGTTGTCTTATAAAGCTCCATAGGCATTATGTTTGGTTTGCAGTGGTTTGTTGGTTTATAAGTGTCATCGAACATCGCGAACGATGTTTCCCCAAGTGGGAGGTTTTTGTAAAAACTCTTGGTTTATTTTTTGTGTAAAAAATAAATAAGACCAAGGTCATGTGAAATGTATTCCAAGATGAATGGTGGGAAAACAATATTAATGGGTGTTCACTTGGTTTATTATGGCTAAGGAAATTGGCAAAGGAAATGGAAAAGTCTTTGGAAAGGTATGAGGAATTAATTGGGAATTTATTTATGAAAATAATGGAAAATAGGAGAAAAGGGAGGTGAAAGGTCACAAGTTTCATTTGAGGAGGAAAATGAAAGAAAAATAATGGAAATTGAAGAAAATAAAGGCCTCAATGATAAAAAAGTCTTATGGGGATTAGTTCATGGCTTTTTTCAGTGTTATCTTTTCTTAGTTCATTTTTGGAGCTCTAATTCTATTCTCTCTCTCACTCATACTAGCATAGGAAAGTGTAAGAGGACATCAAGATCAATAGCTACTGTGGGTTTTTCTTCCAGGTATAGAGTTTCATATATTATTTCCTTGCTAGTTTTGGTATGCATGGCGCATGGATGTGGTTTCTTGGTTATGATATGTCATTGGCATAGAGGATTGCTTGGATTGACAATGGTTTTGCATAGCCTTTCCATTTCCTAGATAGCCATGATGATGTGGGTTTCTTTACTCATGTTTTCTGGTTGGTTCTCATGTTCCTTATTGATGTGGGTTGAATTACTAGTTCATGGAGCCTTGTATTGACAAACAATCTAGAAGCCCTATAACTAGTTGGGTTGAGTTACTAGTTTTGGAAGCCTTGTTTTGAAAAACAATATGGAGCCCTTGGTGGGTTGAGTTACTGGTCTTGGAAGCCTTGGTTGGAAAAATGCTCTGGAGCTTGGTAGCAGCTGTGGGTTGAGTCACTAGTCCCAAAAGCCTTGGTTGGAACAAACAATTTGAGACCTAGACAACTTGGGTAGTGACTGATATGGTGATCGTTAGTGATGTTGGACTGTAAGGTGGAATCACTAGTTGAGGGTTGAGGTGGGTTTTCCTCTGGAATCCTTGGTTTAGTTTTGTTTGATTTCTTTCATGAGATCCCACATTCATGCTTGGAATATGGAACATGGGTGATTAACTGAAGGAGAGATTTGATTTATCCTAATCTATTGTCAGATGGTACATGGAGGTCCCTGACTTGGTTGGATTTTCACATGTTAATAAGAGCTCCTTTTCCTTGGTATTTTCAAGAGTAAATGTGCTTGATATTATGTGGCTTTAATGGTTGTTTCCTGGTTGATATATCTTTGGTTATTTTTTGTTTATAAGAATGTTTTATGAAAGTTATAATGTATGTATATCATCATGCTTTCGTTAGTATATGAAATTTTATTGAATGAATGACTGAATGGATAACAATGCAGCTATTATGAGGAGATATCATTCCTCTTTAATAATTCTCAGATAAGTATGAGACCCATATGCTCAGATATTTTGTTGTGACCTATAGATTACATGTTTGTTATGTGTTAGACGAAATTCCTATCATGGATAGTAGGGTAAAATAAATTTCTTGGTCAAGTGTTTGAATTAGCATCCTCATCTTAGTGTTAGCTATCTTTTTTGGAAGTTTCATGACGTTCTAGGCAGTGGCTTGCATCTTGGCCCTGAGAAAGTGGCACAGAATATGAGGTCATTGGCACATAACTTCGTAAAAAAGGGCCACATTTTCATACATGCATCATTGTGGGAGCGACTAGAGGGTCTTAGTCACATGCATTCTTTGTCATGGGAGAGAGTGGGGGTCTAGATCAGTAAAACATCAATTTGTCTCAGGAGATGGGCACTTGGAATGGTTGGTTGTTTCCTGAAGGTTTTGTAGCTCCTGAGGAGGCTTAGATTGGTCTTGTCTTGTCAGTTCCACTTCCTTAACTATACTTCGGGAGTTGAATCATATCATAGTAACTCTTTGTCACATGTTTAACCCAGTGGACTAGTTAGCTTGGCTAAATGTGGGAGGAGGGTGGTTACAATGTTAAACAAAATCACACTCAAGAACAAGTATGTAATACCAAATATAGATTATGCATTTGATTAATTATAGCAAACCAAGTACTTCACCAACCAATACCGAAATTCTGGATATTTCTAGGTTTGAAGTAGAGAAGAAGATACCTAGAAGACTTCCTTCATAACTAGGAAAGGTTTTTTTGAGTGGTTAATCATGTCATTTAGCCTATGCAATGGACCAACTATGTTTATAAGGTTCATGAAGCATAAAATACACCCTTTTACAGATTCCTTTTTTATTGTCTATTTGGATTATATACTAATATAAAATGTTTCCTGGGAGGAGAACATCTAATGTTTGATGTAGGTGCTAAAAACCTCAATGAAGCACTAGCTACTATCAAATCACAAAATCTATGACTTTTCATAGCAGTGTTTGGTCTATGTGGGCGATGTGATAGGTGGAGAAGAGCTGAAGATAGGTCATGAAATGGCCAATTCCTATTGACATTTCTAACATTAGGAGTTCCATTGGGAAAACACACACACAAAGTAAATTTATATCCTTATTTTCAGCAATAGAAACACCACCCCATGCCATAATAGCAAGTGGAAAGACTTTCTAATGGGGAAAGGGTTATTAGAGGGCTTTTCAGGAGTTAAAGAAGAATATTAGTCAGGCACCACTTCTCTAATTAGCTTGCAATAACCATCGAAAGAGGAGACAAATGTAAGCGGGTATGTTATGGCAGTGGTCTTATAGCTAAAAAATCCTCCCTCTAGGATCTAATGAAAGGGAATAACCCTTTCTAAGTTAAATTATCAACTTGTGATCAATGTCACATTCAAGAAAGTTCTTTTTTGAGGGCCCAACACTCTTATGCAGTGTTAGGAGTGAAACAATGGCCTAACAATTCCGTTTTCAAGTGTAGAGGGTGAAACATTAGCCAACAATGCCCTTATGCCACAACAATGGTGAAATAGAGGATATAGCTAGAATGAATAAGGTTTATTTGGTCATGTTTGACTAAATAAACCACGAATTTATAAAAATTGACCAAATAAACCTTATCCATGCATGATATGTACTATGTTTCACCATTGCTATGGCATAAGGGAATTAATGGCTAATGTTTCATCCTCTACACTATAAAAGGTCATTTTTAGGCCCGCTGTTTCACTCATAACACTTCATAAGAGCGTTGAACCCTCAAAAAACCACTTTCTTAGATGTTACATTAATCACAAGTTGACCCTTTGACTTGGAAAGGGTTGTTCGTTTCTCTTATACCATAGGGTGTGGATGTTTGAACTATAACAGGTGGTCTTGATGAAATAAGGAAGGTCTTACATGATACCATTCTGAAGTATTATACCCTACCTATGGCAAGGAGTTGTATGCCATGGTAAACAATGTGAGGAAGTGGAAACATTATCTGATGGGAAAGGAGACAATAATCCACATATCACCAAATGCTACAATATCTATAGGCCTAGAATAAGCTAAAACAAGGTATGAATTACAAGTGAATGGGTTTTCATACTATTTTCATTTAGTGATCAAGTTTAAGAATGGAAACATAAACACGTTTGTTGACAAGCTTTCAGCACCACCCACATCAAAGATCACAACTTTGGGAACTATGATGCACATGGGTCCATTGACCCATGATGCATACAAAGAGGCATATTTATAGGACGAGGAATTTAATGAGGCGTAGTAGTAGTTGCAGAGCTAAATTCATGTGCATGATGGTGACAACATAGTTGACTGCCATCTCCAAGATGGGTTACTCTATAACTTGGACAAGTTATGTGTTATTAAAGATGAGTGATTGTAGATAATTAGAGACGCCCTTACCTCCAAGTTTTCAGGGCTCTTTCATATATAGAAGATAATGGCCAACTTATAGAGGTATATGTATTGGCCCAAGTTATAAGAACAAGTAGCTAGTTTCATCAAAGGATGCATGCTTTTTTGTAGCAACAAGCATAATAATAATAGACAAGGTCTATATCATCACTTACATGCACCCACTTGTCCTTGGCATACCATTTCCATGGAATTTGTCAAAAATTCACTAAAACCCATCAAGGGACATGATAACCTATCATGCTAGTTGACAGATTAAAAAATATGTGATCAAATTTGGTATAAAAATACAATCATCGACAATTAGCAATGAACTTATTCATTGGATAGGTTTGGGTGCACTTTTGGAGACCAAGGAACATCATTTTATATAGGGAAGAAATATTTCTTAGTGCATTATGGAGTACATTATAGGGAATATGGACACAGAGTTTGAGAGGTCTACAACATTCCATCCATTGATTGATGGGAAGACAAAATTACTCAATTGGAATTTTATGTGAATTTTAAGGTTTTAGAATAAAAAACATATGAATAATTATTTTGTATATCTAAAACACTAGTCTTATAATAGACAAGTCCACATTCTACTGGTAAGTCCCGACTTGAAAATTATTTTGGATCTTTTCCACCTTCACATTTGGATATTTGATATGGGTAGGAAGGAAGAGTAAGGGAGGATATTGCAATGTATACCTTAAGGGTACAAAATTTTGTTTAGGAGATCAGGAAAATCCATATAAAATTGTAGAAGTAATAGGAAAAATATAAGGCTAGGTATGATCAACGCAAAATAGAGAAGTCCATGAAGGTGGGTGACAGAGTATGGTTTCAGTTGAACAAGGAGTGGCTATAGGGTCCTAGTAAGAAAATAAATTGTTTTACATAAACTCGTTCTACCCCCATACATAGACATTTACTTAGTGGTGAATGTAAAGAACCTGAAACTATATGAGCCTTCCATGCTAGATTGAGAGGAGGTACACGTCCTACCTTTTATAGAGGATTTGGAACCATATACCCAGATATAGTTGAAAGAGGATACAATTTTGTAGAAGAGTTCCATAAATACAAGATAGCGGTAGCATGAACTTTCAAAAATTGGGTTGAAAGGGTAACTTCTAAGCAAGGCTAAATGGTACACTCAAGAGAAGGTAGAGGAAATATTTCCTCACCTCATTGAGTAGAATATTTTGGGGACAAAAATACTCCAAAAATGGGGGAGGTGTGATCCATGTTGGTTGATTATATTTCTCTTCATCCATTTTCATGCTTCTAGAGTAAAAAAGTTAAGGAATTAGCTCCTAGGACCAATTTTACTTGTAGGACATAGTTTGGAAAATTAGGGTCTCAAACCCTTCGGGAGAAGTTTGAGGCATCCAATGTATTTTTTGGGGGTAATATTTTTCTTCTTGAGTATGGTACATATTTTTTCTACACATAGTGACCTTTCGAATGGTGCAATAATCACCTCGATTGGAGTCCATACATAAAGGTTATGCCACTTAGAAGTTAGCCTTCTTATTTTGACCACCATAATTGAACAGGATTCCACATAAATCCCCATTATTCATGGAAAAATGTTTTGTACACATGATCATGATAAATAATAGCCTATGAGAATTAATATTGTAACTATACTTAGGAGTTGAAGGTTTCAAACCTAACCACTAACAGGTTATTGGGTTGTGTTATAATTGGGTCGTTAGGAGGAAATGGGTCCCATTCTATTAGAGTGCATTTTGTTCCATACACAACTAGAGTAGTTTTTAGGGATAGGGAGAGATAAAAAATAGAGGAGTTTTCCAATGTAGCAACCCATGAGACAAAGGACTCACTTTTTTTACATGCATCCATTTCAGATTCAAAGAGAGTAAAATATCCTCACCTTCCATTTGGGATTTATTTCAACAAGGTTTCATAAGATATAAGGCTTTTGGAAATTGTGGTTTGTGATTTTTATTTCATTGTTCTTTATTTTTGGCATAATTATAATTTGTGTGCATATACAAAAAATAGTAATTAACATATCTAGAAATCTAAGGAGAAATAAACCCTCATAGTGTAGATTTTAGATTTTCTAATATAGTTTAGTAGATCTATTGTGAAGAACTTTCCAGTGGAATATCCATGGAAGTTTATGGATAAAAATACAAGATATCTAACATGAAATACAATATCCTCCCTGAGCTTGTTTAAAGCTCTTTTCAAACTCACTTATGGATTAACACAAGATGACATAAATATGCCAAGTCTTGGAATTACCATTTAGGAATAAAAAGGGAGATTACCTTGCAAAATATTGATACCATTAAAAATAATATCACATATAGTTGAGAGTAAGAAGTAAGTTAAACAATGAAGATGATGATATATGGAACTTTGGCACTTTAGGAAAAGAAGCTCGACCAAGATCTGGAGCTTACTAATGTTTCTCCTTCCTGGTTCTAGTGTTTTAGAAAGGAGTTTCCTCATATTTGTGAGGTAGGTGTTCAACTGGGGGGACATATCTCAATATATTTGGTTTATTCATACTATGGCTCTCTTTATGACAAGGATGAGTGCCAATCTTCATGGCTAATAATTTTCTTTATTGCATATGTTATAGCTCAAAAATCCAACCTCTAGGGTCTAAGAGAAAGGAATAACCCTTTCCAAGTCAAAGGGTCAACTTGTGATTAATGGAACATCCAAGAAAGTAGGTTTTCAGGGGTTAAATCCTCTTATGTAGTGTTAGGAGTGAAACAATGAACCTAACAACACCCTTCCTTTGTGTAGAGGGTGAAACATTAGCCAACAACGCCCGTATGCCACAACAATGGTGAAATATAATGTAGATCTTGCATGCATAAGGTTGATTTGGTAATATTTGATCATGACTTAATCAAACTTGACAAAAACAACCTTATCCATGCAACATATATACTTTGTTTCACCGTTTCTATGGTATAAGGTTGTTTTTTGCTAATGTTTCACCCTCTACAATAGAAACGAACATTGTAAGGCCCACTTTTTCACTCGTAATTGAAACCTCAAAAAACCACTTTCCTAGATGTTCAATTGATTAGAAGTGGACCGTTTGACTTGGAAAGGGTTTTTCCTTTCTCTTAGATATTAGGGGTGGAATTTTGAGCTATGACAATGTTTCCTATAGGGTTTAATTTCTTTAAGGGAAGTTGGCATTTCTAGAGAGATTTCAAATTCATTTTTCATTATTTTGGTTTTCATATCACGGGGTTGGAAACTTATGATATTTCACTACAAATCTAGGGGTTAGTGCATTCATTTATTTGATATTTTTCTCTTATAAGTGTCTTGGATGTTATTTTTGGATTTTTGGTTGCACATCCTCCTTTTGATGGTGCTCTTGGCTTGCATGTTCAACTCATCGAGGCACAACTTCTTCCTACTTCCTGCATATACATCAACACCCTCAGAATGTAGTATATCTTATCAAAATATCCTCTACTTCATATTCACAAGGGTCAGTGAGGATCTCATGAAATATGTCCCAAGTAGAAGGCTTTTAAGTTTTCATCGCAGTTCTCAGTGATTTTTCTATCCTCAGGTGAGCTTATGTGTTGGTGTTCATTTATTAGCTCCATCCTTATGTATCATAAGACATGCATCTTTAGATACTCATGATTTATTCATTTGTTACCCTCAAATCAGAGAAGATATACTTGAAAAAGAGCATTGTTCTCCTCTGTTTGAGTTGGCAAGAAATACATATGAATTGGTTCTGATCATAGTCGATCAAAACAAGGTGAAAGGTTTTAAGATTTTCATAAAGGATCTGAATGAGACGCTGATGCCACTTTGGGTTTCAGAATAGGAGTATGTGGAAGGTCTAATCCGTATGTCAGAGAAATGATTGGGGATCCCAGTAGCCATGCAATGCCTTATCTGGGAAGGAAAATAACTATACTTTTTTCTTAGATGCATGATTATGACATAACTAGGAATTCCAGTATTATATTTCTTTTGAGGTTGCATGGAGGTTCTTTCAGCTCTAGGATCCCAACAAATTTAGTTTCATACAAGGAGGTGGTTCAAAGGAGAGGTCATGCTAAAATGGAACAACCCTATTTGAGTCTACTACCTTATATTGTTGAACAATCAGAGCAAGTGTGAGTTATTGTAGTAAATCTAAAATAAGTAGATCAACTCTTTTTGGATCTTCAATCAAAGTATATGATTTTTAGATCTAATGGGTTTTTTTGCAAGTTTTGAAGTTTTCCATCAATGGGTTTTTATGACATGGTCCAAATTTTTTTATATTTACCTCTTTTCAAAAGGTTTTTCCATTTTTCAATTCAATTTGCAAGATGAAATAGAGAAATTATAGAAGGAAGGGCCTTGGTTATAGGAAGGAGTAGGGATTTTTATAGCCGCTTGGTGCCTAGAGTTTGATTATACAACAATGGTGGTAATAAAGAGGCTAGTTTGGGTAAGGCTCCCAAACCTCCACCTTCCCTTTTTCCATCATAAGGTTTTAGAGGGTGTTGGGAACACTTTGGGCTCATTTAAAAGAATGGATATTGAATGAAAAAAGAAAGGTTTATTCACCTTTTGCCATGTATGTGTAAAAATTGACCTAAGTAAGGGTCTAACGTACCACATCTTACTGAAACATAAATATTAACAATGATTTAAATTGCGGACTATGAAAACATGAAATTTATATGTCGTACATGTTTTAAAATAGGACATATTCAAGAGTCATTTCCTTTGGAAAGAAAACGACCAAAAAAGAAAAAGGGCCAAGACACCAAAGAAAAAGATTGGCAACCTTTTGATCCTACTTAGAAAAAAGAAGGAGAAATCAAAGAGGAATTTTCAGAACTAGAAGATAAGAATACCAAGGTTCATGATGAACATGCACCTCAAATGCAAAGAAACTCAAACATAAAACTGATCCATGTAGAGGAACATGACGAAGTAGTGGTTGGTAAATAAGATGAGACATATGGCGCAAAGAGAGTTCGTGTTTCAGAAAGCTTAGATTTTGATAAAATAACATCCACCAAAGGTGTCCAAAAATGATTTGGCAATGGTGCATGTTGACCATCCTGCAAGGGGATGGAAGAAGTTTCAAATAAAGGAAAGAGTTGGCATTATCGTGTTCATGGTTCTAGCTAGCTAGTGTTGGAATTAGTTTCATGATGACAACTAACTTGTAATTGCATTGACGTCAACCTTATGATGTTCTAGCTGATGAATTTTATGACATCCTTGTAGCATGGTTATAGTTGGTTGAGTTGGTTGAGTTGGAATTTGATGTTAACCTGGTGTTAGCCTCATGATGCATTGATGCCACACTCATGATGATCAGATGATAGTATTGATGTGGTATGTGGTTGATGATTGTTCATGTACTAGTGGTGTTCATGACCTAGTGCATGAACTAGAGGTTAACTTGTTACAATAGTGTATTTCCTTATGATGATGATGTTGGGTTGCTATAGAGTATTGTACAAAAGTTGTATCTTGTGAATATGTCAGAGGTGAGTACAGGATTTGTTTCTAGTATTTTCAACCCTTGTTTTGTTGGCTTCTAGGTCACTAGGTGATGGCACTTGGGAGACATGTTTCATCCATTTACATAGGTTTCAAAAATATTAGTAGAGGTTTGGAGGCATGTACAGGAGTTGATGAAGGTGACAAAAGAGGTGGCAGAGGTTCAAAGCTCATGTTCTTACATTTTTCCTTATGCTCTTCCCCAATCGTTGTGAGATAGGCTCATGCACGCGGTTGGAAGGCTCCAACTGGAAACTGGAAGGCTTGTGAATGCAGTTATAACTAGAATCTACTAGTTTTGTTGTCTCGGTTGAGGCTTAAAGCTAAATTTACTCTGAATTATTCACACACATTAGATGAATTTTAAATTGCACGTTCGTGGAAGCTTATAAATTAATGTAATAAGGTTGAAATTGGTTGAGAAAGTAATTCAATGAGTGTGAACACCTTAAGTGCACAAGTAGTGATGATAGTGGTTGGATTTCGTCAAATTTATGCACCTTTGATCACGATCCAAAAGTGAAATTTTCCAAACACATTAAAATATGTTATTTTAGATTTGAGTAGAGGTTGGTTCAGGTAGTAAAGTGAAAGTGAATATTGGAGAAGTTGTAGAATGCTTCAAACTTACTTGTGAGAAAAGATAGTTTGTGCAGGTGTTGCCTGAATACTAAAGCAGAACAATAGATTTCATATTAGTTTTGGATTTGTTGTAGTAGATATTGTCTAGAGATGAACAACCTTGAGGAAAAGAAAAATGTTTGAGCATGGTTTGAGTAGAGGGCATATTGCATAATTTGACTTTTGTTTTGTAGGTGTTGCCGGTGAATATGGCAGAATGGCATATATTATTTTTATGATGCTCATATACAGAGGGTTTGATGTATTTGTTGGTTGTCTCATTTTTTTTTTGATGGAGCTACGTATGGATAAGAGTATGAATACTAGTTGGTAACTTATGGTTATGAGTGTTTTTTTTTTATGAGATTGTCTTGATGCTAAGACTTGGATTGTAGAGCTGAATTCTTGTTGATTAGAGAGTCTTCGGATCCAATGTGAAAATATATGAAATGAGGTCCACATAGAATGAAAGGAGTATTGAATTCATGAGAGTGGAGCAGTGATTCCATAACATTAATTAAAGGAACAATTTCTACATCGAATCAAAGTTGGATAGTGAAATCGAATTTGGGTGAGGATTGTTGATCATGGTGGCTTTTAGCAAATGGTTGTTCATATATCTATGTGAGAACATAGACTTCTGAACTGATCATTGGGTTCGAGTCTCTTGGCTGATGGGGCTTATCCACTTGTATATGAGGTCGATTCTCATGTCTGATGGCAGTCAACTATCTATGTAAAATATATTTTCACTTGACATAATAGAGATTCAATGTAGCACAACAATAACAAGGTTGTTTTTTCTCCCAAAAGGGTTTCCACTGCCCCCTATGTAGTGCTCAAGATTTCCAGCAGAAAGAAAGAGAAGATAAGTGAATTTGATATCACTTATTCTTCTCTTCTATATTTTCTACTTTTAGTATTCTCCCTACTCCTAAGCGATAAGGCTACACATTTTGAATTTTCTTAGCATTTACCACATGCAATTTTGTTCCTCTTTTCAAAAGTTGAATTGAATTTACGTTTTTTTCCTTGGAAAAAATATCACATCTAATTTGAGTGGGAAGTTGTTGTGTTATAAATATATAGAAGAAAATTAAAAATGAAGATATTATAAAGATGTCATTAACCCATTCTAAATATAAAAAATCTACATTTCTTTAGCCAACTTAAACAAGAAAATCAATATTTTCTATAATTAGAATAAACTCTCACATTGTCTATACTAAAAAAGAATTTGGACAATTCCTAAAATACCCTTAAATGAAAGAAATCATTTTTATTATATAAAAAAATAAAAGATGAGAAAATTGTTTTTTTAAAGTGTTTTAGATATTCATGTATTAAATTTCAATTTCAAAATATTAAATATTTATAAAATAACAACCTTTCTTAATTATTAACTAGTAAAAAAATATGAAAATTTAAAATTTTATCACCGATCTTTTTAATAACAAAAGTACGTTTGAGAAGAAAACTAGTTAACGATTTACAATTTTCATTTTAACATTAAATAAACCAAAATTTCTCTAACCCTCATCAATACCATTATTCCTTGTTATCTGTAATTTTATATTTAATATAATCTATATATAAATTGATTATTGTATACTTCATATCTATATCCATTGAAATTAATTCTCGGAGTCAATAAATATAAAAACGTTATTTTAATAAAAATATGAATATTAATGAAAACATGATTTTGTTACAACATATTTAATTTCATATTTTTATATAATAATATGATAAAATTAATTGATAGTGTGTTCGGTACATATAAATATACTTATGATACTTAAGAAAGCCAACGTAATGATGTTAGCTTTTGGTTAACTTTTATAAAGAGAAGAAGCCACTTTGTAAAGTATTGATATTATTAAAGATATTGGTTCATTTAAATTTTTGGAGATCGTAGAGTGATAAAAAATGATGATAAGAGAAAATTTAGATAAAATAAAGAGATTACTGAATTTGATTTATAATGTTAAAGGTATTTTGTATAATGAATAAATTAATATTCTAAAATAAGAATTTCTATTGGAAAATTTCTATAACATTATAGTATTAAATAATTTGTATTATTTGCAATATAAAGTAGATGAAGAAAAAATTTACTTACTTATTTTCCTATTAAATATCAATTTGAAATATTTGTAATTACAATATCAATATTCATAACCATTGAAACATCAAAACTATATATATTTAAGAATGTTTCTGTGTAGGAAAATTATTGGATAGTAAACTAATATGAAACATGTGTGAGTGAATTTATCTGTATAAATTATGTTGTATTTTATTTTGAATCCAAGGTACATAAGCTTACGAGATGTAGATATTGTATGTTTGTGATCATATTTTATTTATTTAAGGTATGTACATAGGAATCTTCAAAGTAAGAGTGAAATCAAATGAAACATAAAATATTCAAGCCAGTACAAGAATTCATCAACCAATTCATCAACCATTGTAATCAATATAAATTAGAATAGTAGATTCATAATCCTTGAATTATGATCTTTCACTTCTCAGTAACTCATAGTTTTTGTATCCCCGGATGCGGGTCTCAAGGACTGGGGAGATGGCAGGCCACATGCCCAGCATGTGCCGCCACGTGAAGGACAAGGGCCTTCAGTGCTCATCGCAGACGAGGCTTTAAGACGGGAGAGGCTTCTTGAATGCCTTAACGCAGACGCTGGAAACGATGGCGGGCAGGCAGAGCGCATTTAATGCAGGCAGGCTGCAAAGGAATGTTTGTTGGCTTAAGTATGAAGGAATATCACAGTGCTGGGCTCAGAAGGCTGAGGCAGTCACTCAGATCGCTGGGCAGAATTGCGGTGCAGTTGAAGTTATTCGCTCAGAGGAGGTGTGCGTTCTGTTGGTTTATTCGGGCCTTAGTTTTTGCTTTGTTGGGTTCAGCCCCGCGTTCCATTGTGTACAGAACTCAATTGGGAGGGCGCGCAATTGCAGCAGGCTCTCAGGTATTGTGTTGGAATCCATGGCACCGCCGCGTGAGAGAATGCCGTGCAGAAGAGGCTCGGGGCGTGGGGAGTCTTCTCGACCCCCTGCAGCAGATATTCATCATCATTGCTGCTGCTGCTACTGTTATCGAAGGGTGGGAGCCACTCCAATTTCAGCTGGTCAATTTCTGGAGGCGGGAAGCTCTAATGACGGAATGCCCAAGCTCCCAGCGTTTGGCTCGGCCATTTTCACCTTGGGCGGCTCGCGGGACAACGAAGGAATTCAGGCACATATTTCAGTCCTCTTTACCAAGGCTCCAGAGGAAGACAGGGAAGGAACACAACCAACCCATGCTGAGGTTCGCTCAGAGGGCAATAAGGAGAAAAGCCCTATGGTGCAGTTATCTAATGCAGAGGGTAATTTGGAAGGGGAGCTTCAGCAAGCCTCCACTCAACCGCAAGAGCCAAAGAGGGAGGCACTACCGGACTGGATGGCGATGTGGGAGGGCGTCCCAGAGGGTCAAGGCTGGTGCTGGATTCGTGAGGAAAAACCAGACGACTAACTCTCAGGGGCACTCTCCTTCACACTCTTCTCTCTCTCGGGTCGGGTATGTGTGCTGGGTCTCAGTGGGTATCTGGGTTTTGTCAATTATCGTTGTTTGTTTCCTTTTAGTTCATGGCATGTTCACGGCTACTTTAACAGAGAATGTTGGAAGCCCCTGCGTGGGAAATGTTTTGTCCCCTGCTTGGCAAAGTCTGTTGGAAACCCCTGTGTGGGACGTTTTGCTGTCTGCCCCTGCGTGGGACGTTTTGTGTCAGCCATTACTTTGGCATTTTTGTTTCTCTTCCAAGAACTAAGCTACGTCATGTGTTATATTCTATTCTGGGGATGCTGCCATGCGAGGGAGAAGTCTGAGTCTAAAAGTGTTGCCCATGGAGCCACAGTCGGTCCTGGGCAGCCAGTTTTCCTTGAATGTAATGTTACCTGTATATAATAAAATAGACTAGTTAGTTTTGCCGAGAAAAAAAAAAACTCATAGTTTTTGTATAAAATCTACATGATAAATTTAGTTAATAAAGATGGAAGTGGATGTTTATTGTAACATGCACACATGCATGAATTAAATGAAGACATATCTATGTGACATATGAAGTAAAACATTAACATGATATAGTTGGAAAGAGCTCATTTTTCCTAAGAATGAGTAAAAACATACTCTACATCCTTGTAAACTAAATCAATGAATACTATTAATATAATTAAATGAATAATTATGTTAAGAGAAATGGCAAGGACTTTTATTCTACTCCATCATAATCTCGACATATGCTCTAAGTGTGTCTCTTTGCAAATGGAGAAGGCACTCTTATTTATACATATACATGCTTTAAGAATATGATGAACGATAATTAAATCAGATCCGCAATTATTTCATGTGGTTACGTGATCCATACTAGATGATTATATTTTTTTTCATCTATATTTATGCTTTTAGAGTGGATAAAGAGGAATCAAGTCACACAACCATTTTTACTAGTAGGACTTAGTTGGTCAAGTTGGGAACTATTATAGCTTCTACAACGCCCTCCAAAATTTTGCGTGCACTCAAATTTTGGAGCCTTCAATGGATCTTATGATCAGTTGTTCCATAGTCACTTCGTGGTCAACAGATGCTTTTGAGCTCCCTTCTTGGACTAGAAGTGTTGAAGTCACTTCCTCACACATGCTCATCCTATAACAAGTGCATGAGCACATTCATTTATGCAAGCTTAGACAATCGTAGCACACTCCTATCAAGATTATGCATGCTCAATGTCCAATCCATGTCAACAGTTAGTGCCCACTGACAATGATAGTTTCTCATATTATAGTTGCATTTGTACTTATATTTCGGTGAGTTTTGAAATAGTCGCTCTCGCACACCTTTGTTTCTGCGAGTGTCACTTTCATGTTTTTGGTTGTTGCTTTCGCTTTCTTGCACTCTAACTAGTGTTGTTTTCATGCTATATTTTCTCTAGCATGTGTGTTTTCACCGTCATTCATGTACTGCAAGTGTCGTTCACATTTTTATCTTCATATAGAAAATTTCGTCTTCTGGCATGGGAATTTCGCTTATCATGCAAAGTAGAGTTTTGGCTTGTTTCACGGGCAAATACATAATGATTTGTTCTGATCATGTAGGCACTTTTCACACTCATTTCCAAAGATTCATGCATTGTTGCACAAGTGTCATCATTATCATTGCAAAGTCTATCTTCACTGTCACACTTCTCGTAAGTTATCAAAAAGGTTGTCCTACTAAGGGAAGTATGTCTTCATATGTTTTGGATGATCTACATTGTGCTGCCAAGTTTCTAAGTGTGTGATCACAATCAATTTCTATCATTTTTCACATAGGTTTCACTAATCTTGCGCTTAGCCAAATTTTAGAAAGTTCCCAACAACCTGTTCTCATCTAGCCCTCCTGCACTGCGCATTGCATAGTCTCAGCCCTTGAGTAGCAATATTGTATCTTAGTTTTGTGAATATCAAAACGTCAATGATCAATACCAAGCCCTAACTCCCATAACTCCGCAATAACCCAGTTCCCTCTATCTTCCAAAACTGTGCAATTGGCTGAACCAGTGCTCAACCCCTCAACCTAACACATTGATCTCTCAAACTATGCAATATTCTTCCTCAACGCAGCCTCAACTACGCATTACGTAGTCTGAGAGCCCAACCTCCACTCCTAACTTCCTAAACTGCAAAACTGCACAGTCACTACGACTTTCCCTTGGCCCACCACCGGTTCTATCTTAGTCAGCGGATCATCATGTAACATCATAGATAGGGGTTTATCATACTAATGTCATCTTGTGATGAGTTGATTGTAGACACGGGAAATCTACCATGTTGTGGCAAGATGATAAAGAAATAGATAAATAAGGAAGTCATGCTATATGACACCTAAGGAGCTGAGGACAAAGGATGATCATTAGGTAAGAAGATGAAGGAACACTGAAATATGATTAGGAATGCATGAAGACTCTATCTGATTTACAGCCTTCTGGAGGATAGATGTGAAAAAAAATCACATATTTCATGAATTTGATGTAATAAGGACAACTTATCATTGTGTTGATGGTGTTGGACCCACCAACATGTAAGGGGATCTCCCCAGTAAGAAGTCCCAATTAGACCTCAGACTGTTTGGTGTAGGAGCCCCAACAGTGGGTCGTATGGTAATGCCTTGACCACGATTTTGCATAGAGGAAAGTAAGATAACTCTGTTGGTAGCAAGGGTGTGACATATGCAATAATCCAAGGAAGGTGCATGAGAGGTTCTAACACATGGGGGTTGAGATGAGTGTGCCCCTTGGAAACCTGTGATAGCATGGAGTTAAGAAGGGAACACACGAGAAAAGATGCATCAAACCATGGAAGGCAAGTTAGCTGGAAATCCAAAGTGATGGTTAAACCAACAACAAATTTCAGAAAGATTCATACATACATACACAAAAATAGCTATACATGCATGCGTAAGAAAATAGAGATATATATCATTTAGAGTAAACATATAGCTAAAATAAAATACAACATATGCATGAAAAGTATTGGCTCTTGCTATATTAAGAAGTGTAAGTTCTAGTCATACAATACATCCATGTCCAACCACTAGTTCTGGTAGTGGAACATTACAGCCACAACTGCCTGCTCCTCCAAAGAGATGTACTAACTCTGCGCAGTGGAGAAGCCAAGGCTCATTACAATACTATCCAAGCTTTCTCTAAGATAGTCCTATCGGAAGCTTGGCTCACCAAAAGCCTTTACAATGAGTTATGAGGTTCTATTTATAGCAAAGGGTGGGGTGGGCCTTGACATTCCCCTTTGTGACAGTTCAATTATCCTCAGGACTCTTCAGCTACTCTATGACTGTTGCACCCAACTATCGACGCTTAAACTTCCACTTGACAAGACATTACATTACAATGCACATGTTCACATGTGAGACAAAATGGCTTGAGCAAGCCATGCAAGACATCACTAACACTCAGTCCATTGTGATGTGACCAACTTTTTGTCATGCTTGTGATGGTTAAGGTGGTGAGCTAATGCCAAGCTTGGTCATCCGTGATGGTCTGCATGCACTCCATGGTGACATCTTGTTGAGGTGAACGCTTGCCTTTGTTGCATCCTAGTGCATTGGTGTGGCTCCTCCATCCAAATCATCTGCTCACATGTGCATGGTCTTCTTGGGTGTGGCCGCACCGGCAACACACTAATGCATAGTGTCCATGTTGATATTCCATTTTGTGCTGGTGGTCATGCGCATCAATTGTCAACTTCATGTTCAGCTCCATTCGGACTTGCTTCTTGTCTTCACCTCAGTGAGTTTGCCAAATGGGTTAGATCATATGCGTCCGCACAATGACATGCATGCTGCTGAATTCCCTTGCATGTGATAAACAACATTGCTCACCATGTCTGCTACATGTCATTTGTTGGAATGTATCTATAACTTGGACGACTGCAGTTTCATCTGTGAGTGCATGTTGTGCCTGCTGTTGTACCTATTCCTACTGCAACTCATTCTCTCGTCTATACAACTCATGTTATTCCTTGAGTTGTTTCTTTAGCACACGCAACTCCTTCTCTATTATGTTCACTATATTCACATGATCTTCATGTCACGCTGTCACCTCATAGTCTGATTCTCCAAAGTTTCTTTTATTGCAAGTGGATTTTCTTGAGCTTGCGACTTTGTTCTGCCTCGGTGTTGTTAACAACCTTCCTCTTGTGTTTGTTGCATCCGGCATATTTCGTTTAGTTGTTGTTCATGGTGTTTCTTGCTATCATATCTTGATGTCCTTGTCTACGAACAACTTGATGTCTTCGTGGGTAGGCAAGTTAATAGACACTTAATCGACTGCATCCCGAAGTGTGCTATGAACGGTTTCTTGACTCTGCTCTCTTGGAAACCATTGTACTTGTGCTCTGAGAGACGGACGAACACCTGTGATGCCTAGAGGCATAAAAACACTCTTGTAAAGCAATATGTCAGTCAAAAACAAAAACCAACTTGAGAGCTGACTTGCAACATACATATGTGATTGATCATGAAAGTTGTGCAATTTCCGCCAGGAGGTCAGGAGACCGGTTGCCAAAACTATGCAAGGCAGAGTCTGGGCTATTGGGAGGTTGAATGACTGCTATAACTATGCAATGCACAGTCCAGGATGGCCTGCTGAGGACTGAAACTGCACAATGCACAATTTCAGTAAAACTGCATTACACACTTTCTGGGGCCAATAGACACTACCTCTAAGAATAGTGCAATGCAAGCCTGTAGGTCAATGCCTGGCTAGTCTTGTGCAAATTTTGTAGGGAAGGCAGAGCCTACACTTCTGGAAATTCACAGTGCTATCCGGGCAAGGCATGATCTTGCCCAGGACAGCCTAGTTCGGCCAGTTGTAGCCTACATTCTCATTTAAATTTTCAGTATTATTCAAAAGAAAAAAAATAAAATATCATGTCTAAGTTTTGAAAAAACAAAAGAAAGACTAAAATTTTAAAATATTATTTTAAATTGCACTAATGGTGGCATTGGAGGCATTAAGAAGGTGGGCACAACCCATCTACTAAATCTTGCACATTTCCACAAAGCACGATCAAGTGTCAGCAAAGAAGACAGGTAAAGCAATTTGCAGGGGAACAACTAGTGAAAGTTATAATCCATGGCTCAACCCCCACAATTGACCATGACATCGGCATAGTTGATGAAGATTGACTACCCATGATCACTGTGGGGGTTCAGCCTTGATCAACATCTCATACACCAACTACCCCCGCAATGGGCCACCCCTCATCGTCTCACTCCACCTCATGTTTGCCACATCATCCTTTGCTCCCATTCATTTCTGTCCAGCTCACCCACTGTACCCCATCACCTCATCCCTGTCACTTCATTAATTCATTACACGTTCCATTTTCCCCCCTGTTTTTCTTTTCATTTATAAAAAAGAAATAAAACCCTGTTGCATTAGTCACTTGTTTTCGGTACGAGCAGCTCCAGTGTATAAACTCTCACCTCTAGTTCAGCATTCCAAGTCAGCAATTGTCATTTTTAGACGCCATGGCCAAACAAGTAAGTTCCTCTTCTGTCATCCATACCCCACTAATGGACATTGAGCATGATATTTCTGATACTTTCTACACAATTAAGCATCTCCCTCTGTATCAAGAAGTTATTCTGAATCACAAGAAGTCCCTTGTATTTGTGGCAATGGTTAGGTCAGGTGTCTTAGCAAATTTTGTCCCAAAAACCCACTTGTTTCCAGAATTCATTCAGTGGTTAGCCTCGTTTATGTACCCTAAGCAGTGTTTTGTGATGAATCAGTTAGGGGAAAGTGTCTTCCAGGTAACCTCTCAGTTAATTCACCAGGATTTTAATTACCCTGTCTCTGGAACTTATGTCACTTTTACTGAAGAGTCTTTGGTCTCGTATTATGACAACCTATCATCCCAGGAGTCCTCTTATGCTGTATCCTTCTTAGCTCCTAAATCTGGACAGTTCTCTCCAGATGAAAAATTGTTTTCTTTAGATATCTTTGCAGCAGATATAAGACCAATTTTGCAGGTGATTTCTAAGATTCTGGGGAAGGAAGACTCCAGATAGGTTGATAAAGAAGTTTTGGGATTTTTCACTATGATGATGAAACCAGGAGTGATATTAGATATTCCAGCATTTTGGGTGGACACCATTAATACTCAATTCATGACTCTGTCACTTACTGGTTCATTCAAATTTCCTTTAGTTGTCACTTATTTGTTTTTGTACCAGAACGCTGAGCATTTTACAAGTTTGGGGTTAAATATTGTAGACATAAATAAAAAGAAATAGTCAGTGGTGTTCTGGATAGACCTGGTAGGGGTGATCCAGAAGATGGTGGCCTGTTTGAATTTACTTCTTCATTTCTTCCAGTGGCCTACAAGATTTTGAATGGGACCTTGCCACCAACATTTCTTCCCAAAGCTCAAGAATTTCTTCAATTGAGCAAGGATGTAAGATGTGGAGACTGGTTTGTATTTGAAGAGCATGCAAAGATCAGGCTTTAAGTAGTTTCTGGTGTTTTTTCAACATTGTACAAAATAAAAGAATCAATGTCAGAATGCATGGAATAGATAGGAAAGTTTTGAGGCCTATCCTAGCTACTCACCACATATTTCATTAGAATCTCTCTGTATAGTTTTTTAGGATGTCCAAAGACTGAAATTGTGGCATATGACATGTCAAGTTGCAAAGGTCCTTGTAGTTTAGCCCCCCATGATCTAGACAATAACATGCCATATTTAGGTGGTATATCAACAATGAGAATGGTTTTAGCAGGATATTGTACTAAGGAAACACACAAGTATTTAATTAACCCTAGACACTTTACTTGACTTGAGTCAAATGAAAATAGGTCCTTGTAAGGCCTAGTAATGTCCAAGTTTAATTTTTGCATAATAGATTTAGGCATAAAATTATTGAAGCCCCAAAATCTAACATTGCATTGTGTAAGATTTTATCATGAATGTTAAGGCTAATATAAAAGGGTAGTACCCCTCCTTCTAATGGTTTTCCATTAACATCAGAACCAAATATAAGCTCAGGCTGATCATCAAACAAGTTAACAGAGTCTTTATTCTCAATGAACTTTAAGGATTTGCTTATTTGAGACTTGTAAGTTTCGTTCTTAATCCACTCTGTTAAGGGGATTGAAATTTTTAGCTTAGACACCTCTTCTCCCTAATTGAAAGGAAAAGGGGCTTTCTCTATTTTAGGATTTGGAATTTTCATGGCAGGATTTGGAGTAGGTTGCTCTTCCTTTTTTGCATTTGAATTCTTTTTCTATAGATTTTCTAATGTGATGTTTGGAGATTCCTACACTGTCTCCTTGGAGGGGATTGAAGTGGATGGTTGATCATCAGGGGGTTGGTCATCAGTTACATCTACAATGGTGGGACCAGGAGGGTTCTAATTTGGTCTAGGGAGGATTTGGAGAGTTTTCATAACTGGTGCTGTTTTGATTTTCTTAGGTTGATTTGGTATTGCTTTCTTGTTTTGGTCAGGAGCATCAGTGTTCTTTTTACTCCTCAAGTTGTACTATTTGTGCACTTCGAAGATAACAGAATCATACCCTTCTTTATAATCGAATGATTCCACGGATTGGGTTTGCAATTATTGAAGCCTATGTAATTCATGATCATCTTGAGTCAAGAAGACAGTTTCCTCTTCATCTAATCCCAATAAGTTTATTTGTGTGTCTTGTTTAGGGTCTTCTCAATGGGATGTTTCAGCATAGTTTTCTTGAAAAGGAGGCCTAATATTCAAATTAGGTCCATAATTTTCCAGTATTTTGATTTTGATTCTTTCTAAAGTTTGGATTTCTCACTGGAGGTGCTTGTTGATTTTCCCATTGAGACTTCCTTTCAATGTTCTCTATCCTATCCATCAGTTTTTCCATTCCTTTGGTTAGGACATCTATTTTAAGGTGAGAGGGTGAGGCTTCATCTTTCACAGGTCCTCTCCTTTCATTCCTAACCCTAGCTCTTTTTGCTAGCAACTTAGCTTCTACACTAACTGCTACACTCTACATGTCTTCTAAAGTTGGAGGATTTCTCTCCCTAAGTTGGAATGCCATATCAGTATTGAACCCATCAGGAAACTTTATTAGAGCTAAGTCAAGTGGGGGTCTAAGATTGATTGGTATTGCATTGTATATATTGTTAAATCTGGTACAATAATCGTTGACTATTTCATTTGGTCCTCTCCTGATGCTCTCGTATTCTGAAAGAATCTGCAAAGGGTTCTTTTTCTTTTCCCATATATTTAAAACTTGCTGATAAAATACTTCTAAACCATTTCCTAACATCACCAGCTAGAGTCTAAGTAAACAGTCTCATTTCAACATCTCCAATATCAATTTCATGTAATTCAAAGTAATCTATCATTTTGTTTACATGTTGTTGTGTTGTATAAGGTCCTATGCCATCAAATTGGACAATTTTGTTCTCGTAGTCTTGTGGCATGGCACCTAGTGGAGCAGGTAACACAAGGGGGGCATATCTATTTTCCATGGCTCTAAGTTGGGTAGGGCTAAGAAGTGGAGTTGGGGTAGCAGGGGATAATACAGTAGTTGATGGAGAACTAGGAACAATGGGTGTTTGATGGGTAATGATAGGTTGGTAGGGAAGTGAGGGTATGAATGGAGGTGAGGAATGAACTTTAGAGGTGGAGGGGAATAGTGGTGAACTAAAGGAAGTTGAAATTGTTTCAGAAATCTCAGGGATTTTAAAAGTAGTAAGGGATGACTGAGGGGAATTTAAAATATACTCATCAATTGACATGTTTTCCTTTTGGACTTCAATATCTGCAATAAACTCTGGATCTAGAACTATGTCATCAAGTGCACTTTCAGACCTGGTTCCAAATAAGGAAAGGTCAAATGACTCATCAAAAGGGATGTCATCTAAAAACAATCACTCATCAGGGCATGAATCTGCTTTGATTGAAGGTGTTGGAATGACTAAACTTTCTTGTCTTCTGGATCTTCTCAAAATCAGGTTGGGATTATCCACTTCTGGGGGAGGATTTCAATTAGGATTGGTCCTAGTATAGTGAGTTCTCCTTGAAGCCAGATTTCAAGCCTTTTTTAATTATTTTCTTTTTGTAAATAACTTCTAATAAACCCTTCAAGAGGCTTGAAATAAAGATTTGAAATTTTCTGAAAGGTTTATTAAGACTGAGGATTTGATTCCCCAGTATGGTCACCACTATGTTATCACTCAGAATTTTCCTCAGAAGTTATCAGAAGGAGGAATAAACCGAGGTAACCACAAACCAATATTTTAGACTTAGGTTCTAGCCAACCTAAGTCCAGAGAGGGATCTCTCTTTATGATTTAAATTTGTTTTTATTAGATTTCAGGCTAGTTCTTAGTGTTCGCGAGGATTTTGATTTTGGATTAAAAGTTGGGTGGTGGAATTCTTAGAACATATGGATAGAGCTAGGTCTTCAAGCCATTGGGCTATGGAGTCAATCAAAGGATAGCTTAACTAGACCAGATCATTAAAGTGAATGTTCACAGGGAAGGCTAGGGAAGCAAAAGGAAAATCTTCAGGTTTAATGGATGAGATGGTTCTAACTAGGGTGAAAGGGCAATGAAGAATCCTTACATCGGGATCAGAATGAAAGGAAACAAGTGATCATCAACAAAGGGCAATCAAGAATCCTTTGCTATAGACCAGGGGGAGAAACTACGGAAGTAAGGGAGAATTTAAGAATTCCATAACTAAGATAGTTTAGCAGAAAACATTAAGAATGTAAACAGTTAAGACAGAGTGCATTAAAGCAAGTTCTGAATTATCATTCCTAGTTTACTATTCAGATTTCATAGAAACACTTATGATTATTAAGAAACATAAGTAAAAACTTTAATACACATGAGAGAATACTTATTTGATTTTCTCTTTACACAAGAATCCTGAAAAATATCTGATCTTTATTCCATGATGCAGCAAGCCAATCCATTTTTGATACAATAGCACTTTGATTTTAGGTAAAATTCTACAGAAATGTCTTTGAATCCACCTAAATACTTCGAAATGTGAAGTAATTATACAAAAAATATTACAAAATATCTCATAACAGTTTGAGATTTAATTAAGAAAATAAAAATATCTTCAAGCATGAAGATAGAGATAGATGGAAAATTGCATCATGTTGTCCCTCTTATTGTGGCAGTGTTGGTTGTTGGAGTTGAATTTGAGCCCTTTAAGCTGGCTGATATTTGTACGCTGGAATCACCTTTATTTTTAATCTTTTACTGATACTCTTTAACCTACTACTCTTTGACCCTATTCACCTATCTCATCTGGCTACCTTCAAATTTATTGTGGTAACTTATAGTAAATCTATCATGTTTTCCCACCATTCATCATCAGGTAACTTAATTTTGAGCATTCTTTTGTAGATTTCGTATGCCTCTACGTATTTGGAAAAATTAGGCTTGGTGACAAACAGATGTTTCACCTCATGCTCTAGAAAAAATAGATTCTCCAAAGTACCATACAATACTTTCCCTGTTGGCAAGGCTTTGATACCTGAAGTGCTTGCTTGCTCCTTGGCCAACTTCCTTAGTCTGTCAGTGTAGTCCAATTGGGTCATGAGTTTATCATGGATAACCATAGGACTGGAAAGGCCTTTGTCCCTCAAAATTTGAAATTTGGCCATGAATCTGTCAATGCCCACCTGCATGTTATGGAATTCTTCCTCTAAGTTGACCATAAGGTTTCTTTTGGAAAGAACCTTTTTAACTTCTATCATAGCTTCAGTTCTATCCTCTACACCAAGCTCATTAAGCTAATGTTTGTTCTTGCTATTCAGTAAGTGGATGAGTTGATTAGCATCCTCAGGTTAGTCTCCTAAATCTTCCTTTACTTTTTGAATTGCTTCAGTGGCCACTTTTACTAATTCAGTTTGCTCAAATATTACTTGAATTGATGGCGAAATATTATTGATAGAGTCAATGATATTGGCCCAGAGCATCTCCTTGGTCTATTCTAGTGGCTTTTCCGGAGTTAAATATTTCTCTAATACCTTAATCTTCTCACCCATCCTTAGGGATTTTTGTGTTTATTCTCTCTGTTGTGTTTGGGCAAGCTTACAATCAGTTTCTGAGCTTGCCACTTTCTCCTTTAACCTTTTGAGTTCTATTGCCTGCATTGACATATCCTCCATGGCTTTTACCAGCTCTGCTATCTTTTATATTGAAGCACCTGATGTTGTAGATTCAGTAGTGATAGGTAGTGTTGTGGCAGGTGAAACTGTGGGTGCCAATGATGTTGCCAATGTTGAAGGAACTGTAGTAGAAACAGTGGGAATGGAAGTTCTGGAAGTGGTCGCCAAGTAACTTTGTTTGGACTGAATCAATGTGTCTAGCTCCTTCTCTATTTATTTCAACTGGTCATTTAGCTTTAGGACCAAGTCCATAAGCTCTTCATGTCCTTTTTGTTTCTCCAGGACTTCTGCTATCTGTGGGTGATGCAATGGTGGAATCTTGAGTTGCTTCTTCAAAGCAGCTATGTCATCATTGTTCTTCTTTATTGGTCTTTCGATGGCCTTTACATCTTTGGGATCATGTCCCAACTCAATGATTAAGTCCTCTAAGGAGTTGATTCTAGTGTCTTTAGCCTGTGAAGAGGTCATCTCCAATTAGAACTAAGCTGATATGTTATTTAGGGAGTTTTTCAATTGGTGAGTTGTGATGGCTTTCTTTGTCAAGGTGGACTAAATCATCTTCCTTGTTTGCTTTTGCATCTCAATCTGGTCAATATGATGTATGTCATTTTCTATTACTTCGAAATCTATCTTTTTGAAGTCTGCTGCTGTTCTTGGTTTCTTAGTGGTGGGTTTCACAAAATTCATCTGCATTTTGCCTTCTTTCACATCATAGGCTGACATAAGCCTAGTCTGATTTGTAGGTTCCATATTTAAGTATTGTGCATAAGTATGGGCTTTTAGCCTCTCATTCCTGGCTTTTATATCGTTGTATCTTTCCCTTATGTCTTGGTCTCTATCAGATGGCATCCTAAATGAGGATAGTTCGACACTCTGTTGCCTTTGCAACATCTGAGTGTGAGATGTGGAAGGTTCTAGTGTGCCCCCAGAGGGTGTCGCATGCCCGCTTCCTTCTCTTTCTGTGCTAGTGGTCCCAACTGTTTCTTCTGTGAATTCCTATTGAGAGGCAGGATTTAACCTTTGCCTTTTGACCAGGATGGTCTCTGCATATGTCTGTGTGGTTCCTTTGCGTGATGTAGTGACCACCTCTGTATTCATTTTGAGGCTTTTCTCCTCATTTAGAGGAGTTTGCAAGGTAGGGGTTGTACTCATGATGGGCTCTGGTATACCTGTTTGAATTAATTCCCTTGATAGGCCTGGCTGTTCTGACTCTTCTTGAACCTGGGATCCTTTTTCTGCATGTGATTCACTATGTGCATGTGACTCTTCTTGGATTTGAGATTCTCCTTGGACTTGAGATTCTCCTTGGACTTGAGATTCTCCTTGGACTTGAGATTCTCCTGGTACCTATAGGAAAGAACCTTCATCAAGCCATTTCTCTAGATCAATTATAGCATTTTCAACTACAACTTTAGTGCTATCTCTGTCCACTAAAGTATTCTCCATGCATTCTAATTGATTTTCAAATTTCTCTATTTCAGGGATTCGGTGGTGAATGTAGGGAGCCATCTTGTTTTTCTGTCTTATGTTGCAGATGAAGTCCAAGGGATCATATCTCCACATGAAGCTCTATTTTAGTTTAAGTCTCTCAAGGATTTTCTCTACTTATTTTCCAGCTTCTCAACTATTACACACAAAGGGGCCTAGTTGATCTTTGATTCTGAGTTGGGCCTTCATTTTGGCTTTAACAAAATTGACCTCATCTGAATTGATTATCTGTCTATAGTACTCCAGAGAAAATAACCTCATTGGGAGGTATCTGGGCAGTTTATATGGGGCCAACTCATAGCCATAGATCCTAATTTCAGTGTGATTTTGGTACAAGTACCAATCTCCCACTTTGTGTTGTTTTGAAAGCTAAAGAATCCTCCTGATATCTGAACCGATTCTTGGAGGAAGGACTTCCTAACAGCATGGTCACTATAGGATGTACAAAAATATTTATGAAGTCTATGTATGGATATGGTGAATCATACTTATGGATCAAAGGAGTCCAAAAAATCACTGACCTAGGCTGACCTTTGTTATCAAGCTTTTGGAGAGTGAAGGGGAACTTGTCAGCTTGGTAATATAGAAAAAGGTGGTACAAAACTAAGGAATACTTAAATACTCTTTCATTACTCATTCTAAAGAATTGGTCATGCATCCTATCAACTTTTTACTTGGCATAATCATACATGACAGCACGGGGCTGTCCTGGAGTGAAAATGGACATGAAGGCTAAGATGACTTCATCTATGTATTCATTGGTAGTATAACGTAAGATATTAGATATCGTTGTTACAATGTCTTGGTCAAATTGAGAAAATATGGTATATATATATGGGGGAGGATCTTTTGGGATATGTTTTTCTTCTACAATAAAAGTTTTGAACATTTCAGCAAGCTTTGCAGTGGTTAGCTTGGGGAATCTATCTAGTAGGTCTCCAATTGAAATAGGGGTTAAGTTTTTCCCTGGTTGTAGTTGCAACATTTCATTGATTGACTCGACAGTGATGGTGAAAAGTATGGTTTGGTCAGGGGACATCACTACTCTTTGACTGGGAATGTAGTTTGCATGGCAATAATGGACAATTTCTGGAAAGATGTGTACCTCAGGAAATTGATACTTGGGCAAATTAGACTCCCAAAGACCTATTTTATCAGCATTGTTTAGGTATTGGTCTCTGTATTGGCAGTATAATTTGAGTGGGGATTCATGGACAGAGGCATCCTTGATTTGGAAATCTTTATCAGCAAGGGGAAGGTAGTCCAGGTCTAGGTGAGGAGTGGTAATTGGTCTGACATCCATGGCAATTGGGGCAGCCATTTTTAGTTCTTGTGGATTTAAGAATGGGGAAGGTAAATTTTTAGTCTTAAGGGTAATGGTGGTTCAATTCTAGGTGGGTTTTAAGTTACTAAAGTTCCTCTTTAATTTCAATTGAGAAAACTTAGTGATTGGTGTTGGGCTAATTTATTGACTAAATTAACACAAGTATTTAATTATCAATCTGGGTTTGTAAAACTTGGAGGCAAATCCACTATATATGGACATTAGATATAATCAAGTTTAGAAGATAAAATTTGAAGAATTAAGGAAGTACATATTATAAATATAAACCTATTTTAACAATTTCTAATTCATTTATGTAATATACGAGGGAAGAGACTCCTAACTTAGGAGAACCAGGTTTTCCTTCCCTACAATACTACTTTCATGAAGATAAATCTAAGAGCACTAATTAACAATGGCTTATGATGCAGAAGATGTAAAAGAAGAGGCTCCTAAATAAGGAGGTCCAGATTGTCCTTCTTCACAATGCTACTATATCACAATCACCATTGCTTCAAACCAGAAATGCAAAAATAACTTCAAATGAGAAATGAAGAATGAAATTCAGTTTTAGTTCAAGATCAAATAGAAGGGGAATTTAACTTAAATTCCTTTGTGTCCCTTCATATGTAGATTAGAATTAAACCAATATTCATTCAGCAGTCATCACACATCTAAATACATTTGAAACAAAAACTAGTCTATGAAAACTATGAAAATTGAACCAAGAAGTGTACGTAGCTTGGTGTGGGGGCCCTCCACTCTTGCCTTGCACACTTGAAGAAATCTCAGCTACAAAAACTTTAGTAAATCAACCAAGCATGAACAAAAAATTGGAATGAAACAAGTTCTTCAAATTAGCTCCCAACTCCAATTATACAAAAGTTACATACAAATTCCATTTCAAAAGCCATCGAAGTCTTGGCTTTAAATAGAGGCTTAATGAAACAAACTGATATATATTATCTCTAACACTGATATCTACTCATATCCGCCTATCTAAGTCGAACTCATCCAATCCATCCCAAGAAACATGGTCAATCCCATAAAATCTCAAAACTACCCTATTTCCTAGGGATTTTCTGGTGACTAGTCATGTTTGACCAGCCTTGACCGGGCCTAATAAAGCTTGTTCTGGACGAACCAAGTGGAGTTAGCTTAGTCCTAGTTCCCAAGCTGTCCATCCATGCATCAAAATAGAGCCCAAGTGTCCTGCAAACATGTCATCCACATAGCTATTACGGGAATTTCTGATTCAGTCCAAAATTGCACTTGAAACTCAATTTTCATAAAAACTTCTAGAAATTGCAAAATTAAAATTAAACACCTGAATATGCATAAAAAAAAAAAATGAGATGGATATGATGGAAAATGGATGGAAAATATAAGATTTTAGTAAGTTTCCCTAAGCAAAAATAGACCAAAACTAAGGGCCAACATCTCCCCCTTGCTGATCTTCAAGGATGTCCTCATGCTTGCCTTTGTCTCATTGATCTTCTGCCTTTGTATGCTGACCTACCTTGCTGTTCTACCAATGGCTTTGTCCCTGGCAATGAAGCTTTCTCTTGAGCTACCTGTAAAAGGATATCTATGCTTTCATGTACTTCTTCTCTTTTCTTGTGGATGACTTTCTTTACCAATAGATCATTCTGTATGAGCAGCTTCAAACAATAAATAAAACTTGAATTTTGCAATACATTCTGACACAGGATTCATGTCCCTCTCAAATCAACAATTTTACTCAAAGGATCCAATGTCCAGTTGCTCTTACATTTCCCTAAGTGAAGCAAAATTGTTTTATGTCTAGGCCTTCACTTTCAATTTAGCCACTTGTTTACCCATGCAATCTGCAAAATAGGGGTTGAAAGAACCATAAAAATATCCTGAATAGAAATGCATTTGAGAAAACTGCCTGCATGGAGCCTAATTAGGCTCGTTCTGAAGAAAACCCATGTTTTCGTTTTTCAAATTTCATTTTCATTTGCCCAAAAAAAGCAATGAAAGATAGTAGTTTCTCAAAATTGAAATGCATTTTTGAAATTGAATGATCATTCAATTTGAAATCAATTTTTCTTGAAATGTTTCTCCATCATCCTACTTACCTCTTTTCTAATGCCCTTGACAAAGAGATGAGACCAATCCTCCAAAAATGTGAAGTTACTGCTTTTGCAAACACAAAGCTTTGATATAAAAAGATTATAAAAACATAATAAACATGTTTTTATTAATCTATTTCTTATATTCTATCCTCTGTTTCATCAATTTTTTTTTTTTTAAACTCCTTTGTCTCTGTCTTTGCAGCATCTCTGCTCTTTTCATGCAAACAAAATATCCATCTTTATACACACTTCTGTAAGAAAGAAATTGAACTCTGTTTTGGAAAAGAAATATACAAAAAAAAGAAATCATATCATAATTCCTCCTTTCGATTTTCGTTTTTCTTAAGATTGTTGAATTGAAGCCATTGTATGTGCACTCGTACCTTATAATCAACGAATTGCTTTTCTCATTATGAACCCTGTACACTGTTTTCATTGATCATTTCCATTTTGAAATCAAACTGAAATTCCTGTCATACTGTTTGATAAATTGTAGTTGTAAACTTGGCTGCTATACGTTTTACAAAACTACACAAAGCTCCTTATTTCATGCAATCAAAATATATGAACAGACTCTGTTTTAAATTCCCGTGGAAGATTTTTCATGCACCACTGAGTTCATTTCGTTTTTTTTAATCTCCAGCTATGTCACCGTTTATTGATTGTGCAATTAAGCCCACTGCATGTGCATTTAAGCTCACTGTATAAACACTTCTTTTTATTAGCAGACTTGGTGATTTCATGGAATATCGAAATCGATTTACCAGATTGTTGTTGAAGTGTCATGATCCCCTTGATTCGTGGCCCAATTAGCTGCATTTCATATCATTTCTCCCTATTAAACACGCTTATTTGTTGACTGGTGGCATAAAGGAATTTTAAATAAATGACATACAATTCTGAACAAAGACTTCGGCAACCATGATCCTGACTTTACCTCTGCGATATTCTTCAAAATAGAAGGAAATCAAATCTAGTCTTATCTGATTTGTTTCCACGAGATTTTGGGCAACCAACGACGCTATTTACCCACTTATCTCTGCATAGACTCAGCTATTTTTACTTACCTCCTCTGTCAAAACGTTTTTAACGCTTTTAATCCTCTGGCTGCTATTCTCCTGAGCTTTCAAGGGCTGTGATGGAAAAAATTCATGATTCTGAGCTGCAACAATGGTAGAGCTCTTCTTTGCTGAACGTACAGGGCTCATTTCAAAACGTTTTTACCATTGACTGTAGCTGTACAGGGTTTCCGCTGTTGTTTTTTTTTTAAATGTTTGACTGTTTTCTTATTACCTTTGCTGTGCTCTGACTGGAATGCAACGTGGTTTTTTTCTCTGTGTTTTTTTTTAAAACGTTTTGACCCATTTCCTAAAAACGTTTTTGACCATTTCACTGCCGTCTGGTATGCCGTGCATAACCATCAAACTGATAATTGGAACCGTGTTTAAATTTTTTTCATTGTTAAATATTTTCATTGTGCTGTATGAACGCAAGTGGCTACACATTTCTCCACACAGGGTTTCTTTCTGCGTTTATTAGGCAGTCTGCTTCGTAATTTTCTTCTTTCCACGGCTCGGATATCCTTCTACAGCCCAGAGTATCGTCTATGGCTAATCAGCATTGCTCACATCATTTCATAACTGCGTAATTTTTTAAAAGTTCAGAACTGCAGACTTTTTGAAAACTTGACCGTGATATTGAGGCTGTTGTAATTAAAAAAGAAAATTGTTTCATAAGGTCGTAACTCATTCTATTGGATGCCCAGCATATGAGTACGTGGCTAATATTTTATGCAGTCCTTCACATGCATTCTTTTATTTCCTTTCAAGAACATGGGTAAATGTTTCAAATGCAAACTATTATTCTTTCAATAGAACTTATATTTTCTCCAACGTATTGAACCATGATGCACATTATTTGCATGAAGCCCTCTGGATTTTGATACTATGTATCTCACTTCATTGTGAAACCTTCAAGAGTCATGCTCTCACTTTCCATCATATTGCATTTTCCATAATAACCTTAATACATAAATCATTTCGATTTGTTTGATTTGATTATTTCTCAAAATGCACCTATTCCATATGTATTGCAATATATCTCTTTAATTTTAAAATGACCATTTTTAGGTCATGTTTAAAATTGTTTCCATAGGACTAATGCTTGCTATGGTTGTGCAGGTTCAATTTTTTTAAAATCCTCACTTTGATCCCTTTTGCTTAGAGGAAAAAATACTTAGGGTTAGGGTTTTTGAAATGAATATGGAAATTATGAAGGGAATGTAGAATTATAAGGGTTATGGAATGAAAAATATGTACATATGTACATTGGATTAGGTGTAGAATATAGGATAATGGGCATAAAAGAATGGATATAGGATGAAGGTAAATGTAAAGAATATAAAATATGCATTCAGGTATTAACTCAATTTTAACAAAGTCTAAAAATTTCTACAAAAATTTGAATTTACAAGAGCAAGAGAACTTACTATACTTGTACTTCCCTGTAGTATTGGATGAATGTTGTTGTTCTTTAACAATATTGGATGAAGTTTTCGTGATCAAATAGCATAGATAGATAGAAACATAGAGCTTATTTATGCTTCATGTTCTAGCATCCTTCATTGATTCTGGTCCATTGCTTGTTGATGTCGTTCAGGTCTCTCTGCAATTGATTCTTAATAACTCAGGTCCCTTCTGTCATGTACATTTTTATGCAATATATACATGTTTTTGCTAACATTTCAGGTCCCTCTGCAATTGATTTCAAAAATATTTTAGGTCCCAACTGCCAACAATACAAATTCCGTTGTCAATTCAATTGCACAACTAAGTTTCTTTTTGTGAACCTTCCCCCTTGCTGATGGGAAAACTTGTCCTCAAGTCTTGTTTATTTTGGAGGATGATTCCTGCAAACTCAAACTGAAGAAATGGTAAAACAAAATAGAGAATTCATATTGGCCAAACAAGTTGGTTTTCCTATATGAATTCGAGTTTGTATTGTGCCACTTTCGTGGATTTTCACAACCAAACTCCTTTATTATTTTTGATCTTTTTCTATTTTTTTCTTTTCTGATGGAGGTGGGGTGTAATGGAGTTGGGAAGTATGAAAAGCTTATGGAAATAGATTATATCAAAGTCATGATATAGTAGTAAATCTGGACTTCAACATGCTTGGTCATGGAGCTTAACAACAGTATGGATGATGAACAATATGAATTCAAATCATGAACAAATGATGATGATCAAAATATGAATTCAATATGAAAGGCTTCTTTGAATATTGATGTGACTTGACATAGTACTGAACTTGGCTGCTTCTTCTAATGATTATCTTCATGTCTTTTTGCCTTGATCTCGATCATGTTGTAGGGTTTGTGGATGTTGTTGGTCAACATTGAAGAGCAAGATTCAAGAGTTTGAGTTTCATTGAATGAACTCAACATCAGGTGTATCTTACTTTTCTTTGACTTGAACATTTGTATTCATATTCTAAAATATGAATTTGATTTGGAAAATTACTTCATCCATGGAGTTCACTCCTTCATTCTTCCTATGACCTACAAAAACATAGCACTTGCCTGCAATACAACATTAGATGATGGAGGAAGAGAGGTGTACAGTCTCTCTTCTTCCAATATATATGTAAATCATTACAAGCATTGCTTACAAAACAAGTCCAAAGATGATAGACAAACATAATGCATTTATTTATCCCTTTGAGGAATGGTGGCCAGCCTAGACCTCCTAGCAGTATTTTGTTTACAAAATATTTGTTTTATATCGAATTAGAGTGATTCCAAAGCCAAGTTGAAGTGAATTCATATGGCTACTCCCTGTATAAATAGGTTTTCAAAATAATTTAAAATGATGTGGTAAAAATTATAAGGAGTGCCATGTTTGATAGAACTTCTTGTGAATTTGTAACTAGACCAACAATCACTATTTGAAGTGTAACTTCTTCGTTAAAGATCAGATCAATGTGATTCCACTTCGAGATCAAAGTAGATTAACTTTTGTATTTCCAAGAGAAACAGGTTTTAAAGGTTCTTAGGCTTGATATCACAAAATTGGTGATGAACAGACCTATGAGGCAGAGTTTTACTATACGGGTTTGAAGACATGCAGTCACTAAATGTGGCATAACGTTTTCATTTCACTTCCAAATGGGATGATTCAAATTGTGTCTTAAACTAGACTTGAATATATATCTCCCATATAAACAGATTTTGAAAAGAAGATGGTTTGGTATGTCAAATATGCCAATGAACAGCCAAGACCTAGAATTGTCACCTTGCAGATTTTTCAACAAGCAGTTAGTATTTCAAGAATAACTTTTTCATATGATACCTGATTGAAGTGATTCAAATTGATTTGGAAACTAGATTCCAAGGGATATCTTCCCTATGAATTGCAGATAAAAATGTTTCCATTAGACACCTCAAATATAGGCTGTACTAACTCTATCCTCAACATTTCACTTAAGACCTAGTTTTGATTTTGATCACATTTTTATTTGTGATATAAATTAAAAACTTCAGAATGGATTCCAAAACTAGATTTCAAGTTATATGTAAATAAACTAGGATTTCAAAATGATCCTATATGGTTACCCAAAATAGGCTTGTTCTTACTGCATTTTTCCATGTAGTCCTTTCAAATGAATATTGAACAATGATTTGAAGAAATTGTTTGAAGCAAATTTATTATGGAAGTCTTATTGTGAATCTATTCTACTTGTTTATTTATTCTATTCTATCCTATTCTATTTTAGAAAAATAATTCATTCCCTCAAGTATAAGAGAATTTCCAGTGCATCCATTTTCGTAACAAGATCATAAGTAAACTCATATCCAAATTTGAAAAGTATACTTCAATGAAATATTGGACATGAAAGTTTATTTGATCATAAAGATTTGATGAGAAAGAATGTTGAAGAATGGAGTAGTGTTGTAACCTATTCTTTAACATCATCTTTTAGATCTTGTCGTTGAAAATGGGTTTTGTAGTTTTGTTTTTTTGATTTTATGTTTTTGTTGGGGGGTTTTGTTTTGGAAACCTAATTTTAAGATCTCTATTTCTAGGCATAAAGAAACATAACTAATAGAAATGTATACTAACTAAATTTTTGGTGTTTTTGTTTATCTTCTATTTGACTATGTTGATAATTACCTCCCTGGCAACGGCGCCAAAATGTTGGGCTAATTTATTGACTAAATTAACACAAGTATTTAATTATCAATCCGGGTTTGTAAAACTTGGAGGCAAATCCACTATATATGAACATCAGATATAATAAAGTTTAGAAGATAAAATTTGAAGAATTAAGGAAGTAAATATTACAAATATAAACCTATTTTAACAATTTCTAATTCATTTATGTAATATATGAGGGAAGAGACTCCTAACTTAGGAGAACCAGTTTGTCCTTCCCTACAATACTACTTTCATGAAGATAAATCTAAGAGCACTAATTAACAATGGCTTATGATGCAGAAGATGTAAAAGAAGAGGCTGCTACCTAAGGAGGTCCAGATTGTCCTTCTTCACAATCCTACTATATCAGAATCACCATTGCTTCAAACCAGAAATGCAGAAATAACTTCAAATGAGAAATGGAGAATGAAATTCAGTTTTAGTTCAAGATCAAATAGAAGGGGAATTTAACTTAAATTCCTTTGTGTCCCTTCATATGTAGATTAGAATTAAACCAATATTCATTCAGTAGTCATCACACGTCTAAATACATTTGAAACGAAAACTAGTCTATGAAAACTATGAAAATTGAACCAAGAAGTGTACTTAGCTTGGTGTGGGGGCCCTCCACCCTTGCCTTGCACACTTGAAGAAATCTCTGCTACAGCAACTTTAGTAAATCAACCAAGCATGAAAAACAAATTGGAATGAAACAAGTTCTTCAAATTAGCTCCCAACTCCAATTATACAAAAGTTACATACAAATTCCATTTCAAAAGCCATCGAAGTCTTGGCTTTAAATAGAGGTTTAATGAAACAAACTGATCTATATTATCTCTAACACTCATATCTACTCATATCCACCTATCTAAGTCGAACTCATCCAATCCATCCCAAGAAATATGGTCAATCCCATAAAATCTCAAAACTGCCATATTTCCTAGGGATTTTCTGGTGACTAGTCATGTTTGACCAGCCTTGACCGGGCCTAATAAAGCTTGTTCTGGACGAACCAAGTGGAGTTAGCTTATTCCTAGTTCCCAAGATGTCCATCCATGCATCAAAATCGAGCCCAAGTGTCCTACAAACATGTCATCCACATAGCTATTACGGGAATTTCTGATTCAGTCCAAAATTGCACTTGAAACTCAATTTTCATAAAAACTTCTAGAAATTGCAAAATTAAAATTAAACACCTGAATATGCATAAAATACATCAAAATGATATGGATATGATGGGAAATGGATGGAAAATATAAGATTTAGGTAAGTTTCGCTAAGCAAAAATAGACCAAAACTGAGGGCCAACAATTAGTTTGGAAATTGACAGGGTTCACAATGGATTCTAGCTTAAATACCTGGAATTTGAAAAAACGGGGTCTGAACCAAGTGAATGGCAACTGTGAATGGTTGAAAAAGCTTTAAGCAAGCTAGAAGGTGATCTGGGAGCTTTGTAGCATCTTCAATGTGCAATTGTACGTGGGTTGACAGCTTGGACATTCACAAATGCGTGCATGGAAGTTTTCAATTGAAATAAAGATAAAAACAATGATTTGGGGATTTTTTGGATTTATGCACGAAAAGTCAATTTGGTGGGTACGGGTGAACAGTGACTGTTTGTTGTGTAGTGGGGTGAATAGTGGTTTATTTGGCGTGTAGAGGGCTGGCGGTAAGTTTTTTACTTCGCACAGCTTTTGGGCGCTCGACAGTATTGGGGGGAGGCCACTCAATTCCATGCATCAAGTGCCATGTCGCCTCGGGGGCCCAACCAGAAATAGCCCATTTCGGGTGGGTTATGTTCAGATTTAGGGCCCTTCTGAAATCAACATGGGCCATCAGATGGAGAGGAGAGAGATCGTGTGGTGATCGGGTGCGGGAGTTGCATGGAAGGTAATGGAGGGGCCCGACGGGAAATTAAGCACAACAGTTTAGTTTTAATGCATGATTAAGGTAAAGGTTAAGGCATTGGGCATGACATAATTGGGTTTATTAACTAATTAATCGAGGATCGATTAGTTAGTGGGTCAGGGGGCAGAAACTTTAGTTTATATAATTAAACTATGGTGGAATAAATAACTATTGTGGGAATTAATATATATATGGCAAACGGGTTTTATTAGGTATTTAATAAATAAATTAGTAATTTAGTTAAATGAGCAGAAGGGACACCATACCCTAAGCATATGATTTTCATGTTTTTAATGTATTCCTATAATCACATAAAACTTAGGATATAGTGTTCTTTGTGGGTTTTTGATGTGAAAATGGGTTATGTAGGGGGAATGAATACTTTTCCTAGGTAAAAGTGATTTAACCTTAGGAAAGAATATTATTGAAAAAGATGAATGATCTGAGGGGGAAAATGAATGCTTATGAGGGGATTTAGTACTTATAGCCTATAAGTCATTGATTCGAGGGTCCGGTCCCTCCAAAAGTCAAAAAAATGCTCTGAGCCTCTTTGACTTATGGTTTTTGAGTACTTTGATCATTATTTTGGGAAATTAGTTAAGTAAAAGGTGAAATGAATGAGGGAAATTAATTAATTGACTTTGATATCCATTTGCATGCTTGAGTGCCCATTCACATTTGGAACTTTATGATGAAAAATATTATACACATGCTTTTTTCTAATCAATCATCAAAATTCTACAACCTTTTTACTACTTACCCATCTACTCATCCTACCATTTTTACTTCTCTTTATTAGGGTGCATTTGAGCTAGCAAACCCTTATCAAACATTTTTTCTTTTTCTTTGCAGTGGTAAATTAACAAAATCTAACCTTATTACATCCAAGGGCTTAGATTAAACAATTGAGTTCCTTTTATTTACTCTGCCTACCTACTTATTTGCCAAGGTTAAACAGTTTGGTCAAATTTTATTCTCTATCTAAAGGCATGAACTTTAAACATGAAATAGCTAGCTTAAACATTTTGACTATCATGGATTATGGCAAAGATTACAAACTACACACAATCATTTATTTTGCACAAAAAGTAAAAGGTAGTGACATTTTGACTTGCTCCCTTTCATGGTCTTTTTTCTTTTCTTGGGGTTCATCTTTTTTCATCTTTTTTTTACCTTTTTATTCTTTCTTTTCCTTTGATTATTTTTTTAAGTCATACCCTCTTTAAATTTTTTAGTTTTTTGAATATGGAAAACATTTACAATAAGCAAAGGTGTGTACATATTACAAGTTTAATCTCAGCCATTCAAAAATTATGACTCCTACTAGTATATGAACCTAATAGGGTTGAGGGGGCCTGACCCAGGTTCAGTGTTAGTTAACCAAACAAATCCCTACACTACTGGCCCGTTCGGCATTAGCCCACAGAGTGCAGACTGAAGTCTCACCCAAAGCAGTATGGGGGGATGCTGGAACCAAGTTTCCACACCCTTGAGATGGTTGTGATGTCGGTTTATTCCAACTATGTCTACCTTCACATAGGTTTCTTATCCCTCTCCTCTACCCTTCAGTACCTTCACGAAATGTTACAATCGGTTTCCATGTAGCCCTAACCAGGGGATGATACGCTTTCATGCTACTAGAGCAACGCACTATGATATTTTCCCAAACTACGTTAAGTATCTTACTTATCTTATTAACAGGTCTTAGTTAGCTTCGCGTAAATAGATGTTCTTACTTGCATTCACTTAACCAATACAATTATACACATTCATGCATCATATAAGCATTAAAAGTGAAATTCATACCCAATATATCAGATGCATAAACAGGAAATAAAGACGCAGAATTGATAAAATATTCTTCTTTATTGATAATTCCAGATAATTACAAACTCGACTCGCCCTGCATACTCAGCTGCAGGGGTCCACGCACTTAGCTAGAGACTTCTAGGCCTTTGTGCACTCAGCTACAGAGCCTCTTCCTATGCTATGACCCAAATATTAGACTTACACTTTAGAGATATCTCTCATACATCATCGATGTTAATCCATGATTATTCTTCTAACTACTTAGAGCTTAGTGCTATTTATACAATCCCTTGGTCTACGGACCATGGGTAGATCTTCTACAACTGACATTACATTATCAAAAAGAGGGTGGACAACCCTATGACTCTTTAACATCTACACGATCCGCGCCCACAAAATGTGGAGTCTTTACATTTGTATTACAAACTTGGACCAAAATATGGGATCTAATCCCCAAAACTGCCCTTGGGGGATCCCGTGCCCAACAGGCCCCCAACACAAACATCGTGACTTGCCCTCGAGTCACTCTGCAAGTGCCGAGATCTTAGCACGAAGACCTCCTAGCTCTATTTGGATCCCTACAAGTTCGACAGTGCACTGAGTAGCCACTTGCTGGACTTCTTCCACACGTTGTTCGGTGACTGCTGCCTTGAATCCTTTGCTGAGTTGCTTGTAGTTGCATGAGCTTTGCTTCAATGGAGGTTGTAATTGCATAAGCCTCATTGATTCGTGGTTGTAGGCACACTTTTAAGAACTCTTCTTTGTGCTAAGCGGCTTCCACCTGTTCCTTGAGCGCATTTTCCTGTTGCATCTGTGCAAGCCTTTGTGTAAGGGAAACTGTCTGTGCAGTCCCTTTTACCTCGTCATACTTCTGTTGTAGCTCACGTGCCTCTGTTTTTGGGTGCTCTACATTTGAGTCCTCCTGTAGGGTGGTTAGGACCTCGAATGATTGTTTGAAAAGTTGCATGTAGTCGATCACTACACTGCCAATCACCAATATCATTGTTGTAACTACAGTGGTACATTATTCTCTGACCTCTAGCAGAGTTGAAGGCTGAGTCTTCAACTGCAATTCTGTGATTTGAAGGTTCAACTCCAACTGAACCCTGGCCATCTCTGCTCTTTCGTCGCGCACCCCTGTGGCTAATCTATGGACGCGCACCTCCATAAATTCTTCTACCTTAATGGCCAACTCTGGGACCATCTGGCAGGCTTCCTCTACAACCTACATTAGTTGTTTGTCTGCTCCACTACCCTATTGTGCTGGAGGCCCAACTGCTCAATGTTGATGTGCTACTCGCTCATTACCTGTAGAGAATTACTCTCCCTTGCCCGAAGTTTTGCGGTGACTCCATCCTATAAGAGGTAGAGAATCTCCTGAGCGAGCAAAGCCATGTTCAACCCTACCCCTTTTAAGCTACTCACCACGGGTTTGTCGGCCTCCTAATTTGTAGTCAATGCCCCACCTCACTATCATGTTGGTCACCCTTGTGTGCAATATCTCTTCGGCAGCTGAAGTGCCGACTGCGAGGCTGGTGGACAACGCGCTAGCCTATGGAGTGTGAACCAGCAACTCCTGCAACTCTGTCCAAAGAGCCCCCAATACCAACTGTTGTTCTTCCTAGAACTATTGGAGGGCCTCCATAGTGACATCCCTCACCGTTTTGCCGATATCGTGCAAATATCCCTCAGTGAGGGTGATTGGGTCAAAAGATGTCTTCAATGCTTTTGTTTTCTTTCATGGCACTTTATGCTCTCATGGCCCCGAATGCTTGAGCTAGGTGAACTGTGCCACCTTATTCTGTGTCTATCTCTAGTTCAAGCGAAGGTGACTTCTATCCTTCGCGCTCTTCTTCTCATGTTTTCTGTTGTTCCACCAACTTCACAGTGTCCCGTGCTGCTTGGTCCTTAGCCATTGCTTCCTCTTTTCTTTTCTTTTCCTCCAGCTGTGCCATTCGAATCTTTATGTCTTCCTTCTTACACTGCACAGTAGACTTGTCCATTTCCACCATCGAGCTAGCTCAAGTGCACCACTCCGGTGGCCAAGACTCAGGGACTGTGAATATCACATCGTCGGTTGCCATGTATGGTAAATCATGGCATGTCTTCATAGGGTCCTTTTGTGCCTTGATGAAGACATGGTGGAAATCCGCTTTGAACTTTGCAAAGCTCTGCAAACTGTTGTATATTGTGGGTGACAACCACGGCTTGCGATTGATCCCCATCTGGATATTCATCTCCATTAGGACCCAGAAGATCTTGCTTTCTCTGATATGTTGTGCGTCCTTAGTTGCCCACAATGAAGCATACTTCCGTACCCCTGGAAGGTCCAGTGCGACTGTTATAGGAATAAGTAACCTAGGGATTTGGGCTAGAACCCCAATAGAGCAGAAGCAAACTACAATAAGAAACACTCGTACAACTTAGGCAAAATGCTTATATAAACAAACAATGTAAGAGTGACCATACCCGGATTTCCTTCGTTCGAGTAGGTCCCACAGGGTTCAGACCCTCTGCAACTCCTAATGCTCCTCAAACCTAAAAATCATTCAATTCGAGCATACATAGCAGTATAGAAGTAAAGCATATTCATGATATTGACCTTATATCATATAAACAAATGATTGATTATACATTAAAATGACATTCATACATGAATTACAACACAATTTGATGCATAAACAAAGTTAATTTTGGAAACAAGACAATATTTCTTTTATTGTAGTAAGCTATAAATAACATGGAGAGAATTCACTTGAGTCTTCTCCTTCCAGCTCCAAGCGGAACTGTCCCCTGGATTCATCCTATCCCTGCCTTCAAAAATCCTCTTCCACAACGAACACCATGATATATCAAGCAAGAGGGATAATATTTATAATCAAGGAAACAAGGGTTTCCTGAAGCTTGGGGAAGTGCATGATGCACAGGGATTCATCAGACTCAGTCAGGGATAATCTCAGTATAATAACTCTAACTTCTCCTCCCCCTAAGGCCTTCCCATAGAAGTATATGTATACTTCTCCCAATTAGTTTTTTAGTTGGGAAATATTTGGGCCATGAGCTATAGGAGGTAATCAACAGGTAAAACTTGTGAACTCTGCCCATAGTTAAGGACATTTTTTTTTAAGTGTTTTAACACATATATGCAGGTTGGGTATTGACTAACCCACGTGTACACGCTTTTATCTCAGGGAAAAGTAGTGTACAGGGAATAAAACACTATTTTTAATATATTTGGACCAAGTTTGGAAGGAGGGGTTTCCCTAGGCCATAAACCAAGCATCAAAAATACCAAGGGCGATAAATGGTGCTATAACAAATGCCCCCTAATATATGAGGTCAGAAGGGGTACATGATGGCCCAAATGTATTAAGTGTATGGAAAGAATCTTGTCGAAACTGAGAAGGACTTCACTCGAATTTAGCCTACGAAGCCATCAAAAGAGATCAGAAAGAAAATGCTATCTGAGGTAGGCATACCCATGCTCAGAGAAGGTAAAGCATGTCCACATATCAAGTACAAGCGGATCCAATATGTATACAAGTATAAAGAAGTGAAAGTACATAATGGATCATCTAATCGTGATAAAAAAAGTAGATGTCTGAATATCACATATAGAGAAGAAGACGACCAATGATGCTGCAGGATGAAGCTGATCACTGATGTCAAAAATGGATCCCAATAGTACCAAATGAACATGATGGGATAAAATGATACTACATTGCAACTCAGATGCCAGCATATAAGATGTCACTGTGAAGAACTGCAACATATACGGTGTATGGTGTCAACGAGAAGCAATAGGAGCAACTGACAAGTGAACCAAAACATGCTGATGCAACCCGAGGTCTTCACCGACTGCTGCGGTACATTTATACAAAATGGGAATAAATGATCTGAGGTCGACCATGTGAGAAATTGTTTGATTACCAGTCATTGAAGTATACTGTTAATAAATGTGATACTACCCATCGATAATGAAAATGAGAGTCAAGGTACCTAGTACAATCTAATAAGTGCGAATAAAGGAGCTGAAGTCGAACACTTGGAAGAATCTATCAATCAGGGGACAATGATGGTTTCCCACTGTCGATAGCAAAGGAATCTTCCACTGATGATTGCAAACCCCAAGGCACTGCCAAATGGACTCTAGATCTTTGTCTCAGAGCAAATGAGTTGTAGTCGATAGGAAAAGATTCGCAAGAATGAAGGCATTAAGGCATCCTTCACCAATCTAGTGCCAGTGTAACCTGTAGGCCAATAATGTGGAAGGAATTGGATGAAAAATATGTAGTAGCCCAACCGAAGCATGTTTCTAGCATACACAAGATGTAGCTAGCGCACGATAGAAACCCTCAGAACCAATCAATAATGAAAGCTGACACAGCGGCGAGGAATCCACCAATAGGGACAAAT